>CM059267.1:1730811-1748421 GCA_030347295.1 Setipinna tenuifilis | reverse complement strand
ACCCCAAACATCGACTGTTTCACCGAGACGGCATGCGTAAGCCTCGTGGTGATCAACAGTATCATTTTTGTGGTGGGTGTCCTCGGCAACGGCATAGTGATTTGGATCGCTGGTCTAAAGATGAAGAAGACGGTCAACACAACCTGGTACCTCAGCTTGGCTGTGTCCGACTTCCTGGTGTGCCATCCACCCCTTCAATATAGCTCACCTGGTCATGAAAGACTGGGTCTTTGGCCTCTTCCTCTGCAAGATGACCTCCTTCATGATGTTCGTGAACATGTTCAGCAGCATCTTCCTGCTGGTCTTCATCAGTGTGGACCGCTGCGTCGCCGTGGTGTTCCCCGTCTGGGCCCAGAACCACCGGACCGTCAGAACCGCCTCCACGGTGGTCGTCCTGGCCTGGGTCTTCTCCATGGTTCTGAGCATCCCTTCCCTCATATTCCGACACGTCCAAACCCACATGGGCAAGACGCTGTGCTTCAACAACTACGCACTGGACCAGCACAGCCACCTGGCCATCGCCTACAGCCGCTTCGTCTGCGGCTTCATCATCCCCTTCATCATCATCATCGTCTGCTACTCGGTCATCGGCTGAGCTGCTGAGCAGCAGCATCCGAAGGTCGCCCAAGCCGCTCAAGGTCATGACGGCACTCATCGTCACCTTCTTCGTCTGCTGGCTGCCCTACCACGTCCATCCTGCTGGAGCTCAACCTGAGGACCCACAGGGTGCACCTGGAGCATGGCCTGCAGTTCGGCACCCTGCTGGCCCTCGCCAACAGCTGCCTCAACCCTGTGCTGTATGTCTTCATGGGCAACGACTTCAGGAAGAAGTTCCGCAGCTCGCTGCTGTCCAAGATGGAGAACGCCATGGGAGAGGACGGACGCGTGTCCCGCTCAAGCTACCTGTCACGCTCCACCTCAGTGGACGGACGGGCGTCCACGCATATCTGAAAAAGCTAAGGTTGAGCACACTTGAATTAAATTACCATGAGGTTTGAGATCAGATTTTTATTTGACCTCATCGTCCCTTGCGTGTGTCGTAAGTACGAGGCAGCAAAATGCAGTTTGCCTCCAACAGGAAGTGCAACGGCAGTACATAGAAGATGTACATATGTACACATATTCATGAATGTGTACAGGTTCCTTTATTCTCTTGCTGTTAGGCACAGGGCTTGTACACTGATAGCCATGTTAGGACATTCTCAAAATAAGGACTTGTACTTGTTCTCTGTATAACCCTACTTGACGCATATTCCAATGAGGTGATTACTGCCAGGGCTTGCCATACAGAAGTCATTTAGACATAAACAGAGAAAGTAATTTTTAAAAAAAAATGTAAAAAATAAAATGAAACCAGTGAACATCTTGCTTGAACTTTTGGAGATTGTTGTGCCTAAGATTGTAACAATGTATTATATTTATCCTTCCATTTTAATTGTGTTTCTCAGAACTATATGCATTATAAATATTTTGGTGTAATATTTTGGTATTGGTATTTTGGTATACTTACAAAGAAAACAGCAGTATTAGTTAATTAAAAATCAATAATGTGTGTGTGTGTGTGTGTGTGTGTGTGTGTGTGTGTGTGTGTGTGTGTGTGTGTGTGTTGAGAAATTGGTCCTATCCATAGTATTTGTCTGAGATTGATGATATATATCAATATAATTTGATGTAATTTTGACATAAATTCTTAAAACAATGCAAATGAAGACTTGTGTAAAATAATAAATGTTATCTCCCCTTACACCAGTGTGTCCTACCCCTTTACTCTTGTTACTCTGGTCATTTGCCACTCTCATCTGCACGTTTGAAAGTTTGCATGTTTTAATCATTCAAAAGACTTCATGACTAAAGAAAGGGTTTAGTAAAAGAAAAGCCTTTATAGGAATATGGAAAGAAAGAAAAGCCTTTATAGGAATAAAGAAAGAAAAGCCTTTATAGGAATATGGAACTGGGTGTGTTGTTTTCTTCCTCATTTTCATCAGCAGTGCTACACAATATTGCTCTTTCTGTTTACTGAATACTGAAAGTTAGCTACAGACCTGAATTTCCCTCAGACGTTAGCGCAACACCACAAGCCCATCTGCAACATTTTGACACAACACTTTTTTTGCTTTTAGTAAATAAGTCTTTTATTTACCTTACACTTATTTTTTATCTTTTTTGCTTTTACATACTGTTATTTGCTTTTATTTTTGTTAAGCACACTGAACTGCCTTTGCTTGCGCTATACAAGCTCTGCTTTGCCTTTCCTTGCCGTTGACAGTCTCTTAAAGATTTTCTACTTTTACCACCTGACATTAAAGAAAAAAACTCAAGTATTTCACAAGAGGTCAGAGTATACTGAGGAAATCATGGCCTTGTGCATGTTTGACCTGAAACTTCTCTTTTCTATCATATGTTATGTGCAACCTCAAAGTTCCCCACTGACGCCTCAGTTTCCTCAAATGCCACATTTCTATTTAGTCAATAAAAAAGAAAAGCTTTCATCCCGTGCCAGCTAATACGCCACATATACACACTTAAATTCTTTAATCATTCAATGACTCAGTGTTGCAATCACTCAGCTGCACCAGATGAGCTACCTTACACAAACACCCCGAATGGCATGGAGGCTAAAGGGTGCAAAAGCTAAAGGTTTTGTCCTTCATGCTGACTAATAAGCTCTTTTCCATGAACATAGTGTTGTGATCAGGTCCGCCCATCCATTTGGTGTGTGTGGGTGTGTGTGTGTGTGGTTTGTGTTTGAGCGTATGTGTGTGTGTGTTTGAGTGTACATGCGTGTGTATGTGTGTGCGTGTGCGTGTGCGTGTGTGTGTGAGTGTGTGTGTGTGTTTCAGCGTACATGGATGTGAGTGTGTGTCTTATCACACAATCTACAATCTTCTGATCTACACATTTCCAAATAAGTTATAAGGTCACCATATAAGCTATACACGGTAGTATGGCTTTAGATCTGAGTCCAAATGCCTGAAGCTCTTTCCATTCTCTCCAATGCTGTGGGATACTGGCCTGCCTAACCCTAACCCTAACCAGCCCCTCGTACTTCATTTTATTTGGTACTGATGGTCCGGCTGAGCTTCCATTGACATGGTTTTCTCTGGCAGAATCTTGCCTAACCAATCAGCAAACAGAGGGAGTGTTTGTGAGCGATGACTGGACTTTTGTGCTACATTTGAATTGTAGTACGTAGGCAGACTTATAGCCAGACTAATTGCATATCGTTAGCTTGATAGCATAATTGCCTAAGTCATTTTTTGGTCAAATTGAGATTTTTGCACAACTTTACTCCCCTACCACTTCTGCATCATCCTGTCTGTCTGCATATGTCATTGGCCAATCACAACACTCATAAAAGTAAAAAAAAACATAGCTGCCTAAGTCATTCATTTGACTTAGGCAGTTTTACCATTGGACTTAGGCAGTTTTTATACAATCAATTTGACTTAGGCAGATTATGCCTATGACTTAGGCAGTTTTACCATTGGACTTAGGCAGTTTTTATACAATCAATTTGACTTAGGCAGATTATGCCTATGACTTAGGCAGTTTTTCTGCTCTTCTCAGCCATTTTGCATACGTCAAAACTGCCTAAGTCACTTTTATTTGATAAAAAAAATGATGTTCGGTTTTGTTCTTTTTCCAAACTTTTTCTCACATCTACATGAATGTTCTGTGAAAATATCAATAAAAAATATGCATGTGATTTTTAGAAAATGTGTTTTTCTTGTTTTCCAAAAACACAAAAAAATGACTTAGGCAATTATGCTATCAAGCTAACGATATGTCAGTACCAGATGTTGGTGATTGGGTAAAGGCAGATCCAATCGTTTTAAACTTCAGCAGAGTCTACCACTCCCGGAAGAAAATGTTTCTCAATACAGCACAGCCCACAGGACACACTGGGCAGGGAGCAGGAGAAATCTGAAGAGGATTTCAACAACACCTTCGACTGGGTTCAGGTGTGTAACTGTAGCAGGTTCAGCCGGCTCGGTCACACCTGGGCCATGTCCTCTCGGGGCCTGTTGCCAGTGGCGGTTCTATAGTGTTTTACTCCCTGGCCGAGACCACCTCTCAGCACCCCACACCCCCCAGCGATATCATACACAGAGCTACGAAAGAAAATATGTCGTGGCGTCCAACACGAAATGCCACCCCAGGTGGCTGCCCTGTTCACCCGTGCCTAAAACTGCTACTGCCTGTCCCAAATAGGCCAGTTGTTTACTGCAGTGGTTCTTATAGCCTTTGACATATTGGGTCCGTAGTGGAGGCTCGGGCTTGTTATGCCACTGACTGGGTTGCACAACACACTAGTTTTGTAAATATCAGAGAACACAGGAACTCAATCCACATAACAAATCTTAAATTGTTTACATTATATGTCCTTACTAGATCTTACTAGAGCTTGAACCCCCAAAACAGAAAAAAAACAATAAACAACTAATGATTTCTAATTTATGAAGAAAAAAATTACAGTGTAATTTTGGTAGCATGTAAGCAGCAGAAAAAATATATTTTTGGAGAATTTGTTTTCACAAGATGTGTGTCGTGTGTTTACAGGTGGAGTTCAACATATGATCAACTGGTTTCAGTAATCAGAAGTCATCAGCTCTCTCTCACCACATACTAATATTGGGAATGGACTGCATTTATTTAGCACTTAACTATATAGAACTTAACTAACAGTATAGCTTAAAGTGCATTTACATGGTACTTTAAATGTAAGCTATACTGTATTTATATAACATCTAAAGCTATACTGCATTTATATAACATTTAAAACTATACATGTGTATACTTACACGTAATATGTTACTGCGTGTGTGTGTGTGTGACCCATCTTCAGGATGTGATGGTTGACACCTTTCATGGTGTTGCCTTTCACAACATATATGTGTGTGTGTGTGTGTGTGTGTGTGTGTGTGTGGGTGTGGGTGTGTGTGTGTGTGGGTGTGAGTGTGTGTGTGTGTGTGGGGGGGTGTGTGTGTGTTGTGTGTGTGTGTGTGTGTGTGTGTGGGTGTGGGTGTGAGTGTGTGTGTGTGTGTGTGTGTGTGTGTGTGTGTGTGTGTGTGTGTGTGTGTGTGTGTGTGTGTGTGTGTGTGTGTGTGTGTGTGTGTGTGTGTGGGGGTATGGGTGTGAGTGTGGGTGGATGAGTAAGTGTGTGACTGGGTGGATAAATGGAAAAGTGTGAGTGTGTGGGTAAATGAGTAAGTGTGTGACTGGGTGGATAAATGGAAAAGTGTGAGTGTGTGGGTAAATGAGTAAGTGTGTGAGTGTGTGTGTGATTCAGTAAATGTCAAGCACATCGTTCATATAGTGAAGCTTTTAAATGCATGCTGCTGATTTATGTATTCTTTCCAAATACTGCAATAAGGCTGCTTAATCACCCTGAACTGCCCTCATAGGGCCTTTTTTACTCCTTTTTTCCCATCCCCTTCAGCTACTAAATTTCTTTTTTTTATCTCTGAGCAAAACAACTTTTCATTGCTCATAGATGGAAATTTACGAGGCACATGACAATAAAAGTCCTTGTATCCTTGTATCCTTGTATCCTTGTTATAGCATGCCTGTACAGTATATGAACAACACTGTATGCACAGAATTGGGAGGAGTGTTTTGGTGAGTGAGAAATGACCTAGCAATCTCCCTGAAACATTAGACCTATATTTCAGTTCACAAGACATGTTGTGTTTATGTTTTGTTCAGTGGGTAAGAAAATATGGAAGTGCAGATCCCTAAAGCGGTCCAGTCAGCCTGTGAGTTTGAGCTGAACATGCAAGTGTCAGCGCAATCGATCATGTGTTGAGTATGCAAGCAGCATCGGAAACAGGAACAGAGACTGGTTGCCTGGATGTATGAGCGTCACAGACTCTGTGTCTCGGTACTCTTCCACTGGGGTCACTGAATCAAAGTCAGAATCAGTTTTATTGCCCAAGTACACCTACGTATACAAAGGAAATTTGACTCCGGTAGATGTTAGCTCTACACACACCCAACATATAATATGTAGTAATATACGTATAATGAAATATACAAAACAATACAATGAATATAATTGGGGGTTAATGTTAACATTCTTTAGGCCTACATTCTAAGGATGAGCTGAGGTTTTTGTGGTTCCATGGTTGCCATGGTAACACAGTAGTGTGATAACAAACATTGAACACACTGAGAGTTATACCCGTACTTTTAGCTTTTTTTTTAGCAATATAATATGAAGTGATGAAAAGATATATCTTTGTTTCAGCTCTCAATGTCCATAGACCTCAAAACTCAACCAACCACTCACAAATGACTCTTAGGATACAGTGTGGTGAGATAAAGTGTGGTGAGGCAGCCTTTAGCTATTATACAGCAAAGCTCTGGAACCAGCTTCCAGTGGATGTAAAGAATGCCCCTACTGTAGAGAGTTTTAAAAGCAGACTCAAGACGAAACTTTTTTCTGATGCCTTTTCCTAATTTTTATTTTTATGTCTTATTTTTTATTTTATTTTCATTCTTCTTATTCTTATTATTATTTTAATGGTTTTGCTTTATTTTAAATTGTATTTTACTTTTTAAATCTTTAATTGTATTTTATTTTAAAATTTGTGTAAAGCGCATTGTAGTGCATTTATGTATGAAATGCGCTATACAAATAATTTTGACTTTGACTTTGACTTTTGACTAGGATACTGCATTGAACCCACATACACATACTGTAGTGATGTAGGGACTGTAGGCAAGAGGCGTCACCAAGGTACCTGAGATACTTAAGGTAATAATAATAATAATAATAATAATAATAATAATAATACATTTTATTTATATTGCCCTTTACATCGGGGGATCTCAAAGGGCTACAGGATAAAAAAACAAGGCATTTAAAAACTCTAAAAAGCATGTGAGCAGCTTTACCGAACATTGACTCTGACCACCAGGTGTCCCTCACACATCCCTCCCCATACCTCTCCTATGCCAGGTTGCCCCACATACAGTACTAGTGTGTCACCTGTCACTTGGGTCTCTCACACCTGGGTCGAGCTCACCTGGGCGTCTCTCATATGGCTCACAGCATGTGCGTATCTGATGGCCTCACCACTAGCCATCCCATCCCATTGTTTTCACATGTTTTGTTTTTTATATTGAGCTTTTATGATACGTGTACAGTACAGTCATTACTATATTTACAGCTCTTTTTGTTTACAGATGTGTTTATATATTAATCATCACAAATGAAATACGGAAATAGGCACAGCCATCCCACTTCTGACAGCAGCTGTAGCTAAGGGCAAGGGTAGTCATGCCACCTGGCCTCGATTCCAGGTCTCAGGGGTACCAAACATGCACTCCAAAGAGGAAGGCTCATGGAAATGCTAGTCAGAATCAGAATCAGAAGAAAGTTTTATTTGCCAAGTCAACTTATATAGTATACTTTCAAGTATACTTCTGCATTTTGCATTACACTTAGCTTACGCTCTTACCCAGAGCATTTAACCCATCACACACATGAGCAGGGGGTAGCCGTGACAACAGCGCCTGGGGAGCAGTGTGTGGGGACAGTACCATGCTTAGGGTACCTCAGTGGCACTTCTGGGTGGATTTGCCAGGCCACGGTCTTAACAGTGTCAGAATACATTCTCAATCATAGTAATAGTACCCAATACACACACACACACGCGCGCGCGCACACACACACACACACACACACACACACTAACTAACTTGTCCAGAAACAAAAAGCTTCTTAGAATGTATGGACAACATGCATGTGCGTAATGCATGCACGTCAGCTCATATAATGTCTGTGGTGTTCAAATGGAGATTTTACTACCACACTTGTACATGAGCACCTCCTGGTGGTCAAAATAATTACACAAATAGTTAGTTTCAAAGAGTCAAAAGGTGAAACCGAAATGTTCACTGTTACAGTTCACACTGTAAAATATACATTTGTGTCTAAGGCACAGGTGAAATTTGTTTGTATCTGAGTTTGTTTTTTTTTTTCATTTTATCTATTTTATCTACCCCCATAGACACACTCTAAATACAAAGGTCTCATCCTCCATCCAAAGAGGTAATGTAATGTAAGCATGCTATTAAGTTAGTAGTAGATAACTGTATTGTCCCCATGGGGCAATTGGATTTGCAACCCAATCACAATCACAGGCACTTGCAACAGGACACCACATATATGACACAGACAGCAGACGCATCGGACAGCAACAGACAAGATAAGGAGCATTCTTAGTTCCTTTTTATTGGACACAAATCTTGAGTAAGGCTATTATTGGTATCAACTGTGCAACACACATCTTGAGTAGTGAGATAGCTATTACCAGAACTCTGGACTGCAGCTTTGAGCACTGATTTAGCCATGAAAATCTATTTTGATAAATCTAGAGTGACCTCCTAGTTCTATAGACAATGAATGCTTTCTGCTTTACATGTCTTGTGAACTGCTTTTCTCTTTTTTTTTGAGACATCGCAAAGAATCGCTGCAATTTTTCTGGTCTGTACTGTTTCATCACTTGCTACCTAATCTAGGGTTTTTTTTTTTTTCAAATCTGGTTCAAAATCCCTCCCACTGTGCTCTGCTTACCCACGATGCAATTCAGCGCACTGCACCTTCAGCTACAACATTTGCATACAATTACATCACTCTAGGCCTACTTTTGTAGGGCGCAATAATAAAAGTTATTTTATTATTTATTATATTTTATTTCGTTATCAGTTATTTCACACACGTCTTGCAGACATAGTTTTTGTGCCGATAAGGATGGTTTTACAGAAAGGCCTTGATCAGCAATCATTTGTTATTTACGAGTCCTCCCTGCATGATCTCAGCTTTGATATTCTTTTTTGGTCGCTTTTTTAAAAATGTTGATTTTCAGTTGCCTTGACATTGTCTGTATAGCCCTGTCAGCACAGCTTCTTGCTACACCATGGCATTAACAACTGAACCTCAAGGGTGATGGTAAAAAATTGTCAATTTAAAAAAAAAATATGGATCATTTTGTTAATGCATATATTTATTTATAATATTATTTAGTTTTTAGTGAAAAAATCTGAAGTATGTAACTGTATCACACTGTTGCAAGCTATGATGTAATACAGTATATAGTGTCATATGTTGGAATAATTGTATGAATGTTATTCTACTTTGCTTATGCTTTTACATTTTATTCTACTTTGCTTATGCTTTTACATTTCGTTTTACTTTAGATTGTGAACCCATGTATTATGTTAATATGAGAATATGTGTGTGAGATGGGAGAACAGGATGTTCTTTTCAGTAACCTTTTGGCCTCGTCAACAGCCTACAGACTTGATCGCACCCAGAACTTGCTGCCTGGATATGCAACAGTTGTAACCAGTGCTAGAACATAGACTGAAACAAACATGCTGTAGCAAAGAGAACTGAGAAAACCGGTCTCAACTGGATTATTTAGTCGAACCCTTTCCCTTAGCAGTTGAGACTTCATGTAACCAGGGCGTTCCTAAATAAAAGGCATGAAGAACGGAGACTGTTTCAGAGTGAGTTTGGATGATTGTAACTGAGCAGTCTCCGGTCACTCTCCTTGCAAGTAAAACAAACTAAACTCTCTGTGTCTTCTTTGTGCAGGTTGTTCTTGAGTAATGTTAGTGTTTTAAACCTAACATTAAATTGGTCCTTCGAGCCGGATTCCAAGATGCCTGACGATCCCAGCGGGTGAGTGAGATCCAGGCAAGTCTGTGGCCACAGCATAAAGACCCTTTCCGGGACTGGTTCCTCTCTTACTGGCTGGGATCCGACGGCTGAAGGAGATCCAAGGACACAGAGAGTTGTGAGTAGATTTTTCTTTAAAAAGGAATGTGTGAGACATACGCTAAAAAGTAGACAGTGAGAAAAAAAAACCCTGACAATTCTAGACTCTATCAGGTAAAAGCACCTTCAAACAGTTAAATTCCGTAGGAGGGTAGACTCCTCTAGTTAATGTGTAACTAGTTAAAATTCTACGAAGGACGGCGGAGTCCTCTGTGTTGAAGTGTGAAAATAAGTTTCAAACAGTTAAATTCTACGAAGGACGGCGGAGTCCTCTGTGTTGAAACAAGTGTATGAAAGTATGAATGTGAGTGTGTGAAAGAAAATACAATTACCACTAGGTAATTGTGTTTTATGCAAAATCAACAAGGAACAAATAGTGAGCCTTTGTGGATGCCCGTATGCAAGAAAACTCCACCTGAAAGGGTTGAAGAGAGTTTTACCACTAAAGGTTGTTTATCACTATCTTGTTGAAAAGTAAGCCCAGTGTTAGAATACTGTAGGTATTAAGAACCACTGGGCCCAAATCTAGTTCAACATGGGAAAGGGATAAAGTAAAGAAAAACAAAAGGTCCTTGAAGAGTTACAGTGCAAAGACTGGAAGGTAGTAGAGAAGGAAGATTCCTCAGCCATAGAGCCCCTATGTTACTGGATAAAACAATATGGATACAGTGGAAAATTATCCACGACTAACCTTAAAGAGTTACTAGCAAAAAGGAGTTTGGGTCCTCTGTTACAAGGTGTATGTGTGTGTCTGTATTGTCTGAATGAAAAAATAGTTAAAGAGTAAATTTAGGTCACGTGGGTGACGTTAAGTAGGCTATATGCGATACCATCATAAACACAAGATAGTGTGTTTGAGAAACTGTGCAAAATAATACGACTTCGACGGTAAACTAACTGTTCACGGATGTTTTAAATTGTGTCAGAAAAATAAACCTTGTATAATAACTTCGTATGTATACAAATTGTTTGCGGACAGTTTATTGACACGGAAGGTTGTTAATGTGAACGTCTAATGCATCAAAGTTTAGCACATTACACGCTGTCATCAGGATACAAAACAAAACAAGACAAAAACAACATACGTAATAAGTTAATAATCATTTTATTACCATGTTTTTGCAAAATGACGAGCGGTAAACGTGACAGTCCGTTGCCTCTCGTGTATTACGATTGTATACAGTTAGGGCACTACTTCCTGTTTCCTGCTAAGGACCCCTGCTAAACTGAGAGCTGCCTAAGTAATGCCTGAATTGTCCACAAACACAAGATTTTATGCTAATTTGCAAGAAAATACTCTTGATTAGTGTACAATTTCTCCTTTTCAATAATACGGTAATAAACATTATGGTTACGCCAGGTAAACTAACATATGCAGCTCTAAAGTTATTTTAGAGGCCAAGGAGTTGTTGGTAAATAACTCAAGTGTATTAAGCGTATGCATTCATATTATTTGATAGAGTGATACTTTTTTACTATAAATATTTGCAGTAATAGGTGTAGCAAAAATGGGTTATCAAACCAACTCCACCTAACATGCATATTAGTTTTCTTAAAGATACATATACAAGGCTTCATTAATAAGACTCAAACACAAACATCTTTTTCATAAAAAGTAAATTTTAATTTTAGAAAGAAAAACAAAAAAAAGAAAAACAAAAAAGAAGAAAAAGGGAAAAACTAAAAACGAATAACTTTAAAATAGGCTAAGAAAATAATCAACAAATAATAAAAAACACATAAAAATAAAAGGCCGATTAGCCACCCGGCCAGGGTCCACGGGGTGCACATCGTGCATCTTCGTGCTTCTCTGTAAAACAGAATCACCCGATTAGTTGGATATGACTGAGTCAACTATAAAGTAACTTATAAAGCTTCTGTCCAGAGGAAATTTCGTTCATTTGTTCATATGGCAAAGATATCACACCAACTTTGATAAACACAGTGTTTAATTATTTAGTACAAGACAATTGTTTTCGACACGCGAGGTTTCCATCGAATAGCAGCGATATGTAGCATAGCTAGTAGGGTGTATAGATATACGGTTTTATACATACATGGTCACAAAGATAACAGTAACAATAATAATAATGAAATAACAATAAAGGATAAATACATACTCAGGTCCTGGCAGGTCGGGGGGGTCGCCTCATGTTGGGCACTGCAACCGGGGGACGCCGCGTCCCCGTCCCCACCCTCACTAATCTTGCATCGAAGGTTGCTTTGAGAATGAAATGGAATATAATATATTTAAGGAACATACCCAGCTATTGAAGGACTTTAGTCTTTAAAGTTTTAATAAACATTGACATTAACGCTTACCGCTTGCCTCCCCGTCGGGGGTCTCTCTCTCTCCTCTCTCTTCTCTCTCTCTCGCTCTCTCTTCTTCCATTGTCGAAAATGGCGTCTCTTTGAGAAACCTAACTTAATAAGCCAAAAAGGGGTGGTCCAGAATTCCAAAATTGATACATTGCAGTTTTTTCCCATGAGTTTGCATCCCCGGGCAATCCACGTGATTTGAACGTGAAAGTCACATGGGCTAATGGAACAGGGAAAGAGTGGATTGCGCGCGATAGCATTGGGTGCATTGTAAGCGTAAGGCATTGACACGACCTGAGATAGAGATTGAATAAAGGAATATAACAATTGATTTAGTTGCCTCATCAGAGCCACCGAGACATATGTAAAATGGTTTTTATTTGAAAAATACATAAAATGCATGACATAAAATCAAAAATAGCAAAATAAATCGGAATACAGGCAAATAGGAGTTACGTTCAGGTTTGATCTTAGGCATGGCCCAGTTAGCGGAAGTATATGCTGTAGGTACAACCTTGTACTGATAGTCGTCAAAATATATACATCAACTTAGTAAATGCCATATCAAAATAATACTAATGGAGTGGTGAAATGTGCCATTAGGACGTTCAAGGGGTTGAAACAATACTACAAAAAGGAGTACATAAGTACGAGTAGATCTCTCTTCACGCCTAATACTTAAAACAACAAACGATGAGGTGCAAGAATGTGAGCATCCTTTCAAGGACGGAGATATTGTTTGGTTAGCCAGAAGCTAAAATAAACCTAAAATCTTAGTAAAAGAAACTAACCCCTCGATTTGACATTTTAGAGATAATTAGCAGTGACAATGGCAAAGCCTTTGTGGCCAAAGTGTGGAGCAAGGTGGCACAGAAACTGCGCAAGGACAAATTCCAACGTTCATGGTGACAGACGACCAGCTCCCAGACCTATCAGAAAAATGCTGGTGTGATGATAAAATATTACAAGATATGCAACAACAATCGCCCAAATCAGCACAAGACTTATGGATAAGAAAAGGAGCAGTGTTAAGACAGGGCATCTATATATGACCAAATGGAAGCAAAGACAGACCAATACTACCGAAGAATTTATATAAATGGGCAGCAATAGTGAGCCATGGGAAAACACATGTCTCAACAGGAGGGATGACAGGGCTAGTAAAAACAGTAGCTAAAGCCCTGTGCCAGGACATCATTCCACGCTATGGGATCCCAGAAAGAATCTATAGCGACAATGGCTCACACTTTGTAAATCAAATAATAACCAAAATAGGCAAAGCCTTTCATATAGACTTAAAGAATCACTGCGCTTACCATTCCCAGAGTGCAGGATTGGTAGAAAGAATGAATGGAACTATAAAAAACAGACTCAGAAAATGTATGGATGAAACTAAAAGACCGTGGACGAAATGTTTAGACCTGGTAAAACTGTATATTAACATTACAAGCTCAAGCGGGTTGTCACCATATGAAATAATGTTTGGCAGACCCTACCGGCTACCATTTTTTAGGAATAACTGGGAAAGTGATGATGAAGCTACATTAGCAGATTACATGAGGCGAATGTTGCAGCAGAACAAACAAAAAATAGCTAAAAAGCTGAAATAGATAAAATAGCTGAAAGAAGCACATGGATACATTTGTCACATTGTAAGAAGGTCATAAGCCACGACACAATAAAATAGGCAAATTAATACTAGAAGAGCAGCACTGTAAGTTATCTTGATTTTCTTCACATAAAGTTCTAGCATAGTCCGGCTACAAAGGGAGCGACACACAATAGGTGGCCGCTGTCTCAAAACCGGTGAAGGCTATATGTAAAGACTAGAACCCACATAGGAAGAGAAATAAGACTACTCAAAACAGTGCTTGTCACCGGCGAATAAACGAATCTGGGAGATGGGTAAGACAGGGGTTGTCGTGGTCGTGCTATATACCCTCCTCAGGTGGGCAGACACGTCTAGATTGCAATATGGTATGATAACTAACCCCTGTAATACAACTGATGGTGACACAAAGACTACAAGCGAGTTGTATTTTTGCTATCAAAGCAATAGGACCCAGGCAATATTTACCTTTGGTACTAACTTTGAGATAGGAGGATATCGCTGGTCTAGCTGGAGTGACTATGACTGGTACCTAGATGTGGCAGGGACCAAGACAAGAGGATACTGGTGGGGCAAGGTATGTGCCACCACTGGGAACTGGGGAAAAGTGGGTTCCTTTTATACCTATGGTAGCCACTCTTATTGTAACAATTGGAAAAGACAGCTGACCCTCACCCTCACGAGTGGGGGACCAATGTTGTCCCTTAATACAACGACTGTACCCTTAGGCAAACCAAGAAATTGGGGTGAGAGTATGTTAACGAGCGCTGACCCAGAGATAGCTGAACCACCATGCCATGGACTTCTTTTGTGTGTGTGGCGACCACACGCAAACGACCCATGTGTACCAATACTTTTATGTCCCAATATAACCACCGTCAATACCCCTAAACAAATCTTACCTGCCATAACATACGGCCCTAAGACGACCTCTCCTATCAAGGCCAAAATATTTATAGAGCCTGACACTGATGACTGGTTTAAAATTACTACTGGAATATCAAAGATAGACAATAATTGGTTATTGATGGTCGAACAAGCAGCAGAAAGAGCTAAGACCGATTGTGTAATTGGCATGGGGGCAAGGCCACTACTGCAGGTAGTGCCGGCAGCTCTCGACGAAAAATGTTTAGTGAATGTAATGAATAAGACTGTTCCTTCAAAGAACTGTAGCAAATGGGATGAGGTGTTTCCCCTCACGTCTGAAGAGGAACGAAAACCGTATTTCTCTAACCAAGTAGCCCCAAATAACTTCACTTGCATACAAAGACTGGGAAGAGGTAAACGTGTGGGTATTTTAAACATTACAGACTGTAAGACAGCAGTAAATGTTAGAATTACATTTAAACCTGTATCACGAAGTGATGTATGGTGGTGGTGTGGAGATGACAAGTTGTATGATAGACTCCCCTATAATACAACAGGAATCTGTGCCCTAGTGTCTCTAATTCTTCCAGTTTCAGTAATACCCACCACAGTATCGAATCTTTTGACCTCTGTTGACAGTGTGATGCCAGAGAACTGGTTAAATAGGCCCAAGCGGGCCGCAGGAAGACCGTTTTGGTCTGATGCCAATGATCCTACTTACATAGACAGCATAGGGGTTCCTAGGGGAGTTCCTGACGAATATAAACTTACTGACCAAGTTAAAGCTGGTTTCGAATCTTCCATTTGCTGGTGGTGCACTATAAACAAGAATGTAGACAAAATAAACTACATCCACTACAACGTGCAGAGATTAGGTAATAAAACTGAAGATGGGTTCACCGCCGTCCATGGGCAGCTTCGTGCCACCTCACTAATGGCCTTCCAAAATCGTATAGCGGTTGACATGCTGCTGGCTGAGAAGGGAGGCGTTTGTTCTCTGTTTGGGGATCAGTGTTGCACGTTCATCCCAAATAACACTGCCGTAAATGGCAGCCTGACAAAGGCCATTGAGGGCCTACGCTCCCTTAACCGTAAAATGAAGGCTCATTCAGGTGTGGACACTTCTATGTGGGACGGTTTTGGTGACATGTTTGGCAAGTACAAGCAACTGGTTGCTACTGTATTAATGTCTATGGCTGTGTTTGCAGCAATTCTGACCTTGTGTGGATGTTGTTGTATTCCCTGCATTAGAGTTTTGTGTACCAGAATAATTACCACCGCTCTTGCACCCGTAAAAACAGAAATGTCAAACTTATATGCTCTCTTACCTTCCTCTGAGCCAATTGATAATGATGATATTGATGACAATGATGATGCACAAGATGAATGTAATAAAGATGACGAATCCTTTTACTTTCCGGATTTATTTCCGGACCCAGGTGACTATGAGGAGGCCCTCTGAGTGTACCGCCTTGTACTAGTGAATGAATTCATGGTTAAAAATCTCACAAGGAAGAAACCAATGGAAGAAATTACCATAGTGCAAAGCGAATAAACAGGAGGGAAATGTTGGAATAATTGTATGAATGTTATTCTACTTTGCTTATGCTTTTACATTTTATTCTACTTTGCTTATGCTTTTACATTTCGTTTTACTTTAGATTGTGAACCCATGTATTATGTTAATATGAGAATATGTGTGTGAGATGGGAGAGAACAGGATGTTCTTTTCAGTAACCTTTTTGGCCTCGTCAACAGCCTACAGACTTGATCGCACCCAGAACTTGCTGCCTGGATATGCAACAGTTGTAACCAGTGCTAGAACATAGACTGAAACAAACATGCTGTAGCAAAGAGAACTGAGAAAACCGGTCTCAACTGGATTATTTAGTCGAACCCTTTCCCTTAGCAGTTGAGACTTCATGTAACCAGGGCATCCCTAAATAAAAGGCATGAAGAACGGAGACTGTTTCAGAGTGAGTTTGGATGATTGTAACTGAGCAGTCTCCGGTCACTCTCCTTGCAAGTAAAACAAACTAAACTCTCTGTGTCTTCTTTTGTGCAGGTTGTTTTTGATTAATGTTGGTGTTCTAAACCTAACATCTTGTCTGGTCTCCCCTCCTCTCCTCTCCTCTCGTCTCGTCTCCTCTCCTCTCCTCTCCTCTCCTCTCCTCTCCTCTCATCTGGTCTGGTCTTGTCTGGTCTCCTCTCCTCTCCTCTCGTCTCGTCTCGTCTCCTCTCCTCCCCTCTCTCCTCGTCTCCTCTCCTCCCCTCTCTCCTCCTCTCCTCTCCTCTCCTCCTCTCTCCTCCTCTCCTCTCCTCTTGTCTCCCCTCCTCTCCTCTCCTCTCCTCTCCTCTTGTCTCCCCTCCTCTCCTCTCCCCTCCTCTCCTCTCCTCTCCTCTCCCCTCCCCTGATCTTTGATTGGCAGGTAGAGATGCTGTGTTGACAATGGGTGTCGGTCAAAGGTGAAAAGACTCCGCCGTGAACAGAGTCTCCATTTTCATGTCGATAATGACAATATGGCCGCCCCATTCTCATAGCGTCTCGTCAACGTGTGGCCCCTTCTGTCAGTCAGTCAGTCAGTCAGTCAGTCAGCTTTGTTCTGTTACAGTGCAAGGTCTGCCATCCTCATCGCCATCCTCAGTGTCTCTGTCTCTGTCTCTGTGTGTCTCTGTGTGTCTCTTTCTCTGTCTCTGTGTCTGTCTCTGTCTCTGTGTGTCTGTCTGTGTCTCTCTTTCTTGTCATGGCTACAGGTGATTCTCACAATCACTGAACCTGCGTGTGAGTGTGTTTGACTGCCAGGGTGGTCTGTGTGTGTGAACTGTGTGTGTGTGAACTGTGTGTGGACTGTATTGTCCACTTGTTGCATTTAAACTGAGTGTCTGTGAGTGTCTATCTCTCATGAAGTCCCAGACTGGAAACACACACACATGCTCACACTGACACACACACACACACACACACACACGCTTGCACTAACACACACCCTAACACACACACACACTATCGCACACATACACACACATG
>CM059267.1:1693311-1695811 GCA_030347295.1 Setipinna tenuifilis | reverse complement strand
TGTGTTGACACACAAAATCTGAATCACCAGATATCCAAGTTCCTTTCTGCACTCTGATGCTCTTTCTCTTTTTCTCTCTCCATCCATCTCTCTCTCTTTATCTCTCTCTCCTTCTTCTTCTGTCTTCCTCTCCCTGTCCTTGTTTCTGAATGCTGGAGAGAGCGTGTGTGTGTGTGTGTGTATGTGTGTGTGTGTGTGTGTGTGTGTGTGTGTGTGTGTGTGCGCGTGTGTGTGCGCGTGTGTGTGTGTGTGTTTGTGTGTGTGCACTGGTCTATGGACTGAATCCACGTCACAGGAAGTGATGTAATGTAAGACTGGCCCCTGAGCTGCCTAATGAGGAGAGACACTAGTGAGAGGGACCAACACACACACACACACACACGCACATCCCTAACTCAACCCCCCCCTTAAAACACACACACACGCACACACGCACATCCCTAACTCAACCCCCCCTTAAAAAACACACACACGCACACACGCACATCCTAACTTAAGCCCCCATCCACACATACACACACATGCACACACACACACAGACACACACAGGGGTAGAGAGATAGAGGGATAGATGGAGAGAGAGTAACAGACGCCAGGGGAGAGAAAGACAGAGCGATACAGAGAGAGAGGCAGAGAGAGAGTGAGTGAGAGACAGAGGAGAGCAGAGAGAGGGGGACAAAGAGAGGGAAGGAGGGAGGGAGAGAGGGAGGGAGAGAGGGAGGGTGAGAGGGAGAGAGGGAGGGAAAGAGGGAGGGAGAAAGAGAGAAAGAGGCAGATAGTGAGGGAGAAAGAGAGGGAAAGGGAGAGAGGGAGGGAGAAAGCGAGTCACTGCACAGAAAAACAAGTGTGTCTTTTGCAAACACTCTAAACACCAGCGCTGCCTTTGCCTGTGTGTGTGTGTGTGTGTGTGTGTGTCTTTTGCAAACACTCTAAACACCAGCGCTGCCTTTGCCTGTGTGTGTGTGTGTGTGTGTGTGTGTGTGTGTGTGTGTGTGTCTTTTGCGAACACTCTAAACACCAGCGCTGCCTTTTTAGGGATTGTTTAGAGCAGAGCATGGAGAAAATAAACACAGCCAAGAAGCCCCTTAGCTTTTACTCACACACACACACACACACACACACACACACACACACACACACACACATACAAACACACAGCCAAGAAGCCCCTTAGCTTTTAAACACACACACACACACACACACACACACACACACACACACACACAGCCAAGAAGCCCCTTAGCTTTTACTGACACACACATGCATACATATACACACATATACACACACCACGAGACACACATACACACTTTAATACACTTCAACTGACACACACACACACACACAACAAAACATACATACATACTTTCATGCAGTTGAACTGAAACACAAACACGCGCACACACATACATACATGGATCTCGTACACACACACACACACACACACACACACACACACACACACACACACACACACACACACACACACACACAGATCTCGTACGTACACACACACACACACACACACACACACACACACACACACGGGTCTGGTACACAAGTATGATGAAGTGTCTGGGAAGTGATGGAGTGTGAGGTCTCTGTGTGTTTATTTGATGCCAAAGCCATTAGGTGCCTCTATCAACAGAGCTGATCTACACGCCATATTAATCTACACGCTTATTTATCTACAGGCTGATGGCCTACCCACATTATTTATATATTAGCATTATTTATATATTAGCCTATTTACATATTAGCCTTTTTATTTATTAGCCTTATTCATCTATTAGCTTGTTTATATATATTAGCATTATTCATCTATTAACCTTATTTATATATTAGCGTATTTATATATTAGCGATATTGGTCTATTAGCGTATTTATATATTAGCGATATTTATATATTAGCATTATTTATCTGTTAGCCTTATTTATCTATTACCATTATTGTTTATCAGCCATATTTACATGTAAGCCATATCTATCTATTAGCATATTTATCTGTTAGCGCTATTTATATTTTTGCCATATTTACACATTAGCCTTATTTATCTATTAGCGTATTTATCTACTAGCGTTATTTATATTATTTATCTATTATTAGCCTTCTTGTTTATCAGCATATTTACACATAAGCCATATCTATCATATCTATCATATCTCTCTGGTGTTTATCTGCCCATGATCAGAGCTTGGCTGCCCGAGGCTGGAGTTCTCCCTCCCTCTTTCATTCCTTCTCTCTCTCTCCCTCATTCATCTTTTCTCTCTCTCCCTCGTTCATTCCTTCTCTCTCTCTCCTCTATCTCTCTCTCCCCCTCTCTCCCTGTCTCTCCTTCCCCCTCCTTCCCCCTCCCTGTCTCTCACTCTCCCTCTATGTCTCTCTTCCCCTCCCTCTGTCCCCCTCCCTCTGTCTCTCTCTCTCCCTCTCTCTCTGCGCTGTCCCTTCTTCTCTCCCTCCATCTCTCTCTCTCTCTCCCTGCAGCTGTGGCTGGAGGTT
>CM059267.1:1670811-1673311 GCA_030347295.1 Setipinna tenuifilis | reverse complement strand
CTTCATGTGGCGTCTTTATGAGGTAAACACCTCCATGAGTGGGCAGCACAGGGCGCTAATTAAGAGCAGTGTGGGAGCTGCAGTAATTGCGTCTCGTTAAATCACGCCTTTTATTTCCAGCCCTCTGCGGACACTCCTCTAGTCTATTTGGGGCTGGGGGGGGGAAATAAGGGGGGGTTTGGGGGGGGGGGGGGTTATGCTGCCACTCCTTCTCTGTCTGTTTGGGGTGGGGATGGGGGGGTGATTGGGAGGTAATGCCACCACTCCTTCTCTGTCTATTTGGGGCCGGTGGGGAGGGGGTGCACTCCTCAGTGTCTTTGGGGACGGGGGGGTGGAATGGGGGCCGGTGGTTGGAGGGGGGGTTATGCCGCCACTCCTTTTCCGTCTAGTTGGGGGGTGGGGGGTGGGGTGGGCACTCCTTCTCCGTCTGTTTGGGGCCGGGGGGTGGGGGGGCTCAAGGGGTGGAATAGGATGGGGGGGGGGTGATTGGGGGGTTATCCGCCACTCCTTCTCCGTCTATTTGGTGCTGGTGGAATGGTGGGGGTCGGGGGGTAATTGGGTAAGAAGGAAGTGAGCATGAGGGGGTGTGTGTGTGTGTGTGTTTTGGTGTATGTGTGTGTGTGGGCGTTACTGTGAGTGTGTGTGTGTGTGTGTGCATGTGTGCATGTACATGTGTGTGCGACTGTGTGCGACTGTGTGTGACACACACACACACATTTAATACTTTTATTTGGGTCTCATCAGATAGGCAATCATTACAGATCCAAATAGTGGTGGAAGCAAATTTCATGGCATTCAGTAGATCAGGATCAGAATCATGACGTCATATGCAATACAATACATTGGCTCATTTTAAACTAGGGGTAAACATGACACCTTCTTCGCCAGATTGCTAAACTACCTATGATTGCAGAAATTGAGCAGTATTTTGCAAGGTTTTTCGATTTTTCCTTATTAAGTCCACAAAGCTGCAGCCCTCTCAAAGTAAGTCTATGTATATGTCCTAGGCTGCCAAACACAAGAGCAATGAGCCTACAATTGAAGCCTTGATTTGTGACCACATCCATGAGAGGTTGGTATTTTAAAATCTTGGAGTGGTAACAGGTGTCCATGTATAGGTCGAAAGAACACCCTACTTCTACAAAGGAAACATTCTTACTATCATCCTCTATGATGGTAATGTCCGGTGTGTTTGGAATATTGCTGATTGGGGTGTCATCATGACTGTCGCAAAACCAGTTCATTCTAACTGTACTAATAAATAATAATAATACATAGGTTTTGTATAGCGCTTTTCATGGTACCCAAAGACGCTTTACATACATAAACATAAACACACATACACACACACAAAATACAGAAAAAAAAAAAAAAAAACTGTTGGTGTATATTGTTGTTGAGGATTCTTGCACTTCTTTAATGCCCTGTGAAATGATGGTGACTATTTTGTCATGGCGTGCTATGTACAGTCCTTTATAGAAGTTGCACCCATTTAAAATGTGGGCAACGGTCTCATCATCACACACACACACACACACACACACACACACACACTATGGGTTAAAAATAACTAAAAAATCTGCAATAATGTTGTAATGATGTTTTAGGCCTAGGTTAATCAATAACATAATTATATGGTGTGTGTGTGTGTGTGTTGGAGACGAGAATTGTTAGTTAGAATTTGCTTTCGGATTAAACTTTTACTTTGCTTGCGATTTGTAGGCCCTCAGCCGGGATCTTTTATTTTGACACCTGTCGCCTGATATCACCTGTGCAGGTAAAGATTAAAGATGGTGTCTCCCACATGGGGGTCAGTGTCACTTAGATGATGGAAGATGCTGGAGTTGAACAGTTTCTTACTACTTCAAGTTTACATTTTGGAACTGCTTAAGTGGAATACAGACTACTTTGATGTCACTCCTTTGGACCCTGTACAGGTTCAGGTTCATTGTCCAGGTCTTTCTCCTCCCTGTCTGACCATGGGCCCTCTCCCTGCCTGTCTGCCTGCCTGCCTACCTGCCTGCCTCCTCCAGCATCTGTGAACACACAGGTATGAGCCACACACACACACACACACACACACACAGTGTCTCAAGATATCCACGTCATAACGATACCGCATCTACACTCTGGATTGAATCTGACCCTCATAGTGTGTGAGTCCACGTGTGTGTGTAGTGTTGGTTAGATATGTAATGTGCGGACGTGTGTGTGTGTGTGTGGGTGGTGTTGGTTAGATATTTAAACATTCAGGGCCACATCTCCACTAACCCCCCCCCCCTCACACGCGCTCAGTAATGCGGGGGTCGAATGCGGAGAGGGACGATGGCGAACGCCACACAAATACGTTAAGAGATTTCGCTTTCGCCTTCGCCCGGCGAATACTGATGCCAACATGTCCGCTAATTGAGCAAACGCCTCATCGAGCGTCATCCTCCTCACACACGCACACACACATACACACACCGCCGCCTCATCGAGCGTCATCCTCCTCACACAC
>CM059267.1:1663311-1665811 GCA_030347295.1 Setipinna tenuifilis | reverse complement strand
GTGTGAGCATGCGTGTTCCTGTGGTGCCCGACTCCTCTAATCCCTTTTAAGGTGAATCAGAGCAAATGTTTTGAGTTGTGAGCGGCTGTGTGGGGTGTGTGATGGCGGCGTGCTCTGTGTGTGCGTGTGTGTGTGTGTGTGTGTATGTGTGTGTGTGTGTGTGTGTGTGTGTGTGTGTGTGTGTGTGTGTGTGAGTGTGTGTGTGTGTATGCGTGTGTGTGTGTGTGTGTGTGTGTATGTGTGTGTGTGTGTGTGTGTGTGTGTGTGTGTGTGTGTGAGCTGGTGGCCGTGCTCCGTGTGTCCACATTGGGCCAGATTAATGTGGGGGGGGCGGCGTGTGTATGCATGTGTGTGTGTGTGTGTGTGTGTGTGTGTGTGTGTGAGAGAGCTTGTGGCCGTGTGTCCACATTGGGCCAGATTAATGTGGGGGGGCCGGCGTGTGTGTGTGTGTGTGTGTGTGTCCACATTGGGCCAGATTAATGTGGGGGGGCGGCGTGACCTTTGGTGGAGCACTGGAGGTGAATCTGGTCATTACGGCTTCTTATGGGGTAATTAACGACCCGCCCCTCCCCCACACTGACACCCCTCACCCCCCCAACCGCCCACACGTGTGTGTGTGTGTGTGTGTGTGTGTGTGTGTGTGTGTGTGTGTATCCTCCCCCACACTGCCACCCCTCAACCCCCTCACACACATGTGTGTGTATGTCATTTCCCACCCTGCAACCCCTCACCCCCCGCACGTGTGTGTGTGTGTGTGTGTGTGTGTGTCCTCCCCCACACTGCCACCCCTCACCCCCTGCACACGCGTATACAGTATGTATGCGTGTGTGCATGCCTGTGTGTGCATGTGTGTATAAGTGTGTGTGTGTGTGTGTGTGTGTGTGATAGCCTTGCAGAATAGAGCGCCTGATTTAATTAGGCTTATGTGAAAGGCTCATGAGCGAGGCAAGGAGAGGTGTGTGTGTGTGTGTGTGTGTGTGTGTGTGTGTGTGTGTGTGTGTGTGTGTAGATGTTGTGTGTGTGTGTAGCATATTGTGTGTATGTGTATGTGAAAGGCTGGCGAGCGAGGAGAAGAGAGGAAAGAAGAGGGGTGTGTATGTGTGTGTAGATGTAGTGTATGTGAACGAGAAGAGGAGACGTGTGTGTGTGTGTGTGTGTGTGTGTGTAGATGTACTGTGTGTAGATATATATGTAGTGTGTGGGAGAGGAGAGCAGAGGTGTGTGTGTGTGTGTAGATGTAGTGTGTGTGTGTATAGATGGAGAGGAGAGGGGAGGTGTGTGTGTGTATTCATGTAGTGTGTGGGAGTGAGGAGAGGAGAGGAAAGGAGTGTATGTGTATGTGTATGTGTGTGTGGTGTGTGTGTGTGTGTGTGTGTGTGTGTGTGTAGATGTAGTGTGTGTGTGTAGATGGAGAGGAGAGGGGTGTGTGTATGTGTGTAGTGTGTGTGTGTAGATGTAGTGTGTGTGTGTAGATGGAGAGGAGAGGTGTCAGATTTTTACGGCGCTCTAAATTACACCCCCATCACCACAGGAGCCTCAGAGTGGCACACACACACACACACACACACACACACACACACACACACACACACACACACACACACACTTTTTATTAGGCTCTCAGATACACCACAGAAACAATTAGACAAACAGAACACACACACACACACACACACACACACACACACACACACATACCTAAACCTCACACCACTGTCACCGAGTTCTTCCTGCACAGTCCAGACACGGTCTCGAACCCGTGACCTAACTCTGATAGGGGAGACAGACACGCTAGCACGTGAGCTAAAAGACGGGCTAACGCTATAGCTTTAACAATGCTCTGCACAGCTGTGCACATGTAGGTGTGTGTGTGTGTGTTCCAAAGCCAAGCTGTGCTAGCTTGCATCTGATACATGTAGGTGTGTGTGTGTGTGTGTGTGTGTGTGTGTGTGCATGTGTAAGTGTGTGTGTGTGTATTCTAAAGCCAAGCTGTGCTAGCTTGCATCTGGTACATGTAGCTGTGTGTGTGTGTGTGTGTATGTTCTATGCTGAGTCGTGCTAGCTGGTATCCGTTACACATAGTTAAGTTTGTCACCTTTCTCAGTGCTAGCTGTTTAGCTTGTTCACTGCTAGTTAGTTATTCTGCAATAACTAGCATTTGGCTGAACATTATTGTTCATAACTTGACCACAAAACTGTCATTCACACAGAAATGTTGTCCTGATTGGGGTTGATAATTGCTTCTGCAAACAAAAAAAGTACATTAACTGAAGCCTATACCCTGTAGGCCTACCTAAATAACTGTAAGTCACTTTGCATAAAAGTGTCAGCTAAGTGTAACATAACGTAACTGGAGTTTTCATGTCAGCGTCCTACAGACCACACAGTTCACTGACCAGCCTACCATTAGCTCAGTGAGTCTTCTGGACAGACCAATACTAATGATGTGAAATATGTGGATCAGAGGAAAGAAGTCCATGTGTTTTGATAGGGACACCAG
>CM059267.1:1612959-1615459 GCA_030347295.1 Setipinna tenuifilis | reverse complement strand
CACACGCGGACACACACACACACACACACACGTGCGCACACACACACACACCCACATGCCTCCTTACTTCATTAGTGATGCTCCACTGATGACAGAAGTGGCTTCCACACTCCCTGCTCTCCCTGACCAGTAACCCCCCTCTCCACACACACACACACACACACACACACACACACACACACACACACACACACACACACACACACACCCACACACACACACACACACCCACACACACACACACACACACACACACATACTACATACCAACCATACCACAACTCAACCATACCGCAACATAGCAGTAACATAACCTAACCTAACCTAACCGCAACCACACAACCATACCACAACTATATAGCAAGCATACCACAACCACGCAACCATACCACAACCATATCACAACCATACCACAACCATATCACAACCATATCACAACCATACAGCAACCATACCACAACCATACCACAACCACACAGCAACCATATCACAACCATACAGCAACCATACAGAACCCGTACAGCAATCCAACCATGTCACAACCACACAGTAACCTTACCACCACCATTTAACTACCATACCACAACCATATCACAACCATACCACAAACATTCAACTACCATATCTCAACCATACAGCAACCATTCAACAACCATACCACAATCATTCAATTACCATATCACAAACATTCAATTACCATACCACAACCATACAGCAACCATACCACAACCACACAACTACCATACCACAACTATATCACAACCATACAGCAACCATATCACAACCATTCAGCAACCATGCAGCAACCGTACAGCAACCATATCACAACCATTCAGCAACCATGCAGCAACCGTACAGCAACCATATCACAACCATGCAGCAACCACACTACAACGTTATCACAACCAGTGCAGCTGGTGCTGTGTGTGTGTGTGTGACAGTGATCTGGATGTTGGCTCTGATGTCTGGATTACACTGGTGTGTGTGTTCTGGTGTCTGTGTGCTGGTGTGTGTGTGTGGCAATGTTTGTGCTGGTGTGTGTGTGCTGGTGTTTGTGTGGCAATGTTTGTGCTTGTGCTGTTTAAGGCGTTTGCACAATGGGAGCTTACAAAGCAGGATCTCTTCTTACGACCTGATAAGGAGGATGAATAACATCAAGATAGCAGACTGAGTAAACTTTATAACGTTATTTCTTCTAAACCAGTGACTAATAATATTGGCGAGGGGGACAGGCCAGTAAAGCATTCTCTGGTGTTTGAGCTCTGCGCTCGTGTGTGTGTGTGTGTGTGTGTGTGTGTATGTGTGTGACACTAGTATTGGCGAGGGACGGGCCAGTAAAGCATTCTCTGGTGTTTGAGCTCTGTGCTCGTGTGTGTGTGTGTGTGTGTTTTCTGCTTTTTTTTTCTTCTCCAGCTGAATTAGAATCATAAATCTAATTTCATCACGGCTGGAATGTTCTGTTCCATGGGTGCAAACCAAAACAAACAGTGACGGCTGTGTATGTGTGTGAGGTGTGTGATGTGTGTGTGCGTGCGTGCGTGTGTGTGTGTGTGTGTGTGTGTGTGTGTGTGTGTGTGTGTGTGACGGCTGATAGGAGAGGAGTGCCAGGCCCATAACTCACTTAGCGCTCACGCTTCAAGAACGTCACACACACACACACACACACACACACACACACACACTAGTGCTCGTATTCACCTTTTCTCTTCAAGAACCTCACACACACACTAGTGCTCAGATTCGCCTTTTCTCTTCAAGAGCCACACACACACACACACACCAGTGCTCAGATTCGCCTTGTTGCTTCAAGAGCCACACACACACACACACACACACACACACACTAGTGCTCAGATTCACCTTCTCTTTAAGAGCCACACACACACACACACACACACACACACACACACACTAGTGCTCAGATTCAGATTCACCTTCTCTCTTCAAGAGCCACACACACACACACACAGTAGTGCTCAGATTCACCTCTCTCTTCAAGAGCAACACACACACACACACACTAGTGCTCAGATTCGCCTTGTTGCTTCAAGAGCCACACACAAGCCTTCAGATTCACCTTGTTGCCTCACACTCACATTCAGATTCGCTTCTCGCTTTAAGAGCCACACACACACACACACACACCAGTGCTCAGATTCTCTTGTCTTCAAGAGCCACACTAGCATTCATATTGGTCTTGTCCCTTCAGAAGCTGTATACTGGTGTTCATATTGGTCTTGTACCTTCAGAAGCTGTAGACTGGTGTTCGGCCTCTCAGCTGTTTTTTTTTTTTGCTCCGTCTTCATCTCAGGCCTCTTGAGAAGCCTTGTTAGTTTTCGATCATATTAGGTCAACATGCTGATATTTTAAAGTCAGGCTTTAGTTGGCCTAACGTCTGGGCCTTTACAGCCAGAGTTTTATCCGTCAAGGAAGACTGGAAGCATTTTGCTCTATAAAAGGTGTTGGTAATTGACTCTTATTTTATACTCCGGATTATACT
>CM059267.1:1595459-1597959 GCA_030347295.1 Setipinna tenuifilis | reverse complement strand
GTGGAAGGAAGAGAGAAAGAGAGAGAAGGAAAGAGAGGGAGGGAAGGAAGAGAGAGAGGGAAGAGAGAGGGAGAGGGAGGGAAGAGGGAAGAGAGAGAGAGAGACGTCACTGCTGTCTGCGTGTGTGTGTGTGTGTGTGTGTGTGAGTCATGCAGGCTTCTTGAAAAGCCATCGGTGTCGTCATCCCCAAATTACAGGGCTCCTCTGGCCAGACGCTCCTCTCATCTCCACTCCTCTCCTCTCTTCTCCTCTCCTCTCTCCTCTCCACTCCCCTCCTCTCTCCTCTCCTCTCCTCTCTCCTCTCCACTCCCCTCCTCTCCTCTCCTCTCTCCTCTCCGCTCCCCTCCTCTCATCTCCTCTTCTCTCCTCTTCACTTCTCTCTTCTCTTCTCTCCGCTGCTCTCCTCTCCTCTCCTCTTCTCTCTCCTCTCCGCTCCTTCTCTCCTCTCCACTCCCCTCCTCTCCTCTACGCTTCTCTTCTCTCTCCTCTTCTCTTCTCTTTCCTCTTTGCTCCTCTCCACTCCCCTTCTCATTCCTCTCTTCTTCTCCACTCCCCTTCTCTTTCCTCTCTTCCTCTCTCTCCTCTCCTCTCATGCAGGCACTGTGCCTGGGGGCCGTCACCGCTGGGGGGGGGGTGGTTGGGGGGGGGGGGGGGGTCACAGAGGGGCCCCACAGGGGTCGTGACCTTCCACTGACACAGCAAGGTCACGTTCTCCCGCCCTGTAACCAGCATAGCATCACGTGTCTGTTTGCACATGGAAACTCCCGCCATCTTTACCCTCATTCATTTATTTTTTAGCCCCGTTCTGCTGCACTGTCTCTCAGTGGCGGTTTTAGGCACGGGCGAACCGGGCGAACCGCCATTTTGTGGGGGGCGCCACGAGCGCTTGGGGCAAAAAAACAACAACAAAAACAATGCTGAGAGGTGATCTCGCCCGGGGCGTAAAACACTATAGAACCGCCACTGCTGTCTCTCTCTCAATGGTAACATGGGTTATTGTGTAGCACTGAGTAACATTAAAACCTCCTCTCTTCCAATGCTAACATTAACATGGGTTATTATGTAGCTGTAGCTAACATTAAAACTGCCTTTCTCCCAATGCTAACATGGGCTATCATGTAGCTGTAGCTAACATTAAAACTCCACTCTCTCCCAATGCTAACATGGATTATTATGTAGCTGTAGCAAACATTAAAATCTCCTCTTACCCAATGCTAACATGGGCTATCATGTAGTGTTAGCTAACATTAAAACTTCCTCTATCTCAGGCTTTTTCAATGCTAACATCTGTTATCATGTAGCGGTAGCTAACATTAAAATGAGCTATGGGCTAGTGGGCTACTTCCAGGTGTTACTGTGTGTGCGTGCGTGTGTGTGTGCAGGAAAATGGAGATGCAGATGGAGAACTAGTGTTTTAAAGAGACTTCAAGACTTTTATTTCAACACTTTGAACAGTTGCCTGGACAATAACATTAGACAGCTAGGCCACAAAAGTGCAGGGTGAAAAGTGTTTGAGTGTTAAGCGAAGGAGCACTGTATTAGCACTGTAGGAACAAAGGAAGAAAGGAATATGGACAAGGTCATAATGAATAGTCAAATGGAAATGGCTATGTACAGAGGAAGTGAATAATAATATAATGTAATATAATATAATATAATATAATATAATATAATATTGCATTATGAGGTAAATACAATGAGGGAAATACAATGATGAAGTCGCGGTAGCTAACGCTTAAATGTGTTTATGTTTATACAGTAGTAAATAGATTATTCTCTGGCTAATAGGTGGCTAACACTTAAATGGATTATTCTTTGGCTAATAGGTGTCTAACACTTAAGCAGCAGCTCCTGTTGAATGGGAAGAGGAGCTACAGTGGCATTATTATGAAGGCAAATGGTGCAATGTCAAGGCCAAGATGAGACTAACAGGTTAGTGAACACACACACACACACACACACATACACACCTTTCCAGAGTGCTTTAAGGCCTGATCACTAAAAGTGTGTATTGTTGGAGGGAAGGTTAGTGGTATGTTAGCATAGAACAGCGTATGAGTTATATATGTGGTGTGAATATAGCATAGGAGTATATGCGCATTTAAGTTTTGTTTCCACCAAGCAGTACAGTACAGTTCGGTTCGGGACCTAACGGTTTGGTACAGAGCGTTTTTGTGCGGTTCGGTACGGATTGTGTTTCCATTGCCAAAGGTAGAGTAGAGTCGCCACAGCAACGGGTGTGTCTCTAAACCATACCACAAACTGGTACCCCAACACAAGGGTGCCAGAAAATGGTGCGGTTCGGTACGGTTATTTAGGTACGCTTCAAAAATTCTTACCATGGAGACACAAACAATTGCGAACTGAACTGAACCGAACTGTGGAAACAGGGCTTTAGTGTTATTACATCACACTTAGCAGACTACATTACACCTTGGATAAAAGCATCTGCTAAGTGTAATGTAATAATAATAATAATAATAATAATAATAGTATGTAA
>CM059267.1:1570459-1575459 GCA_030347295.1 Setipinna tenuifilis | reverse complement strand
AAACAAGACAAAGAAAGAACAACACGAGCGGGGAAGAGGACGCCAAGAGGCACAAAAGCCGCGTGCTTTTTCTCCATCAACTTCCAAGAAGCGCGACCATGCAGCGCGTGAGCTAGTGCCGATTATTGTGTCGACTTATCACCAACTGAGTGATCAGTTTGAGAACGGAGGCCAATAAAAGAGAAAGCAAGAACTAATAAAGACTCTTGTCGCTGAAAGTAATGGTCCTGCGATATCAATCTTAGATCAAGACTTTTTTTTCTCTTTTCGTTGCTCATTTTTCAACGCTTTTGGGACTCGCCCGGACATTTGACCAAACCTGGAAGCAAGCGATCCACATGGTCCACTTCAGCCCGTAGCGTGAAAGTTGAGTTCTTCAGAATTTCCGAACAGGTTGATTTACTACTTATTTTCTAATTTCCCCCCTTTCCCTCCTTCCTCTCTTCCTTCCTGTACAGTAATGTACCTGCTTTTTAAAATGTTTATGTCCACATCTGTAAGTCGACTCGGCTACATTGTTGTTGATTTGTCTACCTTCGAAGTGGAAGCTTTTGAAAACCTAGTTTTACTAACTGTGGCTTGAGCGTGTTATTGTTATGGATAAAAACAATTACCCTAACTGAAATAATTATAACCAAATATCCACATGATTATTTTGTAACTTGCAAGTACATTTTCGTGAAAATAGGCTAGGTTGTAGTGGCGGTCAGTAGCCCAAATTTTCAAATTTTAAACACGCCAGATTGGAGGGTTTACTGATTTCAACCATTTCGACTTTCAAGCCCAATTTCCTCGTAAGCTAAGCGAGGGTGCTTGGAACAGCTGGATCTGCCCCGTCTTTTCCCTCTAAATATAGTCGAAATAATTTCATTTTCGTCCTTGCCACGATGTGAAATTAAAACTTTTGTGCAACGTGACGAGTAAAAAACTTGGTGAAAAGTTGAAAATGAGGTCATTGACGGAGCTCTCCTCGTGCTCTCCTCTCCTCAAAAACTTGCCTGTGTGTGAAGTGTGTTTTATTTGTCCGGCGCGCGGTGAAAGGTGCCGCTTTCAGTAGCTGAATGCCTGATCACGACACACACATTGTGCTCAGTAGTGGACACTTTTTTATCCGCAGACACACAGAGACATGAGCCGTGAAATAGTGATTGGCTGTCTGTCCGCACACACACCGACAACACACCGACTCTCGCTAAGTAGGATCCTACACATGCCTCATCATTTTTGGACGGTGCAAGAAATCTTTTTTTTTTCCCACCACCATTCTTAAACTTCATTTAGCTGTTTAAATACGCACACACACTCTCTAAGTTTCCCTTTTCAAAGTTGGGGGACACTTGCACACTAATACGACTAAAAAAATGCTCAGTGGCGACATGGTCTCATAATTTTTTTTAAAAGTCATGAAAGAGAAAATATTAATTTTTCTTGCGCTCCGTGGCTGCCTGTCGGGCTGTGCATTGTGTGGTGGGGCTGCGCCATAGCCCCATATTTTCCAGGTGGTTGGTCTTTGATAAATAGGATTGATGAGTCTCGGTCGGGGTGAATCTTGGGGCCCGAACTAAACTATTTGCTTATTCGCTATTGCCGCCGTGCCGTAATGACACAAAGTCACTCTTGTGTGGATTTGATTTCACTTGAATTGTTGCGTTTTTTAAAAAACGTATTTCCTAGATTCTTTGACGGTGAAACTCGACCACTTGCTACGTCACATGCTGCCTGCTCTCCTTTTTCACATTTCTGAGCGGCCATGCGAGCCTCTAATAACTGCGTCTCACAACTTGAAAACTGTGCAGATTAAATTGATTGTTGTTTAGGTAGTCAAAATGTCTTATGCTTATCTGTCAAATTTATTTTTTTTACTGTAGTTTTCATGGAAACAGATTTAAGATGTAACTTGACACTTGGTTAATTTTTTAAAACTTAAATCAGCAGCCCAGATAAAATTAGATTAAAACTGAGGTCAAATTAAAAACATCAGTCGAATCATTCCGGTCATGTTGAAATAAATATAGATTGGATTTCATGTTCTTTGCCGTCAACATGAAGCTTTAGATTACTGTTAATCTGTTCATGAATATGCTCAAGATTTTTTTTGCACGAACCACATGCATGTTGACCACAAGATGCGCACCCGTACACAGAGAAGGCAGCTCACGATGCTTCCCCGCCACTCATTTTAAACTTTATTTATAAACTCTTTTCCTGCATTTTTATTTTGTAAAAATCTGAATGTTATGGCCATTGACAGCTAATGATTAATTCATAAAAAAAAGAATAGAAACGTCACCTTTTGTCATGTCATTAAGCTTTACATAATTTTATTTGTGAAAACCGTTCATGGCGTTTTTACTAATATTTTATGAATTGTCGTTGTCGGCATGATTTATTTATTTGACCCTGCGAGTAGATTTGAGCGCCGAATGGTTGCCGGTGATGGGGAGGCCAGACTCTGCAAATATATTCAGCACCTGTAAATCACGCGGGTCACTCTTCAGAACGCAGAATGCGGGGCTCGTGAGCCGTGACGTCCTGCTTCATTCAGTGTCCCGCCACCACCGCCGCGCGCGCCCCTCACAATTTAAAGATATATTTGATTGACAATTAATCCATGTTCCCCTCGCCCGTAGCCCATTTTATCCTGTCACGAAAAACATAAACACATGGCATGATGTTTGAGTCGGCTGTTATTATTGCGTGATTGATGCCGAATGGGTGCCGTTGGCTCAATTAATTGTATTTAGTGGCGGGTGTCTCTGGCTGTTTGCCCGTGCACAAACGTCTGACAGGCCGGGGGGGAGAGCCGGCGGGAACTGGGTGCCGCGAGGTGCTGATGGCCCCGTCAGGCGTGACACTTTTAATTGAAACAGCTGACAAGAATTTAATAGAATACTCAGAGCAAATTATACTGTTAAATTTTACGGCTTATTGTTTTCAGGAGAGGCTTTTTCAAATCACAGCCGCCTGCCGCCCGCACAGTAAGCGGAGGGCAGCGGTGTTGGAGAAAGGTGATTGCGCATTCTGTGTAAGAGTGTGTGTGTGTGTGTGTTGGTGAGCTCGCCTTCCTCTGCTGCGTGTGTTAAGGGGTCTGAAAGGTGCTGTTTTGCTCCAGTGCCTCTGTGTGTGTGTGACTAAGTGGAGCTGTTGTATTATTTTAGCGAGTGTGTCTGATAGCTGTGGCATAGACGGGATTAATATCTGTGTAATCCCACAGTCTTAGGCTAGAGACATATCTCCCCATCGGATGATTTTAAATTATCTATGCTGCCTCCACTGATACACCTTCAGCTGAGGGGCCTTTCAACTTTCTCCTGTTTTCCACACCAATGTGAAATTGGACAATTATGATGGTGTGTGTGTGTCTGAGTGTCTGTGTGTGTGTGGGGAAGTGTGAGGAATGCATTCTTCGGCGGGGTGATTTGGGTTGGACTTGAACAGCAGGCTGGAAGAATGTGGCTTCTCACTGTAAGGGTTCTGAGAGAGAGAAAGGGAGAGAGAGAAAGAGAGGGAGAGAGAGAAAAACAGAGAAATAAAGAGAGAGAGATCCGCATACTCCGCTGGCATCTAGATAAAAACAATTAGCCCTGTCATGAGGAATGAGGAATCCTGTCTTTAGTTCTGGACTATGTGCCCAACAAAAGGCGCCACGCAAACTGGATTTTTGTCGCGACGATGAATTTGCTCTTATTCAGGCTTAAACCTGCGCAGTCGGATTATTGAATGAGTAAAAATCACAATGCTGTTTTTTTAAAAGTGAAAAAATCTTTACAATTATTGTGATTATTTTTGTAATAATTATTTTATAATGGCATGTGTATCACCATCTTTTCCAGTGATTTATATCACTACATATTATTACTGATGTCATGCTCTTATTTATTTAGCAATAGTAACAGGATTCATAGCAGGCGTAGGAATGCGGGGTGTGTGTGTGTGGTGTGTGTCTGTGTGTGTGTGTGTGTGTGTGTGTGTGTGGCTATTTAGAGTGTGCCTGAGGCGTTTTGCTCACCTGGACGTGTGTGTGTGTGTGTGTGAGATGAGGCAAGTTTAGAACTTGTTTTAGGGTTTTTTTTTTTCCCGTCATGAAATTTACATTTGCAGTGACGGTCTTAACCTCTTCACCTCCCGACCACCCGCTGCCCACACACACACACACACACACACACACTTGTTAGTTGGCTTGGCTGGTGTGCGGTACGTGTTAACACAGAGCTGTCCACAATGCGCAAAAGTGTGTGTGTGTGTGTGTGTGTGTGTGTGTGTGTTGTGGGGTGTGTGTGTGTGCTCCTTCTGAATTCGGAGGAATCCTGTCAAGTGTGCTGGACAAGAGCTTGAAGTTTTTAATCTCCGTAGCGACCAGCAGGCGAAGATCTGTATGCGAGTCTGCTTGAGGTGTGTGTGTGACTTTGGGAGGTGTGTGTGTGTGTGTGTGTGTGTTGCGGAGTCAGAGACAGGCCGAGCGCATCTCCTAGATGCGAGTGAGAGTGTGTGTTTCAGCTGAGCGCATCTTCCAGACACGTCCAGAGTGTCTGTGTGTGTGTGTGTGTGTGTGTGTGTGTGTGTGTCAGGGCGACAGAACGGCGACTGCAAACCAGGCCAGCGCAGTAGAGTTTACCTCAGAATCCGCCGCCCCACTCAACAACACACAGACACACACACACACACACACTTCTGCCACAAATAAAATTAATTTCTTTAAATACATCTGATTTTATAGTGCGAAGTAAACCAGGGATTATTTTAGGGCCGGCCCTGAATTTTTAATGGTCCTGTGTGTCGTGTGTGTGTGTCTGTGTTTGTGTGTGTGTGCATGCGCCCGTGTGTGTGTGTGTGTGTGTGAGCGGGTGGGCCGCGGCGCTGACGGGTCGAGTCGGACCGGCGTAAAGAAGCAGGCCAGTGCTGATTGCACATGTGGTTTTAATTGAACGTGTTATTCAGCAGAGCTGTGAGTGTGTGTGTGTGTGTGTGTGTGTGTGTGTGTGTGTGTTATTCAGTGGAGC
>CM059267.1:1552959-1555459 GCA_030347295.1 Setipinna tenuifilis | reverse complement strand
GCAGAAGGTGCGGCTACATTACCATGCGGTGCAGAAAAGTTCTCTTGTGCGCGTAATTGATTGTAACTTAAATGGTAATTGCTGTTTTTGAAGTCTGTGCGTGGCCAATTGAACGGGAGGGAGTGTGTGAGAGTGTGTGTGTGTGTGTGTGAGAGTGAGCGTGAGAGTGTGTGTGTGTGTGTGACCAATTGAAGTGTGTGGAGGTGTGCGTAGCTTGTGCTTAATTGGATATGTATTGTACTTGGGCCATAGGACGAGACCTGCTGGGGCGCGCACACACACACACACACACACACACACACACACACACTCACTCACACACACACTCCCTACCGTTCAAGGACCTGCAGCATGGAGAGGTGTCCATTGTCCCTGAACAGCTCAAATAGGCTTCCTTAGGATACACTTCCTGTGTGTGTGTGTGTGTGTGTGTGTGTGTGTGAAGAGCCGTCATTAGCGCTTTAAGGCTGAGTGGGGTGTGTGTTTCTGTGTAGTGGCCGGAGATGAGTGTGTGAGCTGAGACGTGTGTGTGTCTCAGCCTGTAATGCTGTTATGTGTAGGCCAGTGTGTGTGTGTGTGTGTGTGTGTGTGTGTGTGTGGAGCAGTTAGTATTTTTCTCTTCTGCCAGAGAATTAAGAAAGGCCCTCAAATCTTATTTGTTTCATTGACTGAGCGCTGTGTAATTACTGTGTAGTGTGTGTGTGTGTGTGTGTGTGTGTGTGTGAGCTTTTATATTTATTTTTTCTTTTCCCTCCAGTCTTTTTTTCCGGGCAATATTGACAGATATGTTTGAGCTATGCAACATTTCACTAAGTAATGTGCCGCTTTGTTAAGGCACGCGGCGTTTCTACCGGCCTGTTTGTGTGTGAGCGATCGCATGTGTGAGTGAATACACACACACACACACACACACACACACACACACACACACACAAAGCGGAGTAGCCAGTGCTTGGCAGAAGCTCAATACGGGAACGTACATATTCAATTAGCAAAACTCATTAGCAAAACTTGGCGTTTGTTGTTGTGTGTACCACCCCCCAACACCACCACCCCCTGCCCCCCCCCCCCCCCCCCACCCCCTTTCTGGCTCAGAATTAATGGTTTTGATATGGTAATTAGCCCGTAATTTAATTTGAAAAGGGCCAATTAAGAGCGGTGCTGTGGACACGAGGAAGTTAAGCGGCGTAATCTAATTAGCATTAGTAACGAGCGCACTAATTAGCCGCTAATTAGGCACTTCAGACAGCACTCGTGTTTACTTTCCTAATGAAGTGGCAGCTTTCAGCTTTCAGCTTTCAGCAGGAGCCAAGCGTGTGCCTGCCACCAGCGCACGGGCACCGGCACAGGCAGGTGTGTGTGTGTGTGTGCGTCTGTGTGTGTGTGTGTGGGAGTGTGTGTGTGTGGGGGGGGTCAAGCTGGCACTAGAAGGAGAAGTGGCATATGGCTTCCAGATCAGGTCCAATTACACACACTCACACACACACACACACACACACACGTGGCGGGTACCAGTCGGAATGGCAGCCAGTGAAGCTTGTCCTTGGGCCGAAGTGCCCGCCTCCCCAACAGCATCGCACACACCTCATTGGGTTGCAGTACCCGCCACTCAACGCTGTCACACATGTCATTGGCTGGGTGTGCCTGCCACTCCAATGGTATCACACACACCTCCTTTCTTAGCTACACAGCAAGGATGAGTAGCTTAGTCCCTTACACTGTGTGTGTGTGTGTGTGTGTGTGTGTGCGTGCATTGACTATGCTGTGTGCGTTGCATATTCATATATACAATTATATATTCGGCCTCATATAAAAATATATATTGTGAATTTATGTGTGTGTGTGAGCCTGTGCAGCCAAATGATGAGTGTCTGAGCCCTAATGTGTGTGTGTGTGTGTGTGTGTGTGTGTGTGTGTGTGTGTGTGTGTGAGAGAGATTGGTCTGCATTTTAGAGCCATGACGACACTGTTTTTTTTATATTCCAGAATAAAAACTAGTTCCCTACCCTTCCTGCACACACAGCCAGATATATATGTGTGTGTGTGTGTGTGTGTGTGTGTGTGTGTGTGCCTATGCAGTCTACCCTTCCTGCACACACGGCCAGATATATGTGTGTGTGTGTATATGTGTGTGTGTGTGTGTGTGTGTGTGTGTGTGTGTGTGCAGGAAGGGTAGACTGCATAGGCACACACACACACACACACACACACACACGGCCAGATGTCCCCTACTTTACTTCTGTACCGCTCGGAAACTTTCCCCTCCTCGCTTCCTCTCTCTCTCTCTCTCTCTATCTCTCTCTCTCTCTCTCCCCCTCTATCTCTTCCTCTCTCTCCCTCCCGCTTTTTCTTTCTCTCTCTCTCTCTCTCTCACCCTCTCTCTCTCTCTCACACCCTCGTCCTCTCTGTCTGTTACTCTCTCTCTGTCTTTTCTCCCTCTTGCCAATCCCTCTCTCCTTCTTCATGGAAGCGAGTGCAGGGCTGGTGCTTTTGAAGACGT
>CM059267.1:1516073-1537859 GCA_030347295.1 Setipinna tenuifilis | reverse complement strand
CACACACACCACACACACACACACACACACACACACACACACGTTCTACTACATATAAACTCTCTCTGTCTACAAAAATATACACACAAATATAATGTTTCATAATGTTTCACTAATATATAAATCTCTCTTTCACAAAACAAATATCAGTGTTTTACTAAATATAAAATCTCCTTTTCACAAAATCACACACACACACACACACACACACACACACACATACCAGTATAAAGTAGAAGACAGTCCTGACCAGAGTGTGAATTACTCCATCCAGCATTATGGGGGTACTACCTTTTACATGTTACATTAATTACATTCAAAGTCCGAATCACAGGGGGTATTGGGGGGTACGGTACCCCCGATCAGCGTGCCCCCCACAAACACAACAATAGGGGTGTATGGACATACTAATGACATTAATGTAAAGCGTAAAAGGTCGCACCCCCAATAATGGAGGGGTGACTTAAACTCTGATTGCATTCATATGCCAACCCCAGTACCCCCCAGCCCTGCTATTTTGTGTCTTTTTTGGGGGGGGGGGGGGGGGGGGGGGGGGGGGGGGGGTACTGGTACTCTTGTACCCTTGTACCCTTGTAATTCGCACTAAGGTCCTGACAGATGCTTCTGCCGTTTGATGGCATCTCCAGTCCAAGTCTCTTCTGAAGGAGAGTGCCATCTACCACAGCCGGGTACAAATACTGTCACACACTTGGAGCTGAGAAGCATTTATGATGATGTATAAAAGTAACACAAGTATTAAAATCTAGTATACATGCAGTATAAATTCATTTCTAAAGTATAAATGAATTCTTAAAAATTATGCCACTATTTTTATGGATTCATCCATTTTTATGGCTAGAACCTAAACACATCAGCTTTAGGAAAATATTATAAACAATTTTATGAATTGAATAAATCTCTCTTCTCTTACTCTCCGTCTCTCTCTCTCTGGCTCTCTTACTCTCTCTCTCCCTCTTTCTCACACAGTCCACACACACACACACACACACACACACACACACACACACACACACACACACACCTTCCACCAGATATCTGAATATCTCCTGTGCACATCTGCAGTTGATGACACAGCCATGATTGACAGCTCAGCTCCCAGTGCTCTGCATGGGCTGGGCGGGGCCAAAGACGTGCCAATCAAAGGGAGTGGGCGGAGCCAGGGAGGTGCCTATGAAAGGGGGTGGGTGGGGCTGGGAATGTGGGGGAAAGGTCACACAGGGAGGGAACACTGTACAGAGAGAGGGAGATAGAGAGAGAGGGAGACGGAGAAAGGGAGAGAGAGAGGGAGGGAGAGAGAAACAGAGAGAGAGAGAGACGGAGAGGGAGAGAGGTAGAGACAGAGAGAGAGAGTGAGACAGACAGAGGGAGAGAGAGAGGGAGAGAGAGAGACGGAGAGAGAGATGGAGGGAGAGAGAGAGGGAGAGAGAGAGACAGAGAGAGAGATGGAGGGAGAGAGAGAGAGGGAGAAAGAGAGACAGAGAGAGAAAGGAAGAGAGGAGAAGAGAGACAGGGAGAAAAAGGAGAGACAGAGAGAGGGTGAGAGGGAGAGAAAAAGAGAGGGGGGGCGGGGAGTAGGTGAGAAATTATCCACGCTGCATTCTTCACCCCACCACCCATTACAATGAAACACACACACACACACACACACCCCACCACCCATTACAATGAAACAGTGGCACACATTTTTAATGGATGCAACTCTTCCAAAGGCCTGACAGGCTGGTGGACCTCTAACACTGTGTCTGTGTGAGTGTGCGAGTGTGTGTGTGTGTGTGTGTGTGTGTGTGTGTCAGGCATGACAGGCTGGTGGACCTGCTAACACAGATGTGTGTGTTTGTGTGTGTATGTGTGTGTGTGTGTGTGTGTGTGTGTTTCAGGCACGACAGGCTGGTGGACCTGCTAACACAGACAGTGTGTGTGTGTATGTGTGTGTCTCAGGCACGACAGGCTGGTGGACCTGCGAACACTGGGCATCAGAAATGTGCATGGACTCACCCCCCCCCCCCACACACACACATACACACACATACCCACACACACACACACACAGACAGGCTGGTGGACCTGCTAACACAGGACATCAGAGATGTGCAGGGACCCCCACCAGAGGTCTATAACCAGTGGACTGTTAAACTGGACTGGGTCAGTGCTAATCAGGATAACGCCCCCCCCAGCAGCATTCCAAACACCCCTGACATTACCATCCTAGATGCTGACAGTAGGAATGCCATTTTAGTGGAAATAGACTGCTGCTTTGATCTATACATGGACACCTGCTACCACTCCAAACTTTTTAAAATATCAGCCACTTGTAGTTACTGTTACCAAGCAGGGCTTTAGATGTAAGATTATTGTCCTAGTGTTTGGCAGCCTGAGACGCATACAAAGGCTTGCCTTGTGTGAACTGCAACTCTGTGGACTGGATAAGAACACTTCAGAAAGTCTTGCCAAGTACTGCTTAATCTCTGCGATAATAGGCAGCATAGCACTCTGGAGAAGGCGATGCCATGTCTACCCTTAACCATCAATGTAGGACAATCTATAGTACAGGACATTTTGTGATTGGTCAAGCCTAACTGTCACTACCATGTACTTCCATTAGTGTTTGGATCTGTAACAATCTCCTTAAATCAAGATTCAAATAAAAGCATTTAACTGTGTGTGTGTGTGTGTGTGTGTGTGTGTGTGTGTGTGTGTGTGTGTGTGTGTGTGTGTGTGTGCATCAGTCTCTTGCATGCTGTTATGAGACATAAATGGTGCATCGTAACATAATGAAACCAAGTGAGACGCCATTACACAAAATAAGTAGTTTACTAGTTTACTGGAATAACATACTTACTACATAACATCCCTACTTATCTAGCACAGTATATCTACACACTACATACTTAACATCCCTACTTATCTAGCACACTATATCTACACACTACATACTTAACATCCCTATGTATGTAGCACACTACATCTACACACTACATACTTAACATCCCTATGTATGTAGCACACTACCTCTACACACTACATACTTAACGTCCCTACTTATCTAGCACACTATATCTACACACTACATACTTAACATCCCTATGTATCTAGCACACTATATCTACACACTACATACTTAACACCCCTACTTATGTAGCACACTATATCTACACACTACATACTTAACATCCCTACTTATCTAGCACACTATATCTACACACTACATACTTAACATCCCTACTTATCTAGCACACTATATCTACACACTACATACTTAACATCCCTACTTATGTAGCACACTATATCTACACACTACATGCTTTATTATTCTAAAATGCAGGAACCTACAACTTGAGATTAAGAATCTACGGGGCGGGAGGGAGAGCAAGAACCTACAGATCAAGAGCAAGAACCTAGGGGGGATATTAAGAACCTACAGGCAAGAACAAGAACCTACAGGCAAGAGCAGGAACATACAGGGCAGGATTAAGAACATTAAGAAGCTATGGGGCAAGAAAATGTCATGACTGGATGGAATCTGTGGTGTGAGATTAAGAACCTACGGAGAAAGATTAAGAGCCTACAGGTTGACATTATTAACCTACAGGGTGAGAGTGGGAACCTACAGGGTGAGATTAAGAACCTACAGATCGGGATTAAGAACCTACAGGGCAAGAGCAAGAACCTACGGAGCAAAATTAAGAGCCTTCAGGTCTTAATCTAAGAGTCTACAGGTTGAGATTATTAACCTACAGGGTGAGAGTGGAGAGAGGAGATTGGAGAGAGGATGGCGTCACTGGATGGAGAGTGAGAGTGAAGGCAAACATGCTGAGGCCATCATTAATGTGATAGCATTAGACAGGGGGGCAAACCCTAAACATGAGCCTGTCATTCTAATGCCCCTTATCATTCTAATGCCCCATAATGTGATTGTAAACATGAGCCTGTTACTCTAATGCCCCCTGGGGGAGTAGGGGGGCAATAGGAGTGATTCTTTAAATGGATAGGCCCCATCACTCTCTGTGGAAGTTTGTATTAACTAGTCTGTGTGTGTGTGTGTGTGTGTGTGTGTGTGTGTGTGTGTGTGTGCAGGGGTGTGTGTGTGTCTATGTGTGTGTGTGTCTATGTGTGTGTGTGTATTATGCAGTAATCCCTCCCAACCCTTTGCTCCAGATGTTTCCTCAAGCACTTTTCTTACCCCAACCTGCCCCCCCCCCCCCCCTCACAGACCTCACAGTGGGGGTCCCCAGAAGCCCCCTCATTTCACCTTAAACTCAGCGCCCCCCTCCACCCCCCCATACCCACCTCCAGTCACTAAAGCCCAGACCCTGCTCCAAAGTCCCCCAATGACCCCCCCCCCCCCAATTTCACCTGCAGTCACTTAAACTTGGTGCCCCCCCCCCTTTTCACCTTAAGTCAGTATAGTCCGTCCACCCCCCCCCCCCCCCCGCCGTTTTACCTCCAGTGCCTAAAACAGAATGCCCCTCTCTATTTCACCTCCAGTCACAAAAGCCCAGACCACCCTTTTGCCCCCCCCCCCCCCCCCCCCATTTCACCTGCAGTCATTTAAACTGAGTGCCCCCCCTTTTCACCTTCAGTTAGTATAGTCCTGTACTCCCCCCCCCCCCCCCGTTTCACCTCCAGTACCCTAAAACAGAACCCCCCCCCCCCCCCCCATTTGACCTCCAGTCACAAAAGCCCAGACCCCCCCCCCCCCCCCCATTTGACCTCCACTTCTTAAATCTGAGTGCCCCCTCCCCATTCCACCTCAAGTCCCTAAAGCGGAGTGCCCCCCCCTTCTCCAGTGCCCAAAGCTCAGTGCCACCACCATCTCCAGTCACAAAAGCCCAGACCCCCCCCATTTCACCTCTAGTCCCCAAAGCTGAGTGCCCCCCCTTCTGCAGTGCCCCCCCCCCCATTCCACCTCCAGTCCCCAAAGCTGAGTGCCCCCCCTGTTTCACCTCCAGTCCCTCTTGCCCCAAACTCCCTGCAGCCAAGTGTCACGACTGATGCTATTTTTACTCTTTTTTCTCTTTCTCTCCCTCCTCCCTTCCTCCATCCCTCCTCCTCTCCCTCGCTCACTCCCTCCTCCCTTCTCTCCCTCCTTCACCTCTCTCTCCCTCCTCCACCTCTCTCTCCCTCCTGCTTTCCTCCTCCTCTTCTCCCTTCTCTCTCTCCTCCACCTCTCTCCCTCCTTCCCCCTCCTTCCTCCTCCCAGACTCCTCTAATTGAGAGCACATTTCTGTCTCACACACAATGGGGCTCTTTCTGTGGATGGGGGGGGGGGGTGGGGGGGGGGGGGGGGGGTGGAAGTGCTGGACTGGGTCTACATGGGCAGCTGTGTGTGTGTGTGTTGGGTTGAGCCTACGTGTGTGTGTGTGTGTGTGTGCTGGATTGGGCCTACATAGGCAGCTGTGTGTGTGTGTGTGTTGGGTTGAGCCTACGTGTGTGTGTGTGTGTGTGTGTGTGTGTGTGTGTGTGTGTGTGTGTTGGGTTGAGTCATATGGGTGTGTGTATGTGTGTGTTGGGCCTCCATAGGCAGAGGTGTGTGTATGCATGTACTGGATTTGGCCTACATAGCTGGGCTGGACTATGCGTGCGTGCATGTTTGTGTCGCCAACATAGGCGTGTGTGTGTTGGGTTGGGCCTACATAGGCGTGTGTGTGTGTGTGTGTTGGGTCTACATGGGTGGGTGTGTGTATTGGGTTGGGCCTACAAAAGCAAGTGTGTGTGTGTGTGATGGGTTGGGCCTGCATGGGTGTATGTGTGTATCAGACGCTAGCGTTCGGTGTTAGCATGTTGCTATAAAATTCTCCAGCTGACTGCGGACGCCGTCGCCACAGGTTGTGTGCTCCCTTGTCACGCACACACACACACACACACACACACACACACCCCAGCCTGGCCACACAAACACACACACAGCCCAGCCCAGCCCAGACCCGCCCCGCCTCACACAACTGGGCTAAACAAGCACAGCTGTCAACTAAGACCAGGCTTCAGAGCAGACAGGGGTGGGGTGTGTGTGTGTGTGTGTGTGTGTGTGTGTGTGTGTGGGGATGCTGGGGGACTGCAGAGGCCCTTGGGATAGCAGGGGCCTCCACGTCTACAGACTCTTCCTCAGACTTCATCCCGAGAGAAAACACACACTAGACACACACACACACACACACACTACACACACACACACACACACACAGAGTCTTCACTCCAGTCATGGCCCACATGTGATCTCCTTTTATAAATACACACCAAAGCTGTCTATCTGTCTGTCTGTGTCTATCTACCTGTCTGTCTGCCCGTCTGTCTGAAGCTCCAGTAGATGAGGGTTTTTTTCTCCTTCCAAAACATATGCATCACTCCCAAAGCTATCAGTCCAGCCTCCAGACTGCACAGTGAGCAGGACCAGAGTGAGAACTAGCCCTCCATAATGGAGGCCTTTAGGAGGGCCTACTGCTGATTACATTTTCCATTAATTATATTAATATGGTGGTACTCCCAACTACAGACATATAAACTCTTATGTCATCTGTGTTAATATGTTTATGCCCCCAATCCTGCTATTTTAGTGTCTTTGGGGGGCACTGGGTCTTGATCAGGGGGTACCGTACCCCCCAGTACCCCCTGATATTCTTAGTAGGAGCAGGAGAGTGGAGACATGGCTAATAATACATTACCCATGATGCTCTGGTGCTGCAGTCATCCAGGTAGCCAGGTAGATGGGTAGCCAGATAGATGGGTAGACAGGTAGCCAGGTAGATAGGTAGCCAGAGAGCTAACATACAGTAAGGAAGTCTATTATCAGCCGGGTGGGGAGAAATAACTTTGGACGCAAAATTAGTTTCATTTAAACATTATAAATTGACTAACTCTAAGTATAACTCTAAGCAGAAAAGTTTATTGGAATGATCCATTTTTCCTGTGATAACTTTGATCTTTTTCACCAGGTGAAGCATCGTTGTTTCACGTGGGACAAACGGCAGGGGGGTGGCTGATAACAGGCAATATGTCGATAATGGATCTCTTGGCTAACTAGTCACAGATCTCTTGGCTAACTAGTCATAGATATCTTGGCTAACTAGATCTCTTGGCTAACTAGTCATAGATCTCTTGGCTAACTAGTCATACATCTCTTGGCTAACTAACTAGTCATAGATCTCTTGGCTAACTAGTCATAGGTCTCTTGGCTAACTAGTCATAGATCTCTTGGCTAACTATCTCTTGGCTAACTAGTCATAGATCTCTTGGCTAACTATCTCTTGGCTAACTAGTCATAGATCTCTTGGCTAAGTAGTCATAGATCTCTTGGCTAACTAGATCTCTTGGCTAACTAGTCATACATCTCTTGGCTAACTAGTCATAGGTCTCTTGGCTAACTATCTCTTGGCTAACTAGTCATAGATCTCTTGGCTAAGTAGTCATAGATCTCTTGGCTAACTAGATCACTTGGCTAAGTAGGCAGAGATGGATGGGCCCATTAGCACTGATCAACAGCAGCCATTACTACACATGAGTCACATGAGTCACTGCTGCCTGGGGTACAGCACTGGCCTAGATGGCCTAGCAGAGAAATAGATACACTGACAGACAGACAGATGGAAACAGAGAGAGAGAGGGAGAGGGAGAGGGAGAGGGAGAGAGAAAGAGAGAGTGAGTAAAAGAGAGAAAGAAAGGAGAGAGAGAGGGAGGAGAGGGAGAGAGAGAGAGAGAGAGAGAGAGAGAGAGAGAGAGAGAGAGAGAGAGAGAGAGAGAGAAATGGAAACAGAGAGAGGGGGGGAGGGGAGAGATGAACTGATAATAAATCTATTTATTGATCTCGCAGGAGTTGTAATTAGTGGTCCAACAGTTTCAGATATTCTCATGATATTAGCTAATACCTACAGAACACAGTATAAATTATAATCTGTCTTCAGATACATATAGATATGTATATATACACACACACACACACACGTGTGTGAATGTACTGTTATCCTATTTAAACTGTGTAAAATGTACTGTTATAAAATGTATGTATGTATATACACACACACACATATATATACATATATACATACATACATACATTTTATAACAGTACATTCACCTGCAGTCCTCCAACAGCTGCTTAGTAAATGTGCAGTTAAGCACCTGGCACCTGTTTACACCTCCATTACTCTACACATGTCTCTGATATACTGCCACTAATACATATTTAAATAACATATTAATTTTTAACCAAGTGTTGTGCTTTTCACAGCAATGCCACGTCGCTCCACTGAAATCCAACAGTGAGTGTTTGTACATAATTATGCATTTGATTACACACTTTAAACTGATTAACAGACTACATCAGACTACATCAATAAGAAAACAGTGTAATAAGAAGACACCCAACACAAGACGTGTAATAAGAAGACATCCAAACGCAGCGGTGGACAGTGTAATAAGTATTTTATTGCATTTTATAATGCCATTGTCAATAATTAGTACAGATTACATGCAACTAGGTCTACTGTACAGTTTTTTATTGTCTGCATGGACAGACACAAGAAGATTGAGGTTACAAATACACAGATATAGGGGTTTATACAGCATGAGAATCGGCAGTGACTGTCCAAACATGGCCGCCCGGGTGGAAAAGAAGAGAAACACAAGGTGGAAGGCAGCTTTGCCTTTTTTGTTTGTGTCTTTTTTTTTCTTTTTTTTATGTTTATTTTTATTTTTTATTTCTCTTTGATATCAACTTAAAACCACCACCACCTTTTTTTTTTTCTTCTCCCACAAGTCTCTTTTTAAAGATAAAAAATATGAACAGAAAGAGGTAAACGATACGACAGGAAGTAAAGAGAGAGCGTAAGAGTTGGCGCCAACGCTGGAAATGTACAAACATTCGTAACAGAAATGACCAGAGGGTGGCGCTGTGGTGCGGTAGCGGGCGGGTCTGGTGGGGGGGGGGGGGGGGCGATGAAGCTGCTCCCCCCTCGATAGCGCCCCCTCCGGGCCACCGTACACACACAGGGCGCTGGGGCTACAAGCCGGCCGGCTAACAGCCAGAGAGGGCCGCGAGGCGGCCTCCGCTAGACCTATGCTAAGCTAACGCTAACGCTAACAGTGGTATGCAGGGAGTGGAGCAGTGTTGCGGCGGGCGCTGAGACGATTCCCGCTCACCTTCGCTAACGCTAACAGTGGTACGCGAGAGGAGAGCAGCATTGCAGCCAGCGCTAACACCATGACGGCTCACCTTCACTAATGCTAGCAGACAACGCTAACAGTGGTATGCAAAAGTGGAGCAGTTTCGCTGCGCTAGCACCATCGCTGTTCATCCTCGCCGATGCTAGCAGCGGGGCTAGCAGTGGTATGCGAGGGGAACAGCTCGGCGGCGCTAGGCGCTAAGCGCTAGGACAGGTCCCGTTACCTTAAACCCATAATTCTATCGGTTTGGTTACAAGTCGTGGGAGACTCAGTGAATCAGTCAGTTTTTGGGATACAAAATGGCCCCCACAACACCCTTCAGTGGGTGCTCATTCAGAGATGGAGAAACTAATGTCTGCAAGACTGTAAATGAAAACTAATAGTAATTAAAACACAAAAAAAATAGACGAGGGAAAAACAACCCAACTCATTTGGTATGTTGCTGAGAGATATACACTTTGCAAACACTTAATGACGAAACCAAATTACAAACACAATCTATTTAATTTAATTTAATAGTGTTTCTGTAAAGCCTTGGTGCCCTCTGGGGGAGGGAGAGAGTGTGGCGTGGCGTCCGGAGTCTTAGGTCTAGAGGGAGATCAGCGAGGGTCTGGTCTCTCTCCAAGGTCTACCAAAGAGATCAGCACCGCACCAGAGGACACACACACACATGGAGTAGAGACCAGCAGTATGTCGCTCTTTCTTTCCCTCTCTCCCTCTCTCTCTCTTTCTCTCCTGTCCTACTGACACACAGTTCTTTCTATCCGCCACACGGAGGGGGGGCAGAGGGTGTGTTTACCTCGGTTACCATGGCGACTCAGAAGCCACGCCCCCTCCTCCGCGGTCGCCGCCGTCCTGCCTGGAAATGCATGGTGCATGCGCTCAGGAATGGTAGCGTTCGTTTAAAGGGACACACACACACACACACACAGCGGCACCTGTACCTCCGGCAAACACACACCTTAGAATTTGACTCTGTCTTAAAGCAGGAGAGGGCTACATGTCATTCTTCTTTTTTTTTCTTGTTCTTTTTTTTTTGAGGTTTTGGTCCTGTCTTTGAGAAAAATCCCTCTGAGGTATCATCACACATTGAGTTCAGTTCAACTTTTTAGTTTGTTTTCTTTCGTTTTTTTTTTTTTCCTTAAAAATGCATAAACGCAGTACAGAGACAAAAAGTATCAAAATATACCTACCTAGGATAAATATACAAACAGGTGTGTTACCTAAACTGCTTACCTAACTTTTAATTCTTTTTTTTTGTTTTAGAGATAATACATTTAAAAAAATCATCGTCCCAGACGTTTTATGAAGGAAAACGAAACAAAGGAAAAAAAAAAAAAAACCTATTTTAACCATGATACTGGCAGCACTTTATATGATAAATACACACAGGTCAGCAGAAGCAGTACAGGATAGGAGTCTGAGCTCAAAGCTTTACAATAGCTAAACAGGTGCAGAAATCAACCAACAGAAAAACAACAACAAAAACGAAAAATAAAAAAGAATTGAAAAGGAAAGGAAAAAGGAAAGAAAATGCCCTTGAGAGCAAGCCAAGCCGCAATATACAATAATACATCCCAACACGTTTGGAGAAGTAACACAAGTGTAATGGCCACCGCTATCACCGCTAGTCCACGTATGTGTCGATCTACACCTTATAAAACACCTTTGTTTATGTTTACAAGTGTATGTCGATCTACACCTTATAAAACACCTTTGTTTATGTTTACAAGTGTACCTTAAAGCACGACGCAGAGCATTGAGGGCTGCAGCAAGGTCCTCGTCAACCTGTCACTTTAATCAGGATCATTCCTCTGTCACGTACGCCGCCATCTTTAGTGTCACCATCATCCTCGTCACCGTGACGACCATCATCATTATTATTATTATTATGAGTATTCCGTGTCCACGCAGGCTGGTTTGCGGCAGGAGGACTCAAGCTCTGGGGTCTCTTTGGATACTTTGGTTGGCTTAGGTTGTCTGTGTGTGTGTGTGTGTGTGTGTGTGAGCAGTTAGGTATAGCTAGCCAGAAAGTCAGTGCACAGGAGAAGGTGTGTGTGTGTGTGTGTGTGTGTGCGTGTGTGTATGTGTGAACATTGGGATGGTGCCCTTTTAACCTGCGACACACACACACACACACACACAAGTAGGGCTCGCTCCCCCTTACGGCAGTGGTGAAGCAGAGGCTGAGGTGGTGTGTGTGTACCTCGCGTTGCTTTGGCTGTACGACCCACGACACCCTCCACCAAAACGCACGACGACTGTCTTTGTGAACGCGCCCGTGTACGAGTGAGTCTGAGTCTGAGTGAGTGTAAGTGTGTTAGTGAGTGTGTGTGTGTGTGTGTGCGTTTTTGTCCTTTTTTCTCCACACCCATCACAAAAGCCATGCGTGCCGTTAATTGGGCAGCGTGGCCATTTAGGGGCCTGAGTGTGCGAGTGTGTGTGTGTGTGTGTGTGTGTGTGGCTAATGCTCTCCGCTCGTCATCGGTCCTGACACCGCTCCATTGAGCATATGCAAATGACCCGCCGCCTCGCCGCCTCCCATTGGCTCAGAGCGAGCCCCGGTCATTATTATGCGCACCCAATTAGGGCGCACAATTAAGCCTGCACGCCCCGGAGCCTGTGTGTGTGTGTGTGTGTGTGTGTGTGTGTGTGCACGCGCCCCGGAGCCTGTGAAGAGGCGGCGATGCTAATCGAACACTTAAAGATGGCGCATACGCAATCTGGAATAGACCTTTTAAATATGTTGACCACTTAATGCCTGCTGCTGTTCATTGGGCCTCAGCGTATTTCTGTGTGTGTGTGTGTGTGTGTGTGTGTGTGTTTTCTTTTTGGAGAGGTAGTCATCTTCTTTAATGTAATGCTTGCCACCTGCTATTGCGCCCGCTCTTCCTGTGACTGATAAAGCCTAGCTCCTCTCCTCTCCTCTCCTCTCCTCTCTGCACCGCACGTACCCCCGCTACCCACCCCGCGCGCTACGCACCCCTCTACGCACCCCTGCCCCCCCCTTACTGCCCCTGCCCCACGCCGCTCTGTTCCAGGCCTCTCTCCCTCTCTCCCTCGCTCGCTCTCGTCTCTTTGAAGTGAGGGTTAACTAGGATTTGGTACTTTTTTTTTTTTTCGTCTGGCGAAGGAGAAGTGAACACAAAAGCACTACAGCTAGAATACGGGAGTGTTTTTTTTTTCTTTTCTTTTCTCTCTCTCTCTCTCTCTGTTGTGAGTCTTACATTGTGTGAACCATTTTCAAAAGGAGGTAGCATGATCTTTTTTTTGGTTTTCTATTGTGTTGTTCAAGACGTCCCAGGCGTTGGCGTTGGCTGTGGCGTTTGGCGTCGGTGGTGTGTGTGTGTGTGTGTGTGTGTGTGTGTGTGTGGTCTGGGCGTGGCCTGCCGTGAGGGACAGGAGAGAGAGGATGAGGGACAGCGTCAGTCATTCGCAAACGTCCCTCCTTGATCAGAAACGCAACCTTTGAAGTGCAAAGATTTGAGCGCTGAGGTGGTTAGAAACAAAAACAAAAAAAACAAAAGAAAAAAAATGTTCCTGCAAAATGTCTCTCCCCCAGCGGTGGGAAGAGATTAGAATGGGTGTCAATCATCCCACCCCCGACGAATACACGGGCACTCACTCACACACACACACACACACGCACAGTCTTTTCACTTTGTGTTCTAATAAGCATTTGAAATGTTTCATCAGTAACTTCTAACGACGGCAACACACACACACACACACACGTTTCTAGTGGCAAAGACGAAATGACGAGGTTAAATACTGTGGTTTTGTTCCTAGGTAACACTTCTTCTTTATTTTTTGGTCTGGGTGGCGTGGCGTTGGTGAGCAGATGTGTGTGTCCGGTGAGTGTGTGTGTGTCTATGTCCACCACACTCGGCCGTCCTGGTGCCCTGTGGGTCTGAGGAGACCTCTGCTGGCTTCACGTGTCCTATGAACCATAATAATAATAATACGTCTCTTCTTCTTTTTCTCTTTTCTTCAAGTGCCTTTCTGAGAGTTAAATTATTTGCGCGTTGCGGTTTGACGACGAGGCTCTGGTGTGTGTGTGTCCGACACACACTTCCCTTGCCTGAGCTGAGGAGAAGAGGATTCTTTTATTCTTTTAGAAGAACATCTTTAAGTGCTCTTTATTTTATTTTATTTTTTTTTCTCTTTAGTAACGGAGCTACTTGACGCCGGTTTAAAACTGCATTTTTGGCCTGGCATACTGGCATCATTGGCGTGAGTGAGTGAGTGAGTGTAGGTGTGAGTTCCTCTACGAAGAAGAGAAACGCGTTTCCAACAGTGTTGTTGAAGCAATCTAATTTCCTTTTGTACTTTAGACTTTGGTATCGGCAAAGCTCTGGTGCAAGAGGAGAAGAGGGATGGGACCATCATGGAGTCACAATTAAATTGTAAAACTAATTATATGAGAAGCTATGAGTCATCGTCGTTGTTTTGGCCAGTCATTGGAGAGGAAAATTAGAATCATTTCATTTAAAAAAATACAAAAAAAGAAAGAAAGGGTTTTTGGTTTTCTACACATTTCTTTGGTAACCTGTAACGAAAGCATAATGGGGAAAGTAAAAATAAAACGAAATAAAATAAAGAAAAAAAGCTAGATTTTGGTTCGGCACTGCAGAAATAATGATATTGGTATGCTTTTGTGTTTTCATCGTAAACAAAAACAGGAATCTCACATGCTTATGTGGACACACAGCTACACAGTGACAAGCACATAGCACAGTAAAGCATCTTTCCTCGGACAGTACTCACTCACACACACACACACACACACACACACACACACACACACACTCACACACACACTCACACACAGCTCCACGTTAACACTGGCTAGAGTGTGGGAGTGCGGGAAACCTATGGCATGAGGTATTTGGTGAACCACAAGACAAAAACAACAGAAGGTACAGAAGGTAGAGATCTTTCTGGAAAGCAACAGTGGGGATCTCAGCCCCCTTGTTCAGGCTGGTTGGGGGGGTGGGGTGGGGGTTTGGGGGGGGCGCAGGATCGGGGGCCGGATCTGGTCATGGGACACACAAAACAGGGAGGGGGGCAACCCCACCCCACCCCATCTTCGGCAAATATGTTCATTTCATTTTAGTATTATTATTTTTACTCTTTATGTATTTAACTGTGTGTGTGCGTGTGTGCGTGGAATTTGTCGGGGGATATTTTATGTCCTTTGTCCGTTTCTCTTTGACAAAAGAGGGGTGATGAAAGGGGGAAAAAGAAACAAAAAAACAAGGGGGAAGAAAAGCGCACAACATTCTTCCTGCTTCTTGGAGCGTGCTGATCCCTCAGACATAGACATTGACAGGGGGCTTTTTTTCTCTCTCTTTCTTTCTTCTTTTCTTTTCTTTCTCCCGCTCTCTCTCTCTCTCTCTCTGGGGTGAACAGTCTGTGCTTGCTCTCCACGGCTGGCCCCCAGACAGAGTAGTAGCCCACCTGACACACACACACACACACACACACACACACACACACACACACACACACACACACACACACACACAGAGGGGCCTCTGGTAGCTGAGGTTGTGGTGTTTACAGTCTCTGGTTTGGCGTCCTACTTGCTGTGAGTCCTCGCTGTGCCTCCTGTGGCCCTCTGATTTAGAGATGGACGTCCGTCCGGCTTGGCACTGTCCTGTCCTGGTGTCCCCCGTCAGTGTCCCTCCTCGTCCCCGCCGTCGTTCCGCCGTCTCAGAGTGACCTCGTCGCTTTACGAGACGCTCTTCTCACGAGACGCCCTTCACACCTCCCCTCTCCTCGCGTCTCCTCTCCTCTCCTCCCCTTCTCTTGTCCAAAACCAACAGCAGTGTTTGAAGCAAGGACTCATTAACATAAAAGCACTTAAAGGACAAAAAAATAAAATAAAAACCCAAACAGATCAAAACAGAAAGAAGAGAAGAAGAAGAAGATCCGAGTCGGTGTTGGGGACTCAGGAGGACAACCTGGCGTGCGTGCCTGTGTGTCCGGTCTGGTCCGGTCCGGTAAGCACACACACACCTGCATGTATATCGGGCCTTTCCTGCTTCCAAAGCAACACCAGCACGGAACAACAAGTGAACGAGCACGAGTCCCTCCATCCCTCTGGATGCCGTGACAACGGTCTCTATGGCGCCCCCTGGCTGCTGCCACTCTGAGGCTGCGCTGACAAAGAGCTTGAGTTGGGGGATCCAGTTTGGGGGGGTTGGGGTGGGGTGGGGATAGTGGGGCGTATACACATATTGGATGAGGGGGCAGGGGCTTATTCTAACATGGGGGGGGTCGTAAAACAAAATGGCTGTTCTGTCATTTTTGCATTTATGCGCAGGTAAGGTCAAACCCTGTTTTGGTTTTACTTGACGTTGTTGGTTTTTTCTTTTTTTCTCATTCAATCATTTTATTTTGTTTCTTTTTTTTTCTTCCTCACTTGTTTGTGGTCATTACATCTTCCCTCCTCCTCCTCCTCTTCCTCCAATAGGGGGGGCAGTAGAGGCTCCTAAGCCCCGCCCCCTGGGCAGGCATTGGCCAATCACTCCAGCTCCTCGGTGGGAAGCTCCTCCTCCAGGTCGCGCTCCTCACTGGGCATGCTCAGAGTCTGGCCCACGCCGGCCATCAGGGACATGGGCCTGCTGTCCTCCTCCAGCTCCGTGGGCTCCTCCTTCACATGGACCTGGTGCCTACACACACACACACACACACACACACAATTATATTAGACACCAGAGACACGGTCTTCCTCCAACTCCATGGGCTACTCCTTCACATGAACCTGGTGCCTACACACACACGTTAGACTATTGGTTGTCAAACTGGGGTACAAGTATCCCTGGGGGTACTTTCATCAATTCAAGGGGGTACTTTGCGCTCACCAACATGAGGTTATCATTCAGGTGCAGGCATCAATGGAACAGGATCTTACATTTAATCTGTCCCCATTACAATCCAACGTACTCTCCGATACCACCACTTATTATTTGTTCACATTTTTTTAATGCAGCAACAATTATGCAAAAATATAAATTCTCATCAAGATGCATGTAATGCAGGGGGTACTCAGTAGAATATGGTGTCTTAGGAGGTACAGGACAGTTAAAAATTTGGGAAGCACTGTGTTACACATTATACACACAAGTACATGAGCTCCATCACCTCCTCCTTCACATAGGCTACACCTGGTCAAGCCTCGTTTTACTAAAAAGGATGGCATATGTGTAGAACCAATAAATTGGTCATTATGTCTTTCTAGAGTTGTTGAAAGTTTTATAGAATAATCTGTCACAATTTGCGACTGTTTGTGATCCTTTCAAGCCTAATAGTGTAAGTTATGACTGTTTGTATTTGAAGAAAATTATGTTTGTTTCAGGTCAGGCAGCTACTATATGGTTAGTTAGTAGTTAGCGAGCTAACACTAGCGAACTAGGCTAACAAGGCTAAGTTTTAAATTCAGAGGTGCCATTTTACTCACTTAAACCCACCTAGATACTGCTACTGATATTAGCTTAAGTAGATATAAAGATATAAAGTTACAGAAATGTATTAAATTAAAGCTAAGTTCAATCACTGTTAGCTTTTAGCATATAGGCGTTGTCATGGTTATTACCATTGACTTGAATGAGTTCGTTAGCATGCTAGCTCGCTTTAGAGGCTCAAATAGGCATTGTTGAAATCAAACACGAACATGTACAACTACAGGACACAATTATACAGGTTGGACCAAAAATACAAGACACATTTTAAATGCCATCTTGGAATCTAAAAATCATATAGAGAAAGTAGCCAATTCGTTGGAAAGCTGACATTCAGGAGTTTTTGATACATAACTTAATTTCTCTGAACACCACTCTGGAAGCAAATTGAAGCAAAAACAGCCAAAAACATTTTAAACTACCGACCTTAATTAATAATTATGAAGTGGGCATTGATAATACAATAATAATACAAACATATTTTATTACAAAGTAGTAAAATATATTTTTGACTTTTTTCCCAAAAATACAGCCATAGCGTAGGCCTACCAAATCTGTTTATTTCATAAATAACATTCAGGAATTCAATTACATATCACATGGGATCTGAATATGACATCTCGGAGATAGTCACCATCATGGAGGGACTCGGGGACCCCGAGGGTGTGTGTGTGTACCTACCCATACTGCTGAGGAGAGAGTCCGGGGCTGCAGCTGCCGTTGCTGTTGACCTGCTCGACGGTGCTGCTGACATCGTCATGGCCGACATGCAGCATGTTCAGGCTGCCGCCGCCTCCACTGCTGCTCGTGTTCACCAGGGATGGGCTGCTCAACAGGCTCAGACTGCTCTCCGCCAGCGCCGCCTGCACACGCGCACACACACACACACACACACACACACACACACACACACACACACACACACACACACACACACGGGTCAGAGAGCCGCACACGGATGTGTGTGTATGCTATGCATTACCAGCAGCATGCAGAGGTGAGGGGCTGCTATTCACCGTTGTGGAGCTGTTGAAGAGGCTCAAACTGCTCTCTGTAAGTGCTGCCTGTAGTCACACACACACACACACACACACACACACACACACACACACACACACACAGGTACAGGTTAGTCTCCTACACACCATCAAACACACACACACATATACAGATTAATCTACTACACATCTACTAAGTCAGTTTCATACAAACACACACACATAGGTACAGGTTAATCTGACACACACACAATTACATACACAGACACATAGGTAGACGATAATCTTCCACACACAGGAACAAGTCAGTCTCTCTCACACAAACAAATGATAAATAATTACACACACATACACAAAGACAAATACACTAGAAGTAAGGAGGCAAGTTATACAACCAATGAAGAGAAGTGTGACTGTGTGTGTGTGTGTTAGTGTTAGTATGTAGTGACCAAACACTCCACATAACCAGGCCAATGGGCCCAGTGGGCACGCAGAGTGTGTTAGTGGCACTCTGGCTGGAGAGGGGGGCACACACACACACAGACACACACACACACACCCGTGGGTGTGCAGATTGGAGAGGGGCAGAGAGCATCGCAATGGGCACACACAAGTAGCCATGATTAGGCTGGACCACCCGGTCAGTGTTTAGAACTACACACACACACACACACACACACACACGCCACTGGACTGAGCCCTGACCCAGAGTCCCCAGAGTCAGAATCTTTCTGGACTTTTGATCCAAATTACCCATGGTGCACTGGGGCCACTCCTCCGCACTATATGTGAAGTGGAAGGAGCACAGAAGAGTGTGTGTGTGTGTGTGTGTGTGTGTGTGTGTGTGTGTGTGTGTGTGTCGGGGGAGAGGAGGGATTCTATGCTATGAACTCTTCTACGCAACAACTAAAGCATATTTTATTTCCATGACAACCACCTCCAGTTTTTAAATGCCTCCACAACCCACAACTCTAGAAAGAACACTGATTGTGTGTGTGTGTGTGCGTGCACTTGTGTGTGTGTGTGTGTGTGTGTGTGTGTGTGTGTGTGTGTGTGTGTGTGTGTGTGTGTGTGTGTGTGCGCGCGCGCGCACCGTGGGCAGATGAGGCTGCAAGGGGTAGGTAGTTAAAGGTGTTTATGAGTGTATAAAGACACCCATGAGGTGCGACACACACACACACACACACGCGCATACACACACACACCCAGATACACAGACTAATGCAAAGAACATGTAGGCAAAAGCTGAAGGGTTTTTTTTAAATGTTAAAAGTTAAATATATAGAGCATATATATACACACATGTATAAAGTGTATATGTGTGTGTGTGTGTGTCTGCAAATTTGTTTTCTCTATCCTACCTGCCAATACTAACTGATCCAGATAAAACCAGATTTTAATAAAACAAATAAAATATATTTCTCATAAACACTAAGACGCTAAGCGTCATGTCTAACTCCAGACTGCTGTGATGAGATCTGCAGTGGGGACATCTGCACTAGTCTCCAGCCACATGCAGTACAGTAGGACAGGAGCTGGTATTTTGGACATATAATAATAATTTAATAATAATAATAATATAATTTGCTATTTAGTGGGTGGTGAAGTGTATTGTTTGTTATGTATTTGTCAGTGGCTGGTATAAGTTCACATGTTGCAGAGTCCATGTCCACCGCTGCCCAGTGCTGCGGGCTGCAGTATCCACATTGGGCCACTAGGGGGCTCCTGCTGCCCACGGTTGTGCCTGTGTGTGTGCCTTCCTTCCCTCCATCTTTCCTTCCGCTCTCTGCCAGTCTCCCGCTCCGCTCCGGAATATCTCTCTCTCTCTCTCTCTCTCTCTTTCACTTTTTCACTCTTTCACTCTCTCTTTCAATCTTCCACTTTGCTCCGGAATCTCTATCTTTCTGTCTGTCTCTCTGGCTACATTTTTTCTGTCTTTCTCTGTCTATTCTCTGTCTATCTTTCCCTCTCTCCTGCTCTATATCTCTATCTCTGTCTCTCTATCTCTCTCTCTGTCTATTTCTCCCTCTTTCTCCCTCTCTCTCTTTCTCTTTCTCTCCCTCTATCTCTCTCTCTCCTCCAGTGTTCGTGGTGCGCTCCGGAATCTCTCTCTGTCTCCCTCTGGTTACATTTTTTCTGTCTTTCTCTGTCTATCTTTCCCTCTCTCCCGCTCTCTCTTTCCCCCCCCTTTCTCTATCTCTCTCCGTCTATCTCTCCCTCTCCCCCTCTCTCTCTCTATCTCTCTTTCTCTCTCTCTCCTCCAGTATTCGCGCTGCGCTCCGGAATCTCTCGCTCCAATCAGCTACGGATCGCTGCACTTCTACAGAAGCCTGAACGCCGCTACTGCCGACACACACACACACACACACGCACACGCACACGCACACACTCGGTCAAAGCTGAAAATCACTTTCTGTCTTTCAGTGTGCGTGTGTGTGTGTGATTCTGCTTTGTCTCCTTAAATGTTGTCAGTTGTGTGTGTGAGGTCAAAGGGGGCTCAAAGCAAGTTCTGTCTTTTTCTCTTTAAAAATAAAAAATAACCTCTCAGTGTTTTGTCTTATACTACCCAGCATGTCATTAAAAACCTGTGCGTGTGTGTGCCTGAGAGAGACAGAGTTAGAGAAAGAGTGTGTGTGGGTGTTTGTGCATGTGTGTGTTAAGCAAAACTGTCCCCTTCACGGGCATGGGTTCCTCAGTCTGTGTTTAAGGGGAGGGTCTGGCAGAGGGGTGGTGTGTGTGTGTGTGTGTGTGTGTGTGTGTGTGTGTGCAGGAAGCGGGCGGTATGCTTCAGGGAGAAACACACACACACACACACACCCCGGGCTACTGACATTTCATGGCTGGGGAGAGACGTGGCGAGATCAGTTCTGGTCAGTTTCTCTTTCTCTCTCTCTCACACGCACACACTCACACACACACACACACACACACACACACACACACCCATACCCATGTGGAGGAGTGGAACTGAGAATTTTATAGGCATCCCATGCCAACGCAAACGACCGTAAAACACTGAAATGTTGGGACTCGAAGACAGACGGAAAATGGGAATAAGAGTGCCACACACACACACACACACACACACACACACACACACACACACACACACACTGAACCCTGGAGGAACTGCTCATTGTTCACCCTAGGTCAAATGCGGGTTAATTGCAACAGATGTGCAGCCTAAAATATGAAGGCGGGTGAGACGGGGTGTGTGTGTGTGTGTGTGTGTGTGTGTGTGTGTGTGTGTGTTTGATGCATCATGAATTGTCACTCTCTATAAATTGGGTCCAAACTGATATGAAGTTAATAGAAGAGTAAAATCAGAAAGGAGTGAAACAGAAATATTTAAAGGTTTAGTGTCTCCGGTCTCCAGTTTAAATTTAAATCACATTCGCTGAGTGGGGCACACGAGCAGGAAAAGCTTTTCAGAAATCTCTCTATGCAACTCAAGACACACACACACACACACACACTACATTTGCTTTGTAATTACACTCAGCAGTACAGCAGCGTGTGTGTGTGTGTGTGTGTGTGTGTGTGTGTGTGTGTCTTTCTCCCTCTCTCGTCTCTGATCTGCAGTGGGTCTGCTCCTTGGCCGAGGGTTGAAAGGGTAGCCATATAATTAGTGGTTTGAATTAGGCTGTAGTGGTGGCCACTGCTGCCCCGTGTGTGTGTGTGTGTGTGTGTGTGTGTGTGTGTGTGCCCCTATGCCTAGTGACCAAGACACGACCTTATTATGCGATGGCCTGCGTCCTGTAATTTTGTTGTTTTTGATGTCGTGTTCAAAAGGCTACTAAGGTTGCAGGTTGCTTCTGTATATCGCCTCAACATAAAGAATATTTATATTTATACATATTTTATTTTACATTATGATCTACAGCATCCGTTAGGCTCATATACAATATCTACACATCTCTACTCGTCTTACATTTCTATGGTAGGTATCTGCATATTTTCTATAGATTGTCTATTCATTTCTTCAAATAAATATCTACACATTTACTAAAGAATACAGAATTTAAAAAAATAAATAAATGTATCGATGTTTTTTTTTAAAAAAAAGAATATTTATAAATATTTCCAAAATAATATGTATGCATCTTCTAACAAATGTCTTGGCTTTTCAAAAAAATATCTTTTTT
>CM059267.1:1508573-1511073 GCA_030347295.1 Setipinna tenuifilis | reverse complement strand
CGTGCCCTCCAGGGAGAGACGCTTCTCTTCATCTGCTATTTGTAGTTTGTTCATGGCCAATTTCATTACTGACTTTAATTCGTGTATAATTAAATCCTGTGTGTTTTCTCTGACACGTTCTGTCTCTGCCACGCATGCACCGCCGGGAGGGGGAGGGGGAGGTGTGTGTGTGGGGTGTGTGTGGGGTGTGTGTGTGTGTGAGGGGTAATGTGGGGTGTGTGAGGAGTGTGTGTTATGTGTTTGTGAGGGGTGCGTGTATGGGGTGTGTTTGTGTGGGGTTGTGTTATGTGTCTGTGAGGTGTGAGGTGTGTGTGAGGTGTATGTGTGTGTGTGTGTGTGTGAGGTGTGTGTGTGTGAGTGTATGGGGTGTGTGTGTGAGGTGTATGTGTGTGTGTGTGAGGTGTGAGGTGTATGTGTGTGTACGGTGTGTGTAGAGAGTGTGTGTGTGTGTGTGTGTGTGTATGGACGGAAGGGAGGGAGGGAGCAGGGCGGTGGCGGAATCACTCCTTGCCGTAATTACAAGTGCCATAATCAGGAGAGGGCCTCCCGCCTTTGAATAAATTTCCCCCCGTGTGTGTGTGTGTGTGTGTGTGTGTGTGTGTGTGTGTGTGTGTGAGAGCAGGAGTGATGATGCTTAGTTTTGCAAATTAGTATGACCCCAATTTCAGCCCGCCACCCCACACACACACACACACACACACACCCATACACCCGCCACCCCACACACTCTATTTGCATTCGCCTCCGTGATGAAAGACTAATTCTGCCGGTTAAAACATTAGCAGCCATTTAAAGGAGGTCAGTCCACACACACACACACACACATACACACACACACACACATAAACAAAATGCCTCTGTGGCAGCCACCTGCCAGGAGCGTGGGGAGATGTGTGTGTGTGTGTGTGTGTGTGTGTGTGTGTGTGTGTGTGTGTGTGTGTGTGTGTTGTAATAGTATTTGTCTAAGTGTGCACACACATGTATGATTGTGTTTATGTATGCAGGTGTACACCTTGGGTGAGCGCGACTGGGAGTGTGTGTGTGTGTGTGTGTCCTGAGAGAGATGCCCCCTCAAACAAAGCTCAAACACTTCAGAGATGGCAGCCATTTTATACCCTCCTCAAGCATACACACCCCAGCTCTGCCATCACACACCCCCCCACACACACACACACACGTCTCCTCTCCATCATTACACACACACACACACGTCTCATCTCCATCATTACACACACACACACACACACACACACACACACACACACACACACACACACACACACACACACACACACAACTCTTACTGAAAGATGTCATTGCTATCCAACTCCCTCCATGCTATGCTATGCTAGCTACATGTGAACATGTTCTAGTGAAGAAAGTCCAGTGTGTCTTAGAACATACACACACAGATTTACACACACACAGATTTACACACACACACACACACACCCGAACCTGTCTCCTCATGCTAAGCTACGCTAGTTCCCCATGTGCATGTTACGAAATTCTGATTCTAGTGATGACCCCATAACTACCCCCCCAACCAAAGGACCTAGGGTCCACTGTCTTAGTGCTTCAGGTGTGTGTGTGTGTGTGTGTGTGTGTGTGTGTGTGTGTGTGTGTGTGTGTGTGTGTGTGTGTGTGTGTGTGTGTCCTTCACTTGAAGGGAGCGTTTCCTGAGTGCTCCTCTGGGTATAAGCCCATCGTGTGCTGATCAATGGCTTCCCCTCTCACACACACACGGAGCATGAAATATAGATGCCCATTAGGGCGCGCACACACACACACTCACACACGCACACACACACCTCTATCACTGTGTTTAAAAGCTGGACTAAACACCTACTGACAGCCCAGAAAGAGAGGGGGAGATAAAGATGATGAAAGAGAGAAGAGAGGGAGATAGAGAGAGAGAAGGGAGGGAGAGAGAGAGAAGAGAGGGAGACACAGATAAGAGAGGGAGAAAGAAAGAGACAGACATAGGGAGAGATTATGAGACAGGGACAAGGAAAGAAAGAAAAATGACATAAAATGAGAGAAAAAAAGAGAGCGAGAGAGAAAGAGAGTGACGTGAGAGAGAGAGAGAGAGATGTGAGGCTGTGTGTCAGTTATATATTTCTATTCTTCTTTCAGGAGGCCAGGACCTTTCGGGAGGGCAGAGAGGAGAAGAGGGGAGGGAGGAGAGGACAGGAGAGAAGAGGAGAGAAGAGGGGAGAAGAGAGGAGAGGAGATGGCCGCAGACATTAATTCTTAAAATTCATAAAAGTGAAATGAGTTGTTAAAGATATTCCTGCCCCTGCCCCTCCACCCTCCCCAATCACCCCCACATCATCTCCTCCTTCCTCACCTCCAGGGTGCCCCTAACACACACACACACACACACACACCCCTCCCAACCACCCCCACCTTCTCACCTCTGCCCCCCCCCCCCCCACACAGCCCCAACCCTACCCCCCCCCCATCCCATAAAGATGGCCTCTTACTCCTCTCACCCTTT
>CM059267.1:1478573-1488573 GCA_030347295.1 Setipinna tenuifilis | reverse complement strand
ACGCACACACACCAGACACGCACACACACCAGACACGCACACACCAGACACACACACACCAGACACCCTTATCCGTGGGGCATTCTGAATGTGCATTCTTTTGGGCTTCACTCACTGACCGTGGGTGGACAAGGCGACACACACACACACACACACACACACAGTTCTCTGGGCAGTGAACTCTGATTGGTATGCGGGCCCTGTCCCTCTATCTGCCAGTCCCCTAGTGTGTGTGTGTGTGTGTGTGTGTGTGTGTGTGTGTGTGTGTGTGTGACGAATGCCAGGATGCCAGTGTGAGTGCCCAATGCTCGCCCCCTTGATGACGCTTTAAATAGGCATGAGCTGAGAGGTGTGTGTACTTCTGCCCAACACACACACACACACACACACGCACGCACGCACGCACGCGCACACACACACAGGCGCACACACACAGACACACACACACGCACACGCACACAGACACGCACGCGCGCTCACACACACACACACACACAGACACACACGCACACACACAGACACACACACACACACACACACACACACACACACACACACACACACACAGCGCCCCAAACCCAAGAAACATTAAACAAAAACAATGATGTCAGTGGCGTGGTAATCCAAGAGAGCGCTGATACTCCTCTCTCAAGCACACGACAATAACACAAACATGACCTCACCATCCTCTCCTCCTCCTACTCCCTCTCGCTCTCTCTCTCGCTCTCTTTCTCTCCCTCCCTCCCTCGCTTCCTACTCCGTCTCCCTCCCTCCCTACCTCACTCGCTTCCTACTCCCTCTCTTTCTTCCTCTCACTCCCTTTTTCTTCCGTGCTTTCTCTCCGCTTAATCCCCCCCTCTACTTCTCTCTCCTCCTCACCATAGCTCTCTCTCTCTCTCGCTCTCCGTCTCCCTCTCTCCTCCTCACCATAGCTCTCTCTCTGTCTGCTCTCTCTCTCCCTCTCTCTGTCTCTCTCTCTCTCCCTCTCTCTCTGTGTGTCTCTCTCTTTCTTTTCTCCTGCCCTCCTGTTAATCCCCCTTCTTTCTTTCTTTCTTTCTCTTTCCCTATCCCCCTCTCCCTCTCTCCCCCTTACCCCCTCCCTTACACACACACACACACACACACACACACACACACACAGAAGGCTAAACCACAGTGCTTTATGGCTGGTAATAAACGGTAGCAGTGTTTTTTTACAGTGCAGCGACAATGAGGCTGTGTTTACTCCACACACACACACACACACACACACACACACACACACACACACACACACACACACACACACACACACACACACACACACACACACACACACACACAGGGCCGGGGCAGAGAGAGTCCTGAGTGTTCTAACACATGTAGCCGCTCCACGCCAGAGAGGAGTGAACATCATTAAAGCAGACAGGCCCACCAGGGACACACACACACACACACACACACACACACACAAAATAGACACACACACTTTACATACACATGCACACAACCACAAACACACAACCACACACACACAACTTAGACAGGGAAGTTTAGGGGTTTAGAAGGATGAAAGCAGAAAGAAAGAAAGAAGGAAAGAGAGCGAGCAAGAGAGAGAGAGAGTGAGCGTGAGAGTGAGAGCGGGAGAAGGGAGAGGGAGAGAGAGAGAGAGAGAGAGAGAGAGGTTTAACACTCCATTAAATTATTGTCAGACAATTCCACAAAACAGGAAGGATGGAGAGAAAAATATAGACAAAGAAGAATGATTTGAGAGGGCAGCAGTGTGTGTGTGTGTGTGTGTGTGTGTGTGTGTGTGTGAGTGTGTGTGTGTGAGTGTGTGTGTGTGTGTGTGTGAGTGTGTGTGTGTGTGTGAGTGTGTGTGTGTGAGTGTGTGTGTGAGTGTGTGTGAGTGTGTGTGTGTGTGTGTGAGTGTGTGTGAGGGGGGTGTTACTAACTGGTAAAGGTGAATAGCTCTATTAAATACATACAAAGTTGGGGAAGAGGAAAGAGAGAGGGAGAGAGAGAGGCAGGAGGGAGGAGAGGAGTGTAAAGGAGAGAGAATGAAAGAGAAAGGGATGGAGGGAGTATTAGGAAGACTGGGAATAAGAAAAAAAGAGGAAGGAAAGCAAAAAGAAAGAAGGGGAGAGTGTAAAGGACACAGAGAGAGAGAGCGAAGGGGGGGTGAGAGAGGGAAAGAGGGAGAGAGAGAAAAAGAGAAGAAGAGAGGGGATAGGAGAGAGGGAGGGAGTAATGTAAAGGGGAGAAGGAGAGGGAGAGAGAGGGAGGGAGGAGTGTAAAAGAGAGGAGAGAGAGAGAGAAAGAGAGAGAGGAGAGAGAGAGAGAGAAAGAGAGAGGAGAGAGAGAGAGAGATTAGATTTTAAAAGCACTTTATTTACAATTTTATAAAAGAGACAATGGCAAACGGTAAAGCAGTATAACTACAGCCCTAACAAAAAACAGCCATATCTCAAGATAAAACTGAAGAAAAAGCTAGTTCTTCATCTTTCACAGAACACAGAACTTGTCCACAACACCATTTATCAACAAATGCATCAATATCTTTCATGTGCTTATAAAAATGAAAATCAATGAGAATTCGACACTTCACCAATTTGGAGAAAACAGAAAGTACATCACAATCCATGTTTATGGCCATCTTATTTCTCCTACTGACATAGATTGCCATTTTGGCCTGGCCTAAGACAAAGTTAATCAGCTGACATTTAGACCGATGCTTTTGTGAATACCTGAAGCCCAAAACAAAAGTCCGTAAAGAAAAAACTTCACCAAAAGAAAAAAACAAAGCTGTTAAGACTTCAAACAAAGGTGACAGCCTCGAACAGTGCATGAAGCAATGGAAAACAGTTTCTCTTTGAGAACAAAAGGGACAGTCCTGGCACACTCTAGGATTAATAATTGACACAAAAGCATTAATCGCCAATATGCCATGGAGAAGTCTCCACTGTAAGTCACCAATTTGTTTCCTTAAAGGAGGCTTATATAATGTCCTCCATTCAGGTTTTACATCGTCTTCCAACATTAAAACATGTCGCCATGGGGTGTCGACTCTTAAATTAAGTTTCTGTTTGTTCAGCGCAATCACACACATTTTATAAAAAGATTTGCCACAACAATCATGCAACGAAATCCCAAATTCCTCTCTCTCTTCTAACAGGGTCCCTGTGCAATGACCAAGGTCTGGGTAAATGTTCAGATACATAAAAGAGTCGTCCTTATTTGGGGAACTCAACCCCAAACTATACTGCTCCAACATCTCACACTCCTCTGTTGTGAACAGCACCCTCCATCTGTGTAGCAGTTTATTTACCATTCGTTCTGATCTCAAGCCCAAGCATGTTGCTAACTCCTGAGACGAGGAAAAAGTAGGGCCTGCACAGTCTACTAACTGTTTTACTTTAAAAATTCCAGAGTTAGCTAGAATTCTAGACAACGTTGGGTTGTCACTTCCAGAGATGTCCAAGCGAGAGCCATGAATCAAAGGCTCCTCCAGTAGCCAGTGCAAGGATGTGTTGAGCCCTGGCCTTTGTAATCTGAAATGACTCAGAATGAGAAAGACACTCTTGTAGAATGACGGCAAACAAGAAGTATCCAGCTTCTTAGTGTCCATCAAAAAGAGAGCCTTGTCCATTTCCAAGCCCTCAACTTTTTGAAGTATTAGGCTCGCAATTGGCCTCCACGACAGTTCTTTAGGACCCATCAGGAATCTCTGCATGAACATCAGGCGGAAAGCTGCAACTCTGCTTGACAGCTGTATTAGTCCTTGACCCCCTTCATCCTTAGGTAGGTAGAGGATGCTTTGAGGCAGCCAGTGCAGGTTATCCCAGAAAAAGTTCACCAGTAACGTCTGAACACTCGCCAGAAAATCCATGGGTGGGTCGATGCAAATTACTTTATGCCACAGAGATGATGCAACAAGGTTATTGGCAATGAGAACGCGCCCCCTATAGGAGAGATGAGGTAAAATCCATTTCCACCTGTTCAGGCGGCCTCTGACGCTCTCCAAGACCCCCTCCCAATTCTTTCGCATGGTGTTTGGGTCACCCAGATAGACTCCCAGGTACTTAAGTCCCTCCCGCTTCCATTGAAGTCCAGCAGGGAGTTGTACATGGTCTCCAGACCAATTTCCCACTATAAAAGCGTCACTTTTTGTCCAATTCACCTTGGCAGATGAAATCAACCCAAAGGAGGTAGTCAGTTTGAGCAGTGCATCAATGTCACGTTGTCCATTTACCGTCACAATTACGTCATCAGCATAAGCTGACAGTTTAAAAACATTGTTGCAAGAAGGGACAGAGAGACCAGAGAGCTTAGCCCTCAACTGATTCAGCAGAGGTTCAATTGCTAAAGCATACAGCATGCCTGAGAGAGCGCAACCTTGTCGAACACCCCTATTAACACTGAATGGAGCACACAAGACACCATTGATTTTAAGCACATTTTCAATGTTGCAGTATAACATTTTCACCATATTTATAAATTTAATACTAAAACCAAAGTGTGCCAGAGTTTTCCACAAATAAATGTGCTCAACACGATCAAAGGCCTTTTCCTGATCTATTGATATAAGACCAGTTTTAAGACCATATAGTCTTGAAATATCAAAAACGCCCTTAACTAAGTGGATATTGTCAAAAATGAATCTGTCAGGCACACAGTAAGTCTGGTCTAGGTGTATGACCTCTGACATTACTTTGCTCAATCTGCTGGCCAGGGCCTTAGAGAGTATTTTATAATCGGTGGAAAGCAGAGCAACCGGGCGCCAATTTTTAATATCATTCAAGTCACCTTTTTTAGGTAGTAAGGTAAGCACCGCCCTCCTACATGACAATGGCAATTCTCCTCTCTCCAAACACTCATTGACAACTTCAAGAAAATCTTTCCCCAATATAGGCCAAAAAACTCTATAAAATTCAACGGAGAGCCCATCAATACCTGGTGCTCTGCCATTTTGCAAGTCTTGAAGAGCATCTCCTAACTCTTCCAATGATAGGTTGCCTTCTAGCGTTGTAGCTGAAGAGTCGCTAATAGTGGGCAGATCTTGGAAAAAAGTGTCTTCTACAAAACGGTGTTCAACATATTCATTCTGGTATAAACCAGCAAAAAAAGAAACCGCTTCCTTGCGTATCTCACATGAATCAGTCACTAGAGTTCCTGATTGTGAGCGTAAGCCATGTATGAACCTCTTCTGACTGTTCCTTCGTTCTAGACTAAAAAAAAACTTGGATGGGGCATCCATATCAGAGATGTTCCTGAAGCGTGACCTAATCAAAGCTCCCTGAGCCTTAACTCTCAACAATTCAGACAGCATGACTTTTCTGGTTTTAAAAGTTTCATAAAAAAGCTGATTCCCATTTGGGGATGTTGGCTGTTGCATGTCCATAATTTCAATCTCAACACTTTGTAAAGACTTGGCGATGTTTTTGGAAACATGAAAAGTATATTCTTGACAAAAGAGCTTTATCTTAGTTTTTGCTATGTCCCACCACTGTGTCAGTGATGAGTACATATGTTTCTCTGCTTTGATTACATTCCAAAAGATGGCAAAGGATTCCTTAAAATTAGAGTCATCCAAAAGTGAGGTATTAAAATGCCAATACGCACTCCTTGGTTTTACATTGTTCATGCTGACAGTACACAAAACCATGCTATGATCTGAAAACCCAACAGGATGTATTGAGCAACTCCTTACTTTATTGAGATGCTCTTTAAAAATATAAAACCTATCAAGTCTCGCCAAAGATAACACATTTCCCCTAGCGTGTACCCAAGTATACTGTCTGTCAGTTTTATTAAAATTCCTCCAAACATCACACAAATCGTATGTTACTAAAACATCGATAAGATGGCTACGTGATAATGCATGTGGTTCTTGGTGATTACGGTCCATTTTATCTACTGTACAATTAAAATCACCTCCTAAAAATAAAAACTCGGCAGGATTGCAATCTCTAATTAAAGTGCTTAATCGTTGTAGAAAAGCCAGTCTATCCACACCAGAGGTTGGGGCATAAACGCAAATGAAAACGAAAACTTCGTTTTCAAACATTGCGCGCACTTTTAAAAGTCTCCCTCTGATCACTTCTTCAACACTGTGCGACTGAGGAGCAAAACTCCGAGAAAACAGTAGCGCCACTCCAGCACTGTTGGAGGTATTGTGGCTAAGAAAAGTTAAACCATTCCACTCTTTACACCAGTCCGTAGCATTCCGCACATCGCTATGCGTTTCTTGTAGAAAAATTACATCTGCAGCTTTCTGTTTCATTAATTCAAACATCTGGGCTCTCTTTCCGCAATCCCTCCCCCCATTGATATTCAAAGAAACAATCCGAATGTCATTCATGATTGTCAAAGGAAAAAGAGAAATCAGGAAAGACAATAATCCCAGACAGAGACTAAATCTGGACCATAGCTTCCACATTTTCGCTAAGTTCTTTTTTAGCTTTACCGACAAGTTTTTTCAGACGGTGGATTTCTTTATCGTCAAAGGCACCTTGTTGTCTGTGATGCCAGACGTCGTGTATAAATTGCTTGCCATCTACAAAAAACGTATCCAACTTAACATTCCTCTGCCCTTTTGTCTCACTTAAAAACTTGCTGATGTAATCAGCGGTGTACATAACAGTAAAGTCCTCATCAAATGAGCAGGAAAATCTGCTGGAGTCAGAAGAGTACCCATCACTTTCAGACCAAAGATCTAAATCATCAGTTTTAGCCTGTTTTGTTGTATTAAGCTTCAAACGGTCGGAGGTTAGTTTTCTTTTCGACTTCGGTGTTTTAAAAACATTTTCTGCAACTTCCAAATCACTATGATCAATCTGAGCAATCGCTTGTTTTGCGCTTGTTTTACTTCTCAAAGTCCTCTTAGAAGGAGAAACAGTGGGCCTACCTGAGGATGGGCCTGCAACTATAGGTGTTCCAGTTGTTCCGATTTCAACAGGTAGCAGCGAAGTATTGGCTTCAGTTTCAACAAACCTGTCCGGCACGTCCGACAAATCAACAAGTAAACACTCCGGTGTGGCAGCCTCTTTTTCGGTGTGCACACCGGCAGGAACAGCAATGGCAGTCCCGGTCGCCGAGCTTGTTACAGCAAGGCTGCCAGCTTCACATGGATCAGTTGTGGACTGGTTTAATTCAGCAGAAACTGTTTTCAAGTCCACTAGCACAGAGGTAGTCTCAGCACCATCAGCAATTACGGATCCCGACAGGTCGACCGTGACCTGTTCGGTGCCATCTGCTGTAAAGAGCTCTGCCGAAGGCACTGACAACTCAAAATCACCCACTGAGTCCCCCTCAACGGCAGATTCACCACGATTCTCCCCATTGACTTTACGCCCAAGCGGGCACGCACGCACCAAATGTCCCTTTTCCCCACACGCAAAACATTTCATAACAGTATCTGATGTTACGAAGACAACATAGCTGTGATTCCGGAGTTTAAAACGAAAAGTCAGATTTATGTCACCACCATCATTAGTAATCATGTAAGCTAGACGTCTAAATGAGACGACGTGCTTTAGACGAGGTGATTTGCAACCAAGACGAATTTTCGTTATTGGTGAAACAAGTTTGCCGTAACGGGAAAGCTCACGTTCAAGCAGACCATCGGGCAGAAAAGGGGGAACATTCGAAATGATTATTTTTTTAGAAGGCAGACTCAGAGGTATAACTGAAAGAAGTGTACCATTAAGTACCACACCACTTTGAACAATTCTGTTCGCAATTTCAACACTATTAAAGAAGATAACAATTGCTCTATTCATTCGAGAGGCAGATACAATGTTTTCGTCACCGATAATATCACCCACTGCCAAAGCGCAGTCTTCTACACTGGCTTCAGATACAATCTTGACGCCATGACGGCGCGTTAAGGTCGTGAAATCCATAGACTCTCCCAAGGAGGCCATAGCTCCGACCAGCTCTGAGCTGGATTCGGGCTCAGAAGCCCAAACAAACAAAAAAGAAAGTCTTAAAGAACAATATAAAAATAAATAAATAAAGAAAGAAAGAAACGAAACATACACAGAAAAAAAGACAAACAACAGATCAAAGTTAGAAAGCCACAGACGGCAAACACGCTCGCACGCTCGCACACTCACCACGCACCCACTCACTCGACGCAGGCGCAGAGAGAGAGAGAGAGAGAGAGAGAGAGGGAGAGAGAGAGAGAGGGAGTAGTATGAAAGAGAGGAATGCGTTGCCTCTTGCTGCCCTCTGTGACTAAGGCAGGCAGAGCAGAAAGGGAGGGGGGGGGGGGGGGGGGGAGAGAGGGGGGGAGAGAGAGAGAGAGGGAGGGAGAGAGAGGGAGGGAGAGGAAGGAGAGAAGGGGGGGGCAGAGACTAAGGCTGGCAGGGCAGGGAGAGAGGGGAAGAGAAAGAGGGGCAGGGATGAAGAGAGAGAGAGAGGGAGAGAGGATGGCAGGGAAGGAGCTCGGTGCTGATGGCATCATCTGTCAGCACTGTTATTTTTGCTCTCTTTCTTTTCCTCCTCTCTCTGCCTCTTCCCTCTCTCTCTCCCTCCCTCCTTCCTCTCTCTCCCTTTCTTTTCCTCCTTCCTCCTCTTCCCTCATCTGCCTCTTCCCTCTGTCTCTCCCTTTCTTTTCCCTCTCTCTCTGCCTCTTCCCTCATCTGCCTCTTCCCTCTCTCTCTCCTTCCTTCCTTCCCCTCTCTCCCTCTCCTCTCCCTCTCTCCTCTCCCTCCCTCCCTCCCTCTCTCTGCCCTGAGGCAGAGTGAAATGAAACACCGCGCCACCAAACACACGCACGCACACACACACACACACACACACACACACACACACACACACACACACACACACACACACACACCAAACAGCAGCTTTCCTCTTCAAACTTTCCCAGACTCCTCGGTGCTTTGATGTGTGTGTCAGCGTCCGTCAGCCGAGTGCACCGCCGCTCTCGCCCCCCTCTGCCCCCCCCTCCTCCTGCCTCCCCCGGCAACGTCACAGGGGACCGACCGCGCATGGCCACACCATCACACACACACACACCCGTCAGCTACACTCGTCGCTACGCCCCCGAGGCACGTCAACCCCGTCGCCCCCGGCAACCAGCTGGGGACACCCCCACGCCCCTCATTAGAACCCACATGCCAACACTGGGTAAACAAACACCCTCCTCCTCCTCACTCCTACTGACACACACACACACACACACACACACACACACACACACACACACACACACACACACACACACACACACACACTGCGCTGTCGTCTTGTAATGCCTTCTCCAATGAGAGGCCTGATCTGCTTGGGCTGTGTGAGCATCATGGCTGCTGCTTTGGTTCCACTACGCTTCTACACACTACACACTGTGTGTGTGTGTGTGTGTGTGTGTGTGTGTGGTGCTATACGTGCTGGAAACACACACACTGCAGAGAGGGAGAATAGAGGTTATACATGCTTGGCTCCACTACGCTTCTGCAGACTACAGTGGTACTGTGTGTGTGTGTGTGTGTGTGTGTGTGTGTGTGTGTGTATCTGTGTTTACAGATTACAGCCAAAAATGTCAGTGATGTGCTGGTGACTAAGTAAAGGTTCCTGTTCTATAAAAGGGTCTATAGTACTAGTTCAGGGTCTAAAGGTTCTTGTTCTATAGGCATTTCTGTGGTACTGGTTCAGGGTTTATAAGAGTTCTGTAAGCGTGCCCTATTCCTGTGTGTGTCTGTAGGACTGCATCCATGTGTGAAGGTTCCTGTTGTGTGTGTGTGTAGGACTGCATCAATGTGTGAAGGTTCTTGTTGTGTGTGTGTGTAGGACTGCATCCATGTGTGAAGGTTCCTGTGTGTGTGTGTGTGTGTAGGACTGCATCCATGTGTGAAGGTTCTTGTTGTGTGTGTCTGTAGGACTGCATCCATGTGTGAAGGTTCCTGTTGTGTGTGTGTGTAGGACTGCATCCATGTGTGAAGGTTCCTGTTGTGTGTGTGTGTGTGTAGGACTGCATCCATGTGTGAAGGTTCCTGTGTGTGTGTGTGTGTAG
>CM059267.1:1464138-1466638 GCA_030347295.1 Setipinna tenuifilis | reverse complement strand
GTGGGATCTGACGGGGATGTGTGTGTGTGGAGAGGGGGTGTATGGGGATTTGGGCGGGGGGGGGGGGGGGGGGGGGGTGGCGTGTCGTGTCTGCGGGCTGGCTGTCAGTGGCGTGTGTGTGTGTGTGTGTGTGTGTAGTGTGTCTGCGGGCTGGCTGTCAGTGGTGTGTGTGTGTGTGTGTGTGTGTGTGTGTGTGTGTGTGTGTGTGTGTGTGAGCTGGCTGTCAGTGGTGTGTGTGTGTGTGTGTGTGTGTGTGTGTGTGAGCCGTCCAGCGAGGCGTCTGGGGACTGCGGCTGTGACAGGGACAGAACTAATGAAACACTCGCACAAGCAAACGCCCTGAGCGCAGCAAGTTCAAGTGGAAAATCCACACACACACACACACACACACACGCACAACGCACTCTGAGTGTGTGTGCGCAGAGGAAATGCAGAGGGGAAATGGACACAGACACACACACACACACACACACACTCTCTCAGAGTCCATCTAACGCCCCACTGCTTCAGAATAAAAATGACAACAAATTTCCACAACAGGCCTGGCTTGAGTGTGGGCAGGAAGGAAGGAGTGGTGTGTGTGTGTGTGTGTGTGTGTGTGTGTGTGAAAGTGAAGAGTGCTATCGACCAGCTTTCATTACACATTTCACTCATGTTTCAAATCTCAAAATGGCCTGTCACACTCCAGCGCCCCGTCTCACACACACACACACACACACACACACACTCACACACACACACACACACTCGAGACACGGACTCACACTCCGAGACAAGCAGCCACCAGAGCCCTCTGAGGCTACGGCTCTCCTCTCCTCTTCTCCTCACACACACACACACACACACACACACACACACACACACACACACACACACACACACAGCCCTCCCTCTAACCCCCCCCCCCCCCACTGTCATCGATTCCTCCACACTCTCTCTCACACACACACACACACACACACACACACACACACACACACACACACACACACACTCAGCTCCACACCACCACTACCTAAATAAACCAGAAAATGTGCCAGCTAAGCACGCTCTCATTCAACACGTACACACACACACACACACACACACACACCACGTTCCCATTCAGACGGCACGAAAGAGAAAAAGGCAGAGAAGAGAGTAAGAAAGAAAGCGGGAAAAGAGAGTAATATACTGGGGAGAGAAAGGACAAAAAGACAGATTGCAGAGTTCAAAGACACAATTTTGTGTGCACACACACACACATTCACACACACACACACACACACACACACACTCACACACACGGCAGGAGAAAGGAAGTGAAGGAAGATGAAGGAACAGGAGAACCACAGCTAGAACATTTGGGCCGGGTGTTGGCATGGTAACAACAGCTGGGGTTCCAAGTTGCCACGGTAACACCAACAAGGGTTCTAAGTTCTGAACATGTCTGTGAAGCAGACCCACAGAAGAAAAGGAGAGAAGGATGGGAGGATGAGAGAGAAAGGGGAGGGGTGGTACTCTAACAAAGAGAGAGACACACACAAAGAAGAGAGAGAGAGACCGAGACAGAGAGATGGACAGAGACAGACAGAGACAGAGAGATGACAGAGACAGACAGAGACAGAGAGATGACAGAGACAGACAGAGACAGAGAGAGAGAGAGAGAGAGAGAAAGACAGGGAAAGAGGGAAGGAGGGGGAGAGACAAAGAGACAGAGAGAGGGACAGACAGAGACAGAGAGAGAGAGGGAGGGAAAGAGAGATAAAAGAGAGCAAGACAGAGGGGTGGTGTCAGGCCCTCTCCATCATTAACACAGAGAATCTAAACTAATTATCACGCCTCTAACGAGCATTTTTTCAATTAAATCAGGGCCTCAATAATGCATGAAAAAGGGACACTTTCTTCTTTTCAATTACCAACACAGCTGAGCTGGAGATGAACACGTGTGTGTGTGTGTGTGTGTGTGTGTGTGTGTGGTATCTGCACACTGGTATGCCTTGGCACAATCCTCACCATGTGTGTGTAAAGGAGCTACATTGGCACAGTCCTACATTTGCTGTGCCCAGCATTACACACACACACACACACAAGTGAGGGCCCGACAGGCGTCTCTGGTAATGTCTGACTGAATATCTCTTCTCCCCTCCTCTCCTCTCTTCTCTCCTCCCTTCTATCCCCTCTTCTCTCCTCTCCTCCCTTTGTCACGGCTGCCACAATGGTGTGCACAATGGAACACACACACACACACACACACACACACACACACGGGTGGCGTGGATGAAGGATGAAGGTCTCGCCTTGACTGCGGCCCAGCGCTGCCACACAATACTGAACCATCTCAGTCAGGAGCGTGTGTGTGTGTGTGTGTGTGTGTGTGTGTGTGTGTGTGTGTGTGTGTGTGTGTGGCCACACAAGCTGCTGTAGAAAGTCGATAAATAAATAAAGAAATAAGCAAATGGGAGAAATGAAAAAGCTGAAATCTGAGGCGCAGGGCTGGTGTACAGGCAGGGTGTGTGTG
>CM059267.1:1446638-1449138 GCA_030347295.1 Setipinna tenuifilis | reverse complement strand
ACTAACAGATAGCTTACGCTACAACATGCGTGAGGGAGTGCATTCATAGACTATATCGAACTTGGCTGAATGCATTTGCACACCCGCCACAGTGGCAGGTAAAATGGCAAAATTCACCCGCCAACACTCATATTTACCCGCATTTGGCGGGTGGCGGGTGGTTAATTTCCATCCCTGGCACACACACACACACACATACGCACACACACACACACACACACACACACACACACACATCAAACAGGCATCTTTGTCTGGGCTTTGAAGAGGAGGCCCTACACTGTCAGAGTACTCCAGTTGCAGCCGGGCTTTTAGCACTGAATGAGCACACACACACACACACACACACACACACACACACACACACACAAATACACAAGCACACACACACACGCACACACACACACACAAATACACAAGCACACACACACCCACGCACACATACAAATATACACCCACACACACACACTCGTGCACACACACACACACACACACACAAATACACAAGCACACACACACACACACACACACACACACACAAATACACAAGCACACACACACACACACACACACACACACACACACACACACACACACACACTCAGGGCTTTTAGCCCTAAATGGCATATTTGCTGCGTTGTGCCGCTGTGGCTCCAGTGTCATGCTCCCCAACCAGACACAATAACGCCTTTGTCCCGCCCACTTTTCATTTAAGACGCAGAGTGATGACACAGCCAACACACACACACACACACACACACACACACACACACACTCTCCTCCTCCACAGGAGCCACACACACACACACACACACACACACACACACACACAGCTATTCAACAGCAAGAGACTCACTGCTCCCTTGCTCTCCCTCTCTCTGTCTCTCCCACACACTCTTTCCCTCTTTTTCCCTCTCTCTCTCTCTTAACCCCTACCTATTCTCCCTCTTCCTTACGCTCTTTTCCTTTCTCTCCCTCTCTCTCTCTCTCTCTCTCTCTCTCCTCCATCTCCCCCCTCGACACTCTTTCCCTCCTTTTCTCCCTCTCTCACCGTCACCTCTTACCTCTTTTTCCCTCTCATGCTATTTTACTCTTTCTCTCTCTCCCTCTTTCTCCCCTCGACACTCTTTCCCTCCTTTTCCCTCTCTCCCCGTCACCTCTTACCTCTTTTTCCCTCTCTCTCTCTCATGCTATTTTACTCTTTCTCTCTCTCCCTCTTTCTCTGCCCCTTGCTGCCCCCCCCGACTCCCCCCCCCCCCCCTCTCTGAAACCTGAGGCTGGTGTGTAGCATTTAAGCTGCTGCTTGACATTCTTTATAATCTCAGATGGCGATTGTAGCACACACACACACACACACACACACAAACACACACACACAAACACACACACACACACACACACACACACACGGCAGAGAGGCAGAGAGAGCAGTAGCACATTCACATTCCTGGGCAGCGACTAGCACAACACTCTTTGGTTCCTCACGGTTCCTTCTAGTTCTTTTTGAGATGTAGGTTCTTAGTTTTATTCTTGTTAAAATTGAGGTTTTTCAGTACTAAGTGAACGGTTCCTTGCGTGTTCTTGTTGAGATGTCGGTTTGTGGTGTAAATTGTGATTTACGTGTGCCTGTTAAGATGGAGGTTTTTAGTGTGAACAGTTTTTACATTTTATTCTTAAGATGTAGGCTCTTCGGTTGTAGATTGTTGGGTTGTAAGGTTGTAAGGTGGTAGGATGTAGTTGGTAGGCTGTAAGTTGTAGCTGGTAGGTTGTTAGGTTGTAGCTGGTAGGTTGTTAGGTTGTAGGTTGTTAGGTTGTAAGGTGGTAGGCTGTAGTGTGTAAACAGTAAACAGGTTATTTATGATGTGTCTGGCTGCACTTGGTGGGTTGTTAGATGGTAGGTTGAAGTTTCTTAGGTGGTAGGTGGTACAGTGTAGGTCATAGGTTCTTAGGTGGTAGGTGGTACGCTGTAGGTGCTGTGTTGTTAGGTTAGGCTGTAGGCTGTAGGTTATAGGGTCTTGGGTGGTAGCTGGTAGGTTGTAGGTCATGGGGTCTTGGGTGGTAGGTGGTTGGTGATACGCTGTAGGTGGTGTGTGTTGTGTGAAGGGTGATACGCTGTAGGTGGTGTGTGTTGTGTGAAGGGTCATGCGCTGTAGGTGGTGTGTGTTGTGTGAAGGGTGTGTAAGGTCATGTGCTGTAGGTGGTGTGTGTGGTGTGAACGGTGCTCAGGTCATTTATGAGGTGTGTGTGTGTGTGTGTGTGCTGCACTTGCTTCGGCCCCAGAGAGCGAGCACCACAAACTACCTGTTGTTTCAGCACAGCGTCTTCAAACGAGCACGAGTGTGTCAGCAGATTTAACGAGGGCTGCTCACACACACTTTCACGTCATCACCAGCAGCACTAGCTGCTCCCACACACACACACACACACACACACACACACACACACACACACACACTTTTTCACATCAACACCAGGAGCTCCAGGCAGTGCTGGCAGTACT
>CM059267.1:1439138-1441638 GCA_030347295.1 Setipinna tenuifilis | reverse complement strand
AGTGTGTGTGTGTGTGTGTGACTGAGTGTGTGAACTCGTTAAAATCGCGACTAGGAACAAGGCCAAGAACTTTAACCACGCCGTCAGCTAAAACACCCACACACACACACACACACACACACATACACACACACACACACAAACACTGAGGCGACAGCACTTTAAAGCTGTTTGGTGGCAGACAAAAGAGCAATTAGCGACAAGAGTGTAATCCGCTAAGCTGGCAGCAGACGCTAGCTGAGGTAGCATTGCCAGACAGCTTAGCCCTGCTGCCACTTATAGCATTAGTGTTAGCCTCTTAGCATCTTAGTGGCATAGCAGCCCTGCTGACACTTATAGCATTAGCGTTAGCTTCTTAGCTTCTTAGCATCTTAGCAGCGCAACAGCCCTGGTGGCACTCACAGTGTTGGCATCTTAGCGCCGTAATAGGCCAATTAGGGGCTGAGCTACAGGCCACCCGCCAATCAGATACAACCCAGAGGTGTAGGAGCCAATCAGATACAGCCCAGAGGTGTAGGAGCCAATCAGATATAACCTTGAAATATAGAAGCCAATCAGATAAAGAGCAACTGTTGCACCAACCAATCAAAAACAGAGCCCCTGTTGCACCAGCCAATCAGGAGCAGATAGAGCTGTGCTCCAGCCAATGAGAGGGGAGGCCCGCTGCTGTGGGCGGGAGAAGGGGGGCGGGCTCCTGGAGCAGCACAGCAGCCCAGACGGCTAATTGATGCCAATTTGACGGCAGTTTGGGCTGCGGTTTTACTCTCTGTGCTCCCCCCACTCCACACACACACACACACACACACACACACACACTCACACACACACACACACTCTCCCCCTCCCCAGGCCTTGGCAGGACCACAAAGAAGCTGCTGATGGAGACCCGACCCCTCGCCCCTCACCGCACACAACACACACACACACACACACACAAGAACACACACACAGGACACACACACTCACAGCAGCACACAACACACAGGAGATGAGGAGAGGAGGACAGAAGACAGGAGAAGAGAGGAGAGGGGGAGAGAGGAGAAGAGGAGAATAAAGGAGAGAAGGCCAGTGGAGAAGAGAAGAAAAGAGAATAGAAGACGCAGGGAGCAGGAGAAGAGAGGAGAGAGGGAGAGAGGAGAATAAAGGAGAGAAGGGCAGTGGAGAAGAGAAGAAAAGAGAATAGAAGACGCAGGGAGAGAATAGGAGGGAAGGACAGGATGACGGAAAGAGAGAAGAGGAGGAGAGAGAAGGGGAGAGGAGGAGGAGAGAGAAGGGGAAGAGAAGAGAGGAGGATTTGGGAGTTGAAGTGTGTGTTGCTTTTGAGAGGAGATCAAGACTCCCCGGCAAAGAGCAGCCAGGAGGTGGCCGACATACACACACACACACACATACATACAAACACACACACACACACACACACACTTACACACACACGAGAGAGAGAGAGCAGCCAGTCGGAGGTGGCCGGGTTAGAGGAGTAACATGACTCACAGGCTTCCAAAGGAGCCCTACACACACACACACACACACACACACACACACACACACAACTTAGCACAAACACTCTCACACAGCTTAACCCAACTTAAAACACACACATAGACGTGCACACACCACGCCAAAGAGGGCAGGATGACTCCCCTCTGCACACACACACACACACACACACACACACACACACACACACACACACACACACACACACACACACACACACACACACACACACACACACACAGCCATATGGAAGGCATTTGAGTGTTATTGTTAATATCGCAGAGGTAGAGAAAAAAGTCTAATAATAACGCACGCAGGATGCAGCCAAGAGCGCGCAGTGGAGACACACACACACACATTTGGCATGTTGTTTAACCAGAGCGACACCAGAGAACATTCCATGCCACACACACTACTGCGCACCACAGTAACACACACACTACCTCATAAACACACAGACACGCACACACTTACACACACACTACCTCAACACACACCCACACACACACACATACTATCTCATAACATACTAACACACACACCCACACACAGACACAAAAAACCTCACTTAAACACACACACACCCACCCACACCAACACACACGCACACACACACACAAGAGAAAAATAAAGAAGATTGCTTGATATGCTGGAAGCCACGTCAGGACTTGTAAACAGCGAAACGCGCTCACAATTACGCTTCACTAAATCACTCTTTGGACTTTAAACTGCAATTTCCAACCTTAAACTCCAGTTAATGTGTGTACATCAGTGTTTGGAGTTTTTAAAGCGCAATTTGAAAATGTAAAATCTGAGTCATGTGGGCTGTTGTAGGAAAAATTTGCACATGGCAGAAAAAAGACAAACAATACACACGTGACAAAATAAACAAACAAATGACACACCAGGAGAACAGGCAAGGAGAGGGAGTGTGTGTGTGCGTGTGTGTGTGTGTGTGTGTTGTTGGGGGGGCAGGCCGGGAGAAGGCAAACAAGACTGACTG
>CM059267.1:1401843-1404343 GCA_030347295.1 Setipinna tenuifilis | reverse complement strand
CTCTCTCTCCATGTTTGTTTGCTCTGGTCTGGTGTGTAATTAGTGGTACACACACACACACACACACACACACACACACACACATACACACACACAGACACACACACACACACACACACACACACACATACCTCTCCATCTGATTGTTTGTATTTCTGAAGAGTGATTAATGACAGATGACATTCCTCTCCCCCCGGGCCGTGTGTGTGTGTGTGTGTGTGTGTGTGTGTGTGTGTGTGTGTGTGTGTGTGTGTGTGTGTGTGTGTGTGTGATTGTTTGTGCTGACTGATTAATGATTTGCACATACCTTTCCATCCTGACTGTTTGTTTTTATGTTGTGATGAGTTATTAACTGCACTTAGCTCTCCATCCCGCAGTCTGTTTGTGTTTGTGTGTGTGTGTGTGTGTGTGTGTGTGTGTGTGTGTGTGTGTGTTTGTACCTCTCTGTCCCGCAGTCTGTTTGTTTGTTTTCTAGTTTGTTTATTTGTTGTGGTGTGCCTTCCGCCTCCCTTTACAGCCAATCAGCACACAGCACTGCAAGGCATGCAAGGTGAACAACAGGAAGAGAGGCATTAACCGTAAACAACATTAAAAAGCAGCACAAACAGACACAAAATAAAACTCTACAGTACACACAGGACCTGACTCTGGCCTCTGTAGACACAAAATAAAACTCTACAACACAAACAGGACCTGAGTCTGGCCTCTCTAGACAACATAAAACTCTACAGCACAAACAGGACCTGAGTCTGGCCTCTCTAGACAACATTAAACTCTACAGCACAAACAGGACCTGAGTCTGGCCTCTCTAGACAACATTAAACTCTACAGCACAAACAGGACCTGAGTCTGGCCTCTCTAGAGGCAAAACAAAACTGTACAGCACAAGCAGGACCTGACTCTGGCCTCTTTAGACACAAAGTAAAAATCTACACACCAACGGGACCTGAGTCTGTCCTCTCGAGACACAAAATAAAACTCTACAGCACAACCAGGACCTGAATCTGGCCTTTCTAGACACAAAATAAAAACTCTACAGCGCAAACAGGACCTGAGTGTTTGTGGAGCTGCAGGAGCCGGACATGATGAAGGGGTGCGGCTCCTCCTCTTCCTCATTCCTCCTCCTCCTCTTCCTCCTTTTCTTCTTCTTCCTCTCCACTCTTTCTCCTCCTCTTCCTCTTTCTCCTCCTCATCCTCCTCCTTCTCCTCCTCTTCCTCCTCCTCCTCTTCTTCCTCTCCAGTCTTTCTCCTCCTCCTCTTCCTCCTCCTCTTCCTCCTCCACCTCCTCCTCTTCTTCCTCTCTCTCTTTCTCCTCCTCTTCCTCCTTCCTCCTCCTTCTCCTCCTCCTCCTCCTCTTCCTCCTCCTCCTCCTCTTCCTCTTCCTTTTCTGCCTCCTCCTTCTCCTCCTCTTCCTCTCCAGTCTGGAGTGTTCCTGCTCCCTTGTCTTCATCATGTGCTTGTGTAACCATCGAGATGAGAGCTGCTTAGCTGCGGACCACCTGGGTTGTGTGTGTGTGTGTGTCTGGCCTGTGTGTGTGAGTGTGTATGTGTCTGGCCTGTGTGTGTGTGTATCTGACCTATGTGTGTGAGTGTGTATGTGTCTGGCCTGGCCTGTGTGTGTGTGTGTGTCTGGCCTGTGTGTGTGAGTGTCTGGCCTATGTGTGTGAGTGTGTATGTGTCTGGCCTGTGTGTGTGTGTGTCTGGCCTGTGTGTGTGTGTGTGTGTGTGTGTGTGTGTGTGTGTGTGTCTGGCCTGTGTGTGTGTGTGTAGATATTGTAAACATATGGGCCCTTCCTTCAGACTGATGGCCCCATGAGAGCAGCACGGTTCCTCTTAGAACCCAGCAGAACGCAACAGCAGGCCGTTTCACTCTTCACACACACACACACACACACACAATCACATCTGCTCTCGGCTCTCCCAGCGCAAGGACAGGTGCAAGGCCTGCTACATCTGTGTGTGTGTGTGTGTGTGTGTGTGTGTGTGTGTGTGTGTGTGTGTGTGTGTATGTGTTTGTGAGAGAGAGAGAGAGAGAAAGAGAGAGAATATGCCTGCTACTATAGAAAAGGAAAAACTACTTAAAACTGACTCAGAGTAGTAACGCGTTAAGGTTGTTGCCTTGACTTCTGAATTTAGGAATAGTGTTTACTGTAGTGTTCACGTATCTTAGCGTAGCTATGTACAAATGTGTAAGAATTCACAAGGGCAGTTTTAAAAGTTGAAAATGAAAAAAGTATTGAGATGCAAGGTGCCATGCAAACTGTAAATGCGCCTGGAAAAGTACAGTATGGCTTCAGAAGAGGCCTTTATGCCCCTGTAATGTTATTTTCTGCTAATGCTGGGAAAAGTACAGTATGCTTGTATGTTTAATGTCCCTATAGTACAGTATGCTTGTATGCTTTATGTCCCTATAGTACAGTATGCTTGTATGCTTTATGTCCCTGTAGTACAGTATGCTTGTATGTTTAATGTCCCTATAGTACAGTATGCTTGTATGTTT
>CM059267.1:1396843-1399343 GCA_030347295.1 Setipinna tenuifilis | reverse complement strand
GCCCAGCCAATCAAAGGATCTCTGTTTTGTTTTTCGCTCTTTGTTACTGGTCATGTGAAACTGGGAGAGAACCTTATCACAAGATTCTTGTATGCCAGGATTCTGATATCCCAGGATTCTATTATCCCAGGATTCTATTATCCCAGGATTCTAATATCCCAGGATTCTAATATCCCAGGGTTCTCATGTCCCAGGGTTCTAATATCCTGGGGTTCTAATATCCCAGGATTCTCATGTTCCAGGGTTCTAATATCCCAGGGTTCTAATATCCCAGGGTTCTCGTATCCCAGGATCCTTAGCGTTGGCTGCTGTGGTCCACAGGTGAGCAGGGACAAGAGGAACGACTGGAATGAGACTTTGGTGCTCGTGAGTTAGTGTTGCCATGACGACCCTGCAGCTGACTGAGACTTGGCTGATTGCACATGTTGAGCGTGTCGCCATGTGTGTCTGAGGAAACAGACACACACACACACACACACACACACACACACACACACACACACACGCCATGTGTGTTTGAGGAAACAGACTTCTGGCCCAGCATGGACACAGGATGTGTCTTTATGCTGCTGACAGCAGCTTACCGTAAACACACACACACACACACACACACACACACACACACACACACATTCACATGCGCGCACACACACACACACACACACAGACTCTGTGCTCAATTAGCACACATTTCAGTTCCAGTGCAGTACAGCTCTTCCTCCACTGTCATTAGAAATACGGTAGTGTAGTTCAGTGGGATTATTAAGATTAAGATTAAGAATAGGTATTTAGACTGTTATGTTTATATTTTAAATTCTGACCTCTCCTGAGTTTTGACCTCTGCATGGGTCTCACCTGTCGATGTGTTTCACCTGTTCGTGTGTCTTACCTGTTCATTCATTCCAGCTGTCCCTGGGTCACCTCTGTCATCATGTGGTCACTGTGTTGGGTGGCATTTATGCTCACCGATGTTAGAGATGAGTGCAGCTCTCTTCACATAGAGTGAAAGGTGTAGATTTTGTCCTGGGGGGGGGGGGTTAAGTCTTTAACACTAACAGTACTTTTGTCATGGGGGGGTAAAGTCTTCAACACTAACAGTGCTGTAGTCAAACAGTAGTAAGTTAGGACTAACACTAGTCATGTCAAGTCATGTAGGTTTTTATTGTCGTTTCAGCCATATACACAATACACTACAGAGGTCAAGGGTCACTGCTCATCAACCTTCAGTTCCTCATGTTTGTCCACTCTGATTACGTTACTAACAGCTCTCATCTCACAGCTTTAGATTACTGGTCATACTGGTGTTAAGTTTACTGGTGATACTGGTCTTAAGTTTACTGGTCGTACTGGTTTTAAGTCCATTGGTTGGTGCATAGGAGTTGTGATTGGTTGGAATGCAAGAGTTGTGATTGGTTGGTGTGTAGGAGTTGTGATTGGTTGGAATGCAGGAGTTCTGATTGGTTGGTGTGTAGGAGTTGTGATTGGTTGGAATGCAGGAGTTGTGATTGGTTTGTGTGTAGGAGTGGCCATTGGTGGGTGTGATGTGGTGAGGGCTGAAATCCATCTCTTCCAGGTAACTATGCTGCATGCAAAGGCAAAACACTGTTACTTCAAAAGTTGGGCAAAAGTTAGTTATTGTCATTTTGGGAACAATGACGGTCAGTTTTATCTTGTGGCCAAATATCTTTAGTTCATTTTATTGTTTTTTTTTTGGGGAGGGGGAGTAAGATATTGTCTTTGCTGCAACACTAAAAAAAACACCTGCAAGCGGAAGACTGTTAAAGTGATCTCAGTGTCACACTCTGCTGAGTTAAGGTATTCTGCCTTGGCAGGGCAGTATGGCGCTAATACACTAAACATACCAGTCCTTTGCTTGGTAGCACCGGCCCTTTGGACACAGTGCTGCTTTGCCTGGTGAAGCTTCCTTTAATTCCTCTATACACCCTTGTGTCTTTAGCCTGCGGATCGTGCCTAGCCAGGGGAGAGATGCTAGTAGCCATGTGCTAATACAGATGCTAGTAGCCGTGTGCTAATAGAGATGCTAGTAGCCATGTGCTAATGGAGATGCTAGTAGCCATGTGCTAATAGAGATGCTAGTAGCCATGTGCTAATGGAGATGCTAGTAGCCATGTGCTAATAGAGATGCTAGTAGCCATGTGCTAATAGAGATGCTAGTAGCCGTGTGTGCTAATGGAGATGCTAGTAGCCGTGTGTGCTAATGGAGATGCTAGCAAACATGTGCTAGAGAACGATGCTAGTGCTAGCAAACAGGGGTGCCGCTAGAAATTGTGGGTGCCCTGAAAGATGATAATTAGTTGGAGCTCCACCCCAACCATATCATAGTCCTCTGTGGGCCTCCACCCCAACCAATCATAGGCCTCTGTGGGCCCCCACCCCAACCATATCATAGTCTTCTGTGCCCTCACCCCAACCATATCACAGTACTCTGTTGGCCCCTACCCCAACCAATCATAGTCGCCTGTTGGCCCCTACCCCAACC
>CM059267.1:1389343-1391843 GCA_030347295.1 Setipinna tenuifilis | reverse complement strand
CACACACACACACTCACCTCCGTCTCACAGCCCACACCTTCACGTAACTCACACACACACATATTCCTCCAGGCACTTTCATCTTTCTGTGTGTGTGTGACTGTTACTTTGTGTGTGAGTGTGTGTGTGTGTGTAACTGTGTGTGTGTGAGAAAGAGATTGTCCTCCAAACCAAATGCTGGAATATGCAGGGTGTGTATTAGCCAGAGGTTGCATATAAATATTCTACATAACAGGCTTGCATTTGTGTGTGTGTATGTGTGTGTGTGTGTGTGTGTGTGTGTGTGTGTACTAGCATATTCCCCATAACAGGCCTGTGTGTGTGTGTGTGTGTGTGTGTGTGAATAGACTCCTATTTATCTGCTCCCCATGACGGCTCTGACTCATCCGTGTTTATAGTAGTTTACTGGCTTTAATGGCTCCCACAGTGTTTTATCATAATAAGGCGTCTATAAAAGAATACCAGTAAGTTATATGTTCACTTACTCAAACCAAAGGATTATGGGAGCTGAGTTTGTCTAAACTGAAAGCAGCAACAGAAATGACTGATAATAAGAACTATGTCGATAATAGGATCACTTCCAGTAGCTACCGCAATGAAGAGAGGAGTTACAGTTACCCAATCAGGAGAGGAGTTACAGTTACCCAGTAGTTAGCCAATCAGGAGAGGAGTTACAGTAACTAGTTATCCAATCAGGACAGGAGTTACAGTAACTAGTTATCCAATCAGGAGAGGAGTTACAGTAACCCAGTAGTTAGCCAATCAGCAGAGGAGTTACAGTAACCCAGTAGTTAGCCATTCAGGAGAGGAGTTACAGTAACTAGTTATCCAATCAGGAGAGGAGTTACAGTAACCCAGTAGTTAGCCAATCAGCAGAGGAGTTACAGTAACCCAGTAGTTAGCCAATCAGGAGAGGAGTTACAGTAACTAGTTATCCAATCAGGGGAGGAGTTACAGTAACTAGTTATCCAATTAGGGGAGGAGTTACAGTTACCTCAGTAAAGAGAAGAGTTACAGTAAACATCCATTTAAAGCACTAGACTGAGGTGTCTGCTTCTTCCACAACATGTCTATCTACTGCTCTTACAGTCCCACTGACAGTGTATGTATTTCTAATCTTCCATTCAGTCCCCTCCAGTAGTGTTTCCAAGTATTTCTACTGTTAAATTCGGTTCACTCCAGTACTGTACATATTTCTAATCTTTAATTCAGTTCACTGTTCAATTCAGTTCACACCAGTAGTGTATGTATTTCTGCTGTTTAATTCAGTTCACTCCAGTAGTGTAGGTATTTATTTTATTATATATTGTTCTTTGCTTTTATTGTTGTTAAGCAGACTGAGCTGCCTTTGTGTGTGAAATACGCCATACCAGTAAACTTAACTTGTCTAGCCCTACTCTTCAGTTTGGTTCACCACAGCTCAGTGTGTCAGTCTGTGCACACAAATACACACACACACACACACACACACACACACACACACACACACACACACATCACCATCACCACACTACACCACAGCACAGTGTGTCAGTCTGTGCACACACACACACACACACACACAAACACCACCACCACCACCACCATCACACTGCACCACATGGCAGTGTGTCAGTCTGACCACTTAGGTCAATAGGTAAACAACACACATATTCTTGCGCACGCACACACACACACACACTCATTATTGCGTTATGAAAGGCCTGAAGGTTTTACGGTTCAGGGCTGTGTGTGTGTGTGTGTGTGTGTGTCGACCCTGGTGTCTGTCTGAAGAAACAGGACAGGAGTGGAGTGAGCGAGAGGAAAGGAAGGATGTTGTTTAAAACGGACGAATATTTTTATCCCTAGTCTTTATTTGAGCACTGCACACACACGCACACACACACACATACACACACACACGCAAAGAAGAAAAGACCCAAAGAAAGAGAGAAAGGAGACAGACAGACAGACAGAGAAGGGGGAGAAAGGAGGACAGGAAAAGACAAGTGACACAGAAGGAGGGATGACAGAGTGACAGAAAAAGAGAGAGAGAGGGAGGGACACAGACAGGAGGGGAGGGAGGGAGAGGGAGGGAGAGAGGAAGAGAGAGAGAGAGAGGGAGTGATGGGGGGGAGGGAGAGAAAGAGAGAGGGAGAGGGATGCAGGGAGGGAAGGAAAGGGAGACAGGGAGAGATGGGGGGGGGAGAAAAAGAGGGAGGGAACAAGAGGAAGAGAGGGAGAGGGAGGAAAAGAGAGAGAGAGAGAGAGAGGGAGGAAAAGAGAGAGAGGGTGAGGGATGCAGGGAGGGAGGGAGGGAGAGAGAGGGAAGGAAAGGGAGAAAGAGAGGGATGGAAGGGGAGAGAAAGAGAGGAAAAGAGAGAGGGAGAGAGGGAAAGGGAGAGAAAGAGAGAGGGAGGAAGGGAGGAAAAGGGAGAGAGGGAGAGGGATGCAGGGAGGGAGGGAGAGAGGGAGGGTGGCAAAGGGAGAGAGGGAGAGGGAGGGAGGGAGAGAGAGGGGG
>CM059267.1:1376843-1384343 GCA_030347295.1 Setipinna tenuifilis | reverse complement strand
AGTTATGTTGTGGACACACACACACACACACACACATTCTCACAAGCAACATAGCAGGCCACACACACACACACACACATTCTCACAAGCAACATAGCAGGACACACACACACACACACACACACATATTCTCACAAGCAACATAGAAGGACACACACACACACACATTCTCACAAGCAACATAGCAGGACACACACACACACACACACACACACATATTCTCACAAGCAACATAGCAGGACACACACACACACATTCTCACAAGCAACATAGCAGGACACACACAACACACACACATTTTCACAAGCAACATAGCAGGACACACACACACACACATTCTCACAAGCAACATAGCAGGATACACACAACACACACACATTTTCACAAGCAACATAGCAGGACACATACACACACACACACACAACACACACACATTCTCACAAGCAACATAGCAGGACACACACACACACACACATTCTCACAAGCAACATAGCAGGACACACACAACACACACACATTTTCACAAGCAACATAGCAGGACACATACACACACACACACACACAACAAACACACATTCTCACAAGCAACATAGCAGGACGCACACACACACACACACACACATTCTCATAAGTGACGTAGCAGGACCCAGCTCGACGGGGTTAGGACAGAAACGATGAAGTTTGGCTCTCCAACTAAAGCATAGCTACCTATGAATTACGACCTGACACACACACACACACCTTGTTAGCCAGTGGTACATCTATGTGCTAGCTACATGTGTGTGTGTTAATGCAGAAACCCACACACAGCTGTGAGCTTCAGTTGCTATCAGTGTCTGAAACACAAAGTCCAGTGGCACATTGCTATGCTAACTATACGTGTCTAAAATACATACAGTCCAATCGAACATTGCTATGCTAACTATACGTGTCTAAAATACATACAGTCCAATCGAACATTGCTATGCTAACTATAAGTGTTTAAAATACATGAAGTCCAGTGGCACATTGCTATGCTAACTATCAGTGTTTAAAATACATAAAGTCGAGTGGCACATTGCTATGCTAGCTATGCTAACTATAGATGTCTATACATGAGACTTGGGCTGAACTGGATTGTTATGGAGCTTCTCTCTTCTACTCACACTCGAGGAGCAGGTGTCGCGGTCTGCAGCTCACCTTAAAGCTTAATAATTAATTAATATTAATGATTAATATTAATATCACATTGGGCCTCATTTATTAAATGGTGCCCAGAAACAATCTTTCATTTAAATGAGCTGTGACAATGGCGCAATCACGAAAAAAAAACTCGTTTTTCTTTTTCTTTTCTTAGTAGGCCTGCCAGACACACATGATATTAGATGCAACATTCATTCACATGGGTTAATGATGTTAACATTGTTTTTGTCCTAAGTACAGTTCTGTGAAATTTCAATTGTTTGAATTCTTTCTTGAACAGAAACAGAAAATACTCTCCCAAGATTACACCTGTGCGTACCTGCATTTTATAAATTAGGCCTGTTAATTCATACATAACTCTCTAAAGTCTTAAAGATTCCTTACAATGGCATACAAATGTTCATTGCTAATGCATCTATGTGGATACATTGAATAGACATTGTAGCGTGAAGCTGCTATGATTTAGCAAAGGTGTGTTTTCATGTGTGATTTACCAAAGGTGTGTTTTCATGTGTGATTTACCAAAGGTGTGTTTTAATGTGTGATTTAGCGAAGGTGTGTTTTCGTGTCTGATTTAGCAAAGGTGTGTTTTCATGTCTGATTTAGCAAAGGTGTGTTTTCATGTCTGATTTAGCAGAGGTGTGTGTCTGTGTGTGATTTAGCAAAGGTGTGTGTCCATGTGTGTGTGTGTGTGTGTGTGTGTGTGTGTGTGCCCGTGTGTGATGGGTTAGTCCTTCCTCAGCACATTATTGACCTATTTCAGCACAGCTGCTCAAAGACGCCTTTCTTTTTATTAATTTACCGTTGCCTGCTGCCGCACGTGTGTGTGTGTGCGTGTGTGTGTGTGTGTGTGTATGCGTGTGTATGCGTGTGTGTGTGTGTGCGTGTGTGTGTGTGTGTGTGTGTGTGTGTGTGTATGCGTGTGTGTGTGCGTGTGTGTGTGTACATGCATGGAAAGATCCAAAATGTGTAAGTATGAGCAGCCTCCTGGCACCTTCATTGTGTGTGTGTGTGTGCCGTGTGTGTGTGTGTGTGTGTGTGTGCCGTGTGTGTGTGTGTGTGTGCGTGTGTGTGTAATCGCCATACATCTTCATAGAAGCATGGCAGGAAGATTAATCAACCTATCCAAATATCCATGGTCTGAGACGGATTGGAGAATAATGAATCCATTGATGAATGCCGAGATATATTCCCCCTTTTAATTGAAGTTGGGCGCATGGACAGCGGCGGTCGCACGCAGTTGGGCCACTGACGGCACAGGGACGGGGGTGTGTGTGTGTGTGTGTGTGTGTGTGTGTGTGGTGGGGTGGGAGATGGGGTGCCAGGGTGGGGGGGCAGGGTGGGGGTGGGCGGGTGGAGATGAGTGGAAGATTATTTCCAGCAGATTGCCGCAACCAACAGTGTGAAGTTAAATTAAAAACAGAATTTGCAAAACAGATGTGGGTTGATGGTGTGTGAAAGAGAGAGAAAGAGAGGGTAAGTGTGTGTGTGTGTGTGTGTGTGCGTGTGTGTGTGTGCGTGTGTGTGTGTGTGTGGGAGAGAGAGAGAGAGAGAGAGACAGAATGACTGTGAAGGCGGTTTCTAGAAGGTTCTAGTAAAATGAAGCTTAGAGAGTTTGCGGTAGCTAATGACCTCTCCTCTTTGTTTATTCAGCCCAGCCGTAGTGTTCCACTCTCAGCCCCAGTGTTCCGTGTCTGAACTCCAGTGTTCCACTCTCAGCCCCAGTGTTCCGTGTCTGAGCTCCAGTGTTCTACTCTCAGTCTCAGTGTTCCATGCCTGAGCTCCAGTGTTCCACTCTCAGGCCCAGTGTTCTTTTGTCAGTCCCAGTATTTCGTCTCTGATCTCCAGTGTTCCGTGTCTCAGCCCTAGTGTTCCACTCTCAGGCCCAGTGTTCTGTTCATCCCCAGTGTTCCACTCGGCATTCACCCCCTATTCCGACATGTCATTAGTCAGACATACCACTATTCAGACATCCCACTATTCAGACATCCCACTACTCAGACATCCCGCTATTCAGACACTTTTTAGTACCGCTATTCCGACAGTTTTTTTTTTCACAGTTAATGATTGACAGCTGCTCTCACGAAGCGGGGCTGCTTGATTAATTGGGTTCAGCTGGTTCAGAAAGTAGGCCTACTTAAATCCTACATTGAGTTTTGTTTAATAAGCACACTAGGCTATTTATCAATATATATGCATATATTATTTTTAAACATGGCAGCGAAAAAGAAAGTCCTACTACATAACGAGCATCAACTCACTCACAAATGGTCACCTCCCGATGTGCCTTCTTTGTGAACGTGAAACACGAAACGAGCACCTGACCAAGATTCACACTGGAAGGCATCAGAGGATAGCCCACGTTTTTTCCCCTAAGCCCTAAAAGAACATTAGCCTATTCAAAGCGCAACATTGTTACCTTGTTTTGTCGGAAGGGAAGTCAAACACAGAGCGAGTTGGTGTTATCACGCATTTCTCTTTTAATTGCGAAATCGGGATCACCGTTAATTTTTGGAGAAAGACTTGTTCTTCCTGTCAATGAAGAGGTCCAGTGCTGCAGAGCAAGATCCAGCATCGGTGTTGAGGGCCATGCCACTCAGCAATGTGGCACGGAGGATCAACGAGATGGCATCGGATACTGAGGAACAGTTGTGTAAATGTCTGCGTCAGTATCCATTCAGCATACAGCTGGATGAAACGACTACTGCAGACAACAACGCTATGCTGATGTGACAGACATAGGCCCTACGAGGGGAAACGATTCTTTAATTTGAGTTTTATTGCGCGTACAGTGCATAACTCCTTGTTAATTGAGCGCACCTATCCCGTTTACTCCTGCTGTTGTGTATGTCGCTGCTGCTTATCTCTACGTTGTATTGATATAAAAAAAAAAAGAAAAGAGGAAAAAAATCCCTTGCCTGCTGTCACACGGACCAGTTTTCCTTTCCCTAACTTAAATCCGAAAAACTAGTTAACAGGGACTTTGACTACAGTCGGTTTTGCCTCCAGGGTAGGCCTTGGTTTTCAGCGTCACAATAAAACTATTCATGTCGGAAAAGCGGAATGTTTCAAAAATAGAAACATGCCCCTACTCCGACAATGGAAAAAAAAATTGTCGGAATAATGATATGTTTTTAAAAAAATGATAATGTCGCTACTCCGACAATTGGACGCTAATGTCTGACTAATGACATGTCTGAATAGTGACATGTAACCGTTCCACTCTCAGCCTCAGTGTTCCGTGTCGGAGCTCCATAGACTTGTCAATCAGGCCCACCCAATATAAGTTTTATTGACTGTTTTAGTAATAAAAATAATCTATGTGTTTTGGGCTGGGCCCACCCATTATTTTTCTGGGCCCACCCATTTTATGACTCCTGGCTCCTCCCCTGCTTAGCCCCAGTGTTCTACATCATGACTGCTGAACTTCAGGCCCACATCAGGGCCACATGAGGCCCACATCAGGGCCACATGAGGGCCACATCCGGGCCACATGAGGGCCACATCCGGGCCACATGAGGGCCATAGTAGCCTCTAGCTATGGGCTTAACCTGCTGCTTTAAAGGGGAACTTCCATCGTTATTTTTATTCATATTTCTGTGTCGCCACTATGGTTGAATGCATTGCGCGTCATTTCTGTGAAAATGATGTCCTAGGACCTAGATCTCTTGCTTGACGCTGTTTTCTGTAAGCTATAACAGGTGGTTGAACGACTGGTATTTCCGGTGTCCCTCGTGAATATCCATGACGTGTCAATAAGTCACCTTTGATTGGGCAAATTCGCTGTCTTTCGCTCACCTAGCTTCTGTCCACCAATCCTTTTGGATATGGGCTTGCCATACATGGCTCTGGGCGGGGCTTATGACCTAGTGACGTAGATAGGTTTAGCATGCTCTGATCCGCTCGTTTTGGTTAGCTCGACCCTTCAATGAACAGTAAAACCACGTCTTGGAATGCTGCGTGCATATACTGCTTGTTGTGACCCACCACATTGTAAATAGAGCTACTAAAAGTGGTTTTTGATGGAAGGACCCCTTTAATTAACGTTATATATAGGGCTAAACCTGAAACTATTGCCATGACAACAGGCCCACACCTACAGACAGGGCCAGGTTCAGAGCCCTGGAGCTCACACGTCATGTGGAATTGGTTACTATGGCTACTAGTAGTAACCATTTCTATTTACTCCAGGAAAGTGAGGCGATGTGCTAACTAGCTAGTTATCTGCTAAAATAAAGATCATGCTTTGAGAGGAAGAAGGTTACGCAGAGAAAAGCGTTACATTTGTCTCATGAGAGAGGGCAGTGCATGTGTGTCTGTGTGAGGGCAAAGTGTACCAAAGTGTTTGTGTGCCAGAAGGCTACTTAACTGGCTTAGCTAACTTAGCTAGCAAACTCGCTGCAGTCAGTGGATTTTCCGGAGTGTAGGCCACACCGCTGTACATGACCTCTACGGCTTCACCTCTGACCTTTGGCTACAGGAAGTCCAGCCCTCGTGCTTGTACCCTGGGTGTACCCTTTGAGTAAAGGCAGATCCAATTTTTTTCAATTTCAGCAGAGTCCACACCTACAGGAAGAAGAATGTTTCTCAATACAGCACAGCCAGACCGTCTGTACAAAACAAAGTGAAGTACGTGGGGCTGGTTTACCAGGCTGTGTGTGTGTGTGTGTGTGTGTGTGTGTGTGTGTGTGTGTGTGTGTGTGTACAAATCGAAGTGAGGTAGAAGGGGCTGGTTTACCAGGCTGTGTGTGTGTGTGTGTGTGTGTGTGTCTGTCTGTGCATGTCTGCATTTGCATTAGATTATGTGTGACTGTATGTGTGTGTGTGTGTGTGTGTGTGTACAAACCGAAGTGAGGTACGAGGGGCTGGTTTACCAGGCTGTGTGTGTGTGTGTGTTTGTGTGTTTGTGTGTGTGTGTGTGTGTGTGTGTGTGTGTGTGTGTGTGTGTGTGTGTGTACAAACTGAAGTGAGGTACGAGGGGCTGGTTTACCGGGCTAAAGCAGGGCTACACTCATGACCGGATCCAGGGGCAGATGCAGGGGGAGTAGCCCAGACCAGATTGGTGCCAGTGTGTGTGTGTGTAGATGGGTGTCAGTGGGCTGTGTGTGTGTGTGTGTGTGTGTAGATGGGTGCCAGTGGGCTGTGCGTGTGTGTGTGCGTGTGTGTGTGTGTGTGTGTGTGTGTGTGTGTAGATGTGTGGCAGTGGGCTGGTATGCTGGATCAGCTGCTGTAAGTGACTCCAGAGTTGCTCAAAGTAAACCCAAGAATGCCCCAAGACTAAGATGTCTTCATTTATATTTACACAGGAAAGCCTCAGACTCTAACAAAAGGGAGTAGAAAGCCTGCTCTGCAATTTAGGAAAACAAAGTGGTCTCAACCTGATAGTTGTGGCTTAGAACCTATGTGTGTGTGTCTGAGAAAAAGAGAGAGTGTGTGTGTGCGTGTGTGTATGTATGTACGTGTGTGTGTGTGTGCGTGTGTGTGTGTGCCTATGTGTGTGCGTGTGTGTGCGTGTGTGTGCGTCTGTGTGCGTGCGTGTGTGTGTGTGTGTGTGTGTGAGGCCTTGCAGAGGGGTGTGGACACAAAACAGACACAGCAGCTCATGGAAGCCTTTCATCTCGGTGGGTGGGAGGGTGCTGGTGTGTGTGTGTGTGTGTGTGTATGTGTGTGTGTGTGTGTGTGTGTGTGTGTGTGAGTGTTGGTGGGTGGGAGGGTGCTGGTGTATCGTGAATGTGTGAGTGTTTGTGGGTGTGTGTGTGTGTGATTGTGTGTGTGTGTCAGTGTGTGTGTCAGAGTGTGTGTGTGTGTGTGTGTGTGTGTGTGTGTGTGTCTGAATGTGTGTGAGTGTTTGTGTATGTGAGTGTGTGTTTGTGTGTGTGTCTAAATGTTTGTGAGTGTTTGTGGGTGTGTAGGTGCTTGTGTTTGTTAGTGTGAGACAGAGAAAAAGACTGAGAGAGAGAGAAAGATGGAGAGAGAGAAAGACAGAGAGAGAATGAAAGACAAACAGAGAGAGAGAGAAAACAGAAAGAAAGACAGAGACAGAGAGAAAGAGAGTGATAGAGAGAATGACAGAGAGAGAGAGAAAGAGAGAAAGTGTCTGTTCTGCTCTGCTGATCTGTTTCCTTCCGCTGAGGTGCAATTATGGTCTACAGGAGAGAGAGAGGAGAGAGAGAGGAGGAGGAGAGAAGCAAAGAGAAAGAGAGGAGGAGAGAGGGATAAAGAGGAGAAGAGGAGAGAGAGGAGGAGGGAGGAGGGAGGAGGTGCAATTATGGTCTAAGGAGAGAGGAGGAGAAGAGAGGAGGAGGAGAGGAAGAGAAA
>CM059267.1:1354343-1359343 GCA_030347295.1 Setipinna tenuifilis | reverse complement strand
ACACACACACACACACACTCACTCACTGACACAATAACCATAGCTATATTCATTTGAGTCCTGGTCCGTGTGTGTATTTTAATTTGGAGCGATTCATGGCTTTCCTGGAGGCTTTAGTAAGGCTGAGCGGATGTGTGTGCGTGTGCGTGTGCGTGTGTGTATGTGTGTGTGTGTGTGTGTGTGTGTGTGTGTGTGTGTGAGAGAGCTGAGAGCTGATATGATTTTTATTCACTCCAGCGCCTCAGCACACACACGCGGCCACATGTGAACCCCTAAATCATGTGAACGGGGCGCTCCCTCTCGCTGCTGTATCCTTCCTCATGTTAGATCTACTCCAAAGCCCCGCTCATTCATATGCCAAATGCTTTATAAATCTTTATTTCATATTCTTTGCTTGTGGCGAACGCGTCTGCGAGGTTTAGGCTTGATTTAGAGTCTCACTGTCTGAGCTCTTCAGCAGGTCTCTGGGATGTCACTCAGACTCTCAGAGTTACACTAATGAAACTTACACAAATGAGGCCCCATTTCACAGCAGGGATGCGCTATGATCTATCTGTCTATCTATCTATCTATCTATCTGTCTATCTGTCTATCTATCTATCTATCTATCTATCTATCTGTCTGTCTGTCTGTCTGTCTGTCTGTCTGTCCTTCTGTCCTTCTGTCACTACATTTCCATGTATGTATGTATGTATGTATGTATGTATGTATGTATTTCAACCCTTATCTGTGTATTTGTTTCAGATTTATGTGTAAGGGACCAGATGTGCAATAGCAGTCTTCTGCCAGAGTACAGTTTAACATCCAGCTGACACCATCCAACAAGACCAGACACCCAAGACCAGACACTTAAGCAATACACACCACACACTCTATTTCTGCCACATATACAGTGCCCTCCATAATTATTGGCACCCCTGGTTGAGATGTGTTTTTTAGCTTCTAATAATTTTTTTTTTTTTCTAAATAATATGGGACCTTAATGGAAAAAAAGAGAAAAATCCAACCTTCAATACAAGTGCATTTATTCAGTGGGGAAAAAATCCCACATAAAGAAATAATTATTTGACATCAAATAATGTGTGTCACAATTATTAGCACCCCTGGTGTTAATATTTTGTACAACCCCCTTTTGCCAACAAAACAGCACCTAATCTTCTCCTATAATGTTTCACAAGATGGGAAAAGACAGAAAGAGGGATCTTCAGACATTCCTCTTTGCAGAATCTCTCTAAATCATCCAGAGACCTGGGTCCTCTCCTCTGTACTCTCCTCTTCAGCTCACCCCACAGGTTCTCAATGGGGTTGAGGTCTGGGGACTGAGATGGCCATGGGAGGAGCTTGATTTTGTGTCTGGTGAACCATTTCTGTGTAGATTTGGCCATATGTTTAGGGTCATTGTTTTGCTGAAAGACCCAGTGACGACCCATCTTCAGCTTTCGGGCAGAGGGCAACAGATTTTGATTTAAAATGTCCTGGTATTTCAAAGCATTCATGATGCCATGCACCCTAACAAGGTTCCCAGGGCCTTTGGAAGCGAAACAGCCCCACAGCATCACTGACCCACCCCCATACTTCACAGTGGGTATGAGGTGCTTTTCAGCATGCGCATCTTTCGTGGCACGCCAGACCCACTTAGAGTGTTTGTTGCCAAAAAGCTCAATCTTGGTCTCATCTGACCAAAGCACACGGTCCCAGTTGAAGCCCCAATACCGCTTGGCGAACTCCAGACGTTTGCGTTTATGATTGTGAGTGGGGAAAGGTTTTCTCCGTGCATGCCTCCCAAACAGCTTGTTGGCGTGTAGACAGCGCCTGATGGTTGATTTGGAGACTTTGTGACCCCAGGATGCTACCATTTGTTGTAATTCTGTAACAGTGAGCTTTGGAGATCTTTTGATTTCTCTTACCATCCTCCTCACTGTGCGTGGTGGCAAAATAAACTTGGGTCCTCGTCCAGGCTTGTTTACCACTGTTCCAGTTGTTTTGAACTTCTTAATTATTCCTCTCACAGTGGATATGGGCAGCTGCAGTTGAGTGGCAATCTTCTTGTAGCCTCTGCCTGACCTGTGAAGGTCGACGCACATCTGCCTCACTTGTATGCTGTGTTCCTTTGTCTTTCCCATGTTTAAGAGTGGATAAGAGAAATGGCCTCGGTGTCACGTCATATTTATACCCCAGGGAAACAGGAAGTGATGAATTACTAATTAAATGTTCCTACATACTCTGGTAAACTTTGTAAACTACTGTAGAAATGACAGAAATGCTTCAATTATATTTATTTCCTGGGAATTGTTAAGGGTGCCAATAATTGTGGAACAGGTGATTTAATGAAAAATAATTATTTTTTAGTCAGGGATTTTTTTATTTTCTTACAATTCATTTGAGTTGAAGGCTACATTTTCCTAAAATTTTCAGTGTGACAGTATTCTTCTGCAATAAACACTGAATTTATTTTAAGGCTTTTAACACATCTCAACCAGGGGTGCCAATAATTATGGAGGGCACTGTATGTCACATACAGTATTCACATGTTCTACACACACACACACGCACACACACACACACACACATACACATTTTAATACTTTTATTTGGATCTCAGCACAAGGGAAGAGATTACATACCCAAACAGTAGCCGAAATATACTGTAGGTTTGGGCAGATGTGATTGAACATAGAAGGTTTCTCTCAATTTATCAGTCCAGCACTACGGACTATGTGTAGGTATGTGTGACACACACACATATAAACACACACACACACACACACCCTTACATCCTCGCTCACACACACACACACACCCTTACATCCTCTCTCACACAGAGTACCATGAGGTCTAAAAAACGTTAGGAGCAATTAGCTGTTTGTGATTATTACACAGCCTGTTAAAGGGAATAGGACCCAGATGTCGGACTATGTGAACATGAATTATAACCAGACTAGAAACTGGGCCGGAGCCCTCTGGAGCTCAGCTCAGCTCCCCCTCCTCACCTCAGCAATACAGCCAGCCGGAGCTGAACTCCCTCACACACACACACGCACACACACACACACTGTGAGTAACGAAGGGCTCCTTGCAAAAGGCAATTTAGCTACTGACTATTAGCAATTATTAGCTGGTACAGGCTTTGGTGGCTGAGCAGATAATGTGTGCCTCCAACTGCACTTCTGGGAGATGGAAGAAGCTGTTGGACAGCAGGCTGTTACCAGGGTTAGCGTGCTGCTAAAAGATAACAAGCTACCTGGGTTAGCGTGCTGCTAAAAGATAACAAGCTACCTTGGTTAGCATGCTGCTAAAATGTAGTGTGATGCTAAGAGACTTTGGACTGCCTCAGCCTTAGTTAGTGTGTTTCTAAGGCATTTGGAGTGGTTCCTGGCTTTTTAAGACACAACAATGGACACCAAGTTTCAGCCTTCCACCCTCCTCCCTACACGACAAGTTAGCGTGTTGTGAAGATATGAGAAGCTGCCTGAGCCTCAGTTAGCCTCAGTATGTTCCTAAGAGATGGTGACATCTGGGTTAGTATGCTGCTAACAGAGAGAAGGGTACCTCAGTTAGCATGCCACTCTGAGATGGTGGGCTACTTTGCTAAGAGATGGTGGGCTACCTCAGTTAGCGTGCTGCTAGAGATGGAAGGCAACCTCTGTAGTTAGCGCGCTGCTAGAGATAGAAGGCTACCGCTGTAGTTAGCGCGCCGCTAAGACTGGTGGGCTGCCTTAGTGTACTGCTAAGAGAAAGAAGGTAACTCTAGAGAGACACATGTGAGAGAGAGACAATGGGGGAGAGATGTGTGCGAGAGACGATGGTGCGATTAGCCAGAGACACATGTGAGAGAGAGACGGCACAGAGACAGATGAGAGGGAGACGCCAAAGAGAGACATGAGAGAGACAGATATGTGAGAGAGACAACGGTGTGATTCGCTAGAGACACATGTGAAAGAGAAACGCCACAGAGACAGATGAGAGGGATACACCATGGAGACACATGAGGGAGACGCCACAGACCGTGAGAGAGAGAGACGCATAAGAGAGAACCGATGGCGCGATTAGCCAGAAAGACAACTGTGAGAAAGACACCACAGAGACACCATAAGATAGAGACGCATAACGATTAGCCAGAGACACATGTGAGAGAGAGAGAGAGAGACGCCACAGAGACACCATGAGGGAGAGACGCCACAGAGACACCATGAGAGAGAGACGATGGGGCGATTAGCCACAGACACATGTGAGAGAGACGCCATGAGCGGCAAGAGAGACACCATGAGAGGCGGCAGACGGCCGTGTGGAGGGAGAGCCGTGTTAGAGAAACGATGGTGCGATTAGCCAGAGACACATGAGAGAGAGAGACAGCAGAGACACCATGAGAGACACCATGACAGAGACAGCAGACGGCCGCGTGAGGGCCGGAGGAGGGAGAGCCGTGTTAGAGAAACGATGGCGCGATTAGCCACAGAGACACATGAAAGAGAGAGAGAGAGAGAGAGAGGGAGAGACGGCAGAGACACATGAGGGAGACGCCATGAGAGACAGCAGACGGCCGTGTGAGGGCCGGAGGAGGCTGCAGCTCTCGGTGCTCGTCGGTCTGGAAGCTTGAAGCAGTAAAAATGTAATAACGATAAAGGCAGCCCAAATGCACATGTAATGGTCTGTATTTATGTGTTTCATTATATCTTCAAAGAGGGTTGAAATTAAACAAACGCACAGACATAAAGGGCCACTTTAAAAATAGCCCTCTCTCTCTCTCTCTCCCCCTCTCTCTCTCTCTCCCTTTCTCTCTCTCCCTCTCTCCCTCTCTCTCTCTCTCTCTCTCTCTCTCGCTCCCTTTCTCTTTATATTCTCGGCGATCTCATCTGGGCGCCCTGAGAGAATAGTGCCGGCGTCAGCACCCACTGACATTAGCAGATGAATATGCGAAACAGAACAGAGAGAACATAAGAGAGCCGGAGAAAGACAGAGAGGGAAGGCGAAGGAGAAAGAGAAAGAGGGAGAGAGAGAGA
>CM059267.1:1322340-1324840 GCA_030347295.1 Setipinna tenuifilis | reverse complement strand
GTGTGTGTGTGTGTGTGCGTGTGTGTGTGTATGTGTGTGTGTGTGTGTGTGTGCTGTGTTTGTGTGTGTATATGTGTATGTGTGTGTGTGTATGTACTGTGTGTGTGTGTGTGTGTATATGTGTGTGTATGTAATATGTGTGTGTGTGTGCTTGTGTATGTGTGTGTGTATGTACTATGTGTGCTTGTGTATGTGTGTGTGTGTGCATCTGTGTGTGTGTGTGTGTGTGTGTGCCCGCACTGGGACGAAATGTTACCCAGAGTGTGCCAAATGCCAAGGTACATCAGTGACAGTACACGCAGCTCATTAGGCTCATTGTGCTCCCAATTAATTAATTAGACCCTCCAGCAGGCAGTAAACAAACCACAGAAGTTAATTACTCACGCCGCGTGTGTGTGTGTGTGTGTGTGTGTGTGTGTGTGTGTGTGTGTGTGTGTGTGTGTGTGTGTGTGTGTGTGTGTGAGAGTGTGTGAGTGTGTGTGTGTATGTGTGTGTGTGTGTGTGTGTGTGTGTGTGTGTGTAATTACTCACGCCACGCATCAAAGACGGACTTTCGGTCCTTCGCCTCACATCTGTACCTGTGGGAGACACACACACACACACACACACGCACACACACACACACACACACACACACACACACACACTTCCTTTCATCACATCAACAATAGCAGGACAAATGTGTGTGTGTATACTATTGGGTGTATTACATGATAGTGTGTGTGAGAGAGAGAGGGTGGATTGACTTCTGGGTATTACAGTTTAAAATCCTACAAGGAGATTTCTGAAGTGTTTTGATTTTGTTTTGATTTTCTTGTTCATTTGTCCTCAAGTGTATATGTGAGAAATAAGATAATCAATTCTCCTGGGACAACAACAACAACAATAATAATGCAACTAATTCTTCTCCCTTCAACCCCAATCGTTTGTTCCTTCGTTCGTTCACTCGTTTCGAACACGAGTGCAGCCATACTCCGGGAAGGAGGGGGGGGGGCGTTTCGGAAGGGGGGGGGGGGGGGGGCGTTTCGAAAGGGGGGGGGGCGTTTCGGAAGTGGCTCCTGATGGGGTCGGCGATACTTTTAATTCCAATAAGAGAAAGCCAAGGTCACAGTGTGAACTTCCCCCCCATCACAGGATCACAAAGACACACACACACACACACACACACACACACACACACACACACACACATACACACAGGATCACAAAGACCGGGCGTGGAGAGAGCGGAGAGTGCATAATATCCCCTCAGCTATTTTTGGCCCCAAATTAAAATATATGACATGTTGGAATGAGTGCGCTGGGCGAGAGGGGTATTCAAAGCAGACACTAATGATGCTTATTAATGTGCTGAATGGAGTCCTGACAGGTCGTGTGTCATTCTGCGGGGAATGCTCGGCTGCCATAATGGAGGATGTAAGTGGCTGTAATTATATATATTATGGCCCGTCTTATGGTATTTTGGCAGGGCTTTGAAGGGACCGTTAGGGCCGGTAGGATGGAAATCAAAGCGGGGCTGCTGTTTGAAAGAGCAGGAGGAAAGGTAGGATGACTGACTGACTGGGCTGCATAATGGATGCCAATCCAAGACCCCCCCCTCCCTCGGGACCCCCCCCATCGGGACCCCCCCCACCCCAAAAGGAGCCGTGGCGGTTACGCGAGACAATAGCACCTAGCAGCGGCCAGAGCGGACGTATGCGTATGGCAGGCGGGAAAAATACTGTACGCCGGCGCACTACGCCCCAACGTCGCCTCTAAGATCCAGCCCCCCCAGCTCAAGCCCCAACGTCGCCCCAACTTCGCTCCAATGTCACCCCCCCATCTCTGGCCCCCCCAACGTCGCCCCAACTTCGCCCCAATGTCGCCCCTTTAGATCCGCCCCCCCCCATCTCCGGCCCCCCCATCTCAAGCGGGCGTGAGGGCTCCTTAGTGGCGGTGGTTGGGGGGGGGCAAGAGAGACAGCACAGCCCCCCCCCCCCCCGTACGTTAACACGGACACATGGGCATGTTTTACAGCGCGGTGGGTAAAGTATGGGGGGGGCTGTTTGGGGGGGGGGGGGCGTGTTTGGAGCTCATTAGGGCAGACGAGGTGTCTAATTGGGGCTCAGAGGTAACGCTCTTCATTAACAGCTCACACTGCAGAGTGCACAGCACACACAGTAAACGCAGGGCTCTCTCTCGCGCTCTCTCTTTCTCTGTTGCTTCCTCTATTTTTCTCCCTCTCTCTCTCGCTTTCGCTTTCTTCCTCCCTCTCTTTCCCTCTCTCTCTGTCTTCCTCTCTGTCTCTCACTCTCATCCTCTGTCTTTTCTTTCTCTCTCTCTTTCTCTTCCTTCCTCTCTCTCTTTTCCTCTCTCTCTTCCTCTCCCTGTCTCTCAGTCTCTCTCCCCCCTCTCTCTCTTTCTCTCCCTGTCTCTCACTCTCTCTCCCCACTCTCTCTCTCTCTTCCTCTATCTCTCCCTCTCTCTCTCTGTCTCCCTCTCTCTCTCTGTCTCCCTCCTT
>CM059267.1:1292340-1299840 GCA_030347295.1 Setipinna tenuifilis | reverse complement strand
TTTTTTCACTGTTCTTTTCTCCTTCTCTCCCGCCACTCTCTCTCTGCGTGTGTCGGCTGTATCCTCCACTGACTCCTGATCAAAGTTAGCGCGTTCATTACGGGTTCATTGGGACTCATAATTAGATTGGCGTTGGTTGAGAAACAGACGAGACATTTATTGATTCTTGCTTGTCACTTTTGCTAATTGTCTCTTTTTGTGTCTGTTTTTTGCGCGGGAATGACTGAGGCATGCAAGGCGCCCAAACTGGCGGGTCGGTCACACAAACAATCAGGCAAAAAACTCTTCATCTGCATAATCCTCACCCGTCCCGTCCTTTCTCTTTCAAGATTACTGTTTTTTAAATGAATGCTTTCTCTTTTAAGATTACTGTTTTTAAATGAATGCTTTCTCTTTTAAGATTACTGTTTTTTTTAAATGAATGCCTTCCACTGATGAGACAACGCATACACCCGGCAACCCAATACACCCATGGCGCGAGATTGTGATGCGCGTGCCTCCGAGATGGCTGCGTGCTAATTATTCCTCGCGCCGTCCTATTTTAAGCCCCACTTTATCTGGGATAAACTGCCCTAATAAAATGGTATTTAAAAATAGGTTAATTGCATTGCAGTTCTATTTCTGTAATTGTTACAGAAAAGAAATGAGCTAGGCTCCTCAGTGAACCTCGCCACGGAGCCACGCGGCGACTCTCTGACAGTCCTCCAGCTCCCCCTAGCGGGCACTCGTGGTGACAGCAGCTGTGCCTCCCTGGTTTAGCGGACTCTATCCTACTTTTGCTCTGCAACCTGCCTCAATGAGATATGATTGATGTCTAAATTATTTCACAAATTCGCCCCCCCTCACACACACCCCACACCCCCCATGACGTTTTAAAGCAGACGTTACACCAGTGCCTTCAACCAGTGCTTGGTCATCTGATAATGAATGCGAATGTTCTCGAGGAGGTAATGAAGCAGCAACCTCCGGCGAATCACACGAGCCTCTGCGGTTGGGCCCTAACGAAGATTAATTTAGCCCTGGCCGGCAGGTATTTAGGCCCTAAATGTCTTGTACCCGTCTGGTCTCCATATAGCACGGAGCACCGCGTGTAATAGTGTAATGGCCGACACTATGTAAAGCCAAATGTATGTCAAGTGCTCCCACTGAATCACAGTTAACGAGGGAACTGAATTACTAGTAGCCATGACACAGACGTCCTAAAAACATTGGAACGCATTAAGATGGCACGAGCTCCAAGTTAACGGCCATTCGAGTTTAACTGTTAATCATTGATCTTCATTTAGTGCCTGTCTGAAGGTATTTTCTCGTGATAAAGGCATTTCTTTAAAAAACAGAAACACCGGAAGGTTAAACTATAGGCTACCAGTAAAGCTTGTAGCCTTTTGGATGAAAGGTGAAACGTCTTCAAGCTACAAAAAGAAGTCCAGATGTTGAGAACTTATCTCATCTGACCAATTTCTGTCTTTTTGTAATGAAAATGTGTGCACTGTGCTTCTGGTAGCTGTGTGATGCTTTTCTCACGAAACAATGGAAGCTTCTCCAGTTATATTTTATTAATGTCTGTGAAGATTCCCATTCATCCAGGTCATGTTAGTCAAATGAGCTAAATTGTAAGCAACTGGACTTCTTTTTTTTTTTTTTTAGCTTGAAGACGTTCTGAAGAGGTAGGCCTAATATTTTATTAAATATGAATAAATATCCTCTCATGGTAGCGCTACAAAAAGAAGTCCAGTTGATTACAACTTAGCTCATTTGACCAATATTTTATTAAATATTCCCCTGTAGTTTATCCATGTCCCCTCACGGTGGCGTTGTCTGAGGTAGTTAGATTATAATCTCAGCAGTCTTCTAATGACCCTCTCCCGTTTTTTATCCTTCAGCTGGTACAATTATATTTTATTAATGTCTGTGAAGATTCTCATTCATCCAGGTCAATTGTAAACAACTGGACTTCTTTTTGTAGCTTGAAGATGCTTTACCGTTTATTCAAACGGATTCTTCAGTTCTGAACTGAAGAAGATTTTTGGATAAAAGGTGAAACGTCTTCAAGCTACAAAAAGATATCCAATTGCTTACAACTTATCTCATTTGACCACTTTCTGTGTTTTTGTAATGAAAATGTGTGTGTGCACTGTGCCTCTGGCAGCTGTGTGCTGTATGCCTTTCTCATGACACAATGGAAGCTTCTCCAGAGCTCATGGACATTAACATGTATGGACATAGGCAGTAACAGTATAATAATTTGTTTTTATTATTTTATTAAATATTCCCCTCTAGCTTATCCATGTCCCCTCACGGTGGCGTTGTCTGAGGTAGTTAGATTATAATCTCAGCAGTCTTCCAATGACCCTCTCCTGTTTTTTTATATTTCACCTGGTACAGTAATACAGTAATATTATATTATTAAATATTAATAACTATCGCCTCACGGTGGCGCTGTCTACTTTATTTCCCTTTATTCCCGCCAAAGACAAGACACAAAGACACAAAGAAGCGACAGGAGTCCGAGTTCCCATCAGCTCAAAGGCGTTTAATAGGAGATGTCAATCACTCTGGGGGAGCGAGGCCCAGGGCGATGTGTCACACACACACACACACGTGACCCCCCCAGCCCCCCTCCCCCTCCCCACCCCCCCGCTAAGGGGACGCCCAGGCCCCCCCACCCACCCCGCACTAGCTCACACATCTCTGTGTTACATGTAGACTCATATTTGCATACTGGTACACCCACCCCAGTAGAAAGGCCCAGTGTGGGACTGGCAGCTGGAGGGGTGTGTGTGTGTGTGTGTGTGTGTGTGTGTGTGTGGGGGGGGGGGGGTTGGAGGTGGTGGGAGGGACAGGACATGAAAAGGGAGAGCAGGGGACAAAACTGTGGGGAGGGAGGGGGGGGGGACTGGAGAAGAGAGAAAACAAGATAGGAGGGGAGGACCAGGGAGGAGAGGAGATGAGAAGAGAGGAAATGGGAGGGGAGGACCAGGGAGGAGAGGATGGGAGGAGAGGAGAACAGAGAAGAGGACAGGGGAGGAGGGATGAGATGAGAGGAGATGGAAAGAGAGGAGAGAAGAAAAGAGGAGAGTAGAGGAGATGGGAGGCAGTGTGTGTAAGGGAGAGGAGGTGGGAGGCAGTGTGTGTGTGTGTAAGGGAGAGGAGGTGGGAGGCAGTGTGTGTGTGTGTAAGGGAGAGGAGGTGGGAGGCAGTGTGTGTGTGTGTGTAAGGCAAATCTTGTCATTCCTGGAGCTGAATGTGTCCAGTCCGGTTAATGCCAGTCTTCTGGTGGGAGTGCTGTGGTCTTGCATGCCTCTACAGTACCAAGTCAAAGATTCGCTGGGGGGGGGGGTTGGGGGGCTTTGGGGGGTGCACAAGGCGGCGAGCACCTGTCCTGGCCCGCTGGAGTGGAGGAGGATGGCCATTTTGGATTCATTTTTTAAAAAAAAGACAGAAAAGCATAAAACGTCCAGAGAGCCATTCATTGGCAGTTTGGGGGAGTTCCCAGAAGTCTTTGCTGCCCATGGTGACTCTCTGCAGGTTGCCATGGAGGTGGGCGCCGGGGGTGGAGGGGGCAGTCTCTTGGCATAAATGTTTCCTTCAGCGCAAGCAGACCTCAAGGCACCATAGCGACCACATGCACCACAGAAATCACCATAGCGACCATGACGGCACCCTACAAATCACCATAGCGACCATGAAGGCACCATACAAATCACCATAGCGACCATGAAGGCACCATACAAATCACCATAGCGACCATTCAAGGCACCATACAAATCACCATAGCAACCATGAAGGCACCATAGCAACCACAGGTGCTGCCATGACCCCAGTGCTGGAGTTGTCCACCCCGCCATCGTACAGTAGATCACTTCACATTCACAAGCGCATTAAAACACCCAGTCAAAGAAAAGAATCATCACACAAATTCATTCCTTTTCCTCAGATAACTTGCTTATCCCTTATAAAAGAAATCAAATCAATATAAAAATGCATCATAAATGTTTTTATTTTTAAATCTCTAAAATGTCTGGTGAATATTTAAATGATTTATTTTACACAAATAAAAGATGTATGTAATGTAATGTATATGGCTCTAGCCCTGCCACATCTCAATGCATCTCAGTGGTTTAAATACTCTCATATTCAAATGGCTCCGTATGAGATAAAAAAAGGTCACCTATAAAGAATAAAATAAACTAAAATTAAAAAAGGACATCACAAATAATATATATATAGAAGTGGCTTAGAGGGATTTCACATCTGCAAAAAAAATGCTCTTCACAAATTCTTTTTTATAAAGGCAAAAAAAAATTATATATTTTTTCCAGTGCTTTGGGAGAGAGAAAAAACAAATAAACAAAAAAAAACTAAAGTCAACAAACTTCTCATACAGAATACACACACAGTTTCTCTTTGCACAGGATACACACACCCCTAGTCCTGCAGAGAGCACACACACACACACCCTGTCTCCTGTGTGTGGGCGGTGAAAGAGACAGAGGGTCTACGGTGGTGGGCTCCACACTTCCTGGTTGGCACACAAGGGCTCACGTGATTGGCCGGGGTTCACACTGTCCCCGCCCACTATGCTTCAGCCAATCAGAGGCTGCGCTGGGCGTGTGTGATTGGCAGGGCCAGTGTGTCAATCTGTGTGGCCCCACAGGTCACCGGATACAGTACCAGCCCAGCGCTGCCAGAGCCAGAACCCGTCCAGATCAACAGTGTGTGTGTGTGTGTGTGTGTGTGTGTGTGTGTGTGTGTGTGTGTGTGTGGGGTGTCGGCCTTCTGCACCACAGCCAGTACCAAAACTAGACCCAGAGCCAGGAGCTGTGTGCAGGCCCGTCCAGATCAACAGTGTGTGTGTGTGTGTGTGTGTGTGTGTGTGTGTGTGTCACACCTGAGTGTGGGTGCACCTGAGTTGGACATCTGGTGTAAGCCCTTTGACCAGCTGTTCATGTCGAGTAGCTGACACACACACACACACACACACACTTCCTCCACCCTGTGTGTGTGTGTGTGTGTGTGTGTGTGCTGTTCTGAAGGGCCTGGAGAGCTGTCGGCCATCTTCCCTGCTGTACCGGCACCAGCTGGTGTGTGTGAGGAAGGCAAACACACACCTTTGGTTTGGTGTGTGTACGTGTGTGTGTATGTGTGTGTAAATAACCTGAAGGTGTGTGACTGTAAAGATGTCTGGCAGTTTCCCTTCAAGACGAGAATCTTACATTTGGCAAAGGTAAGGCACATAAGGACGTGTGTGTGTGTGCGTGTGTGTGGGTGGGTGGATGTGTGTGTGTGTGTGTGTTAAATGCCATTCTGAAACATGGACACAAATGTGTTGGGAATCAGATTGTTTTGGATGTTGAGAAAGAACCACAATCAGTGCCTGTGAGTGATGTCGCAAGAGTGTGTGTGTGTGTGTGTGTGTGTGTGTAATGGATACATGTCACTTTCCTTACATCAGTCTGTGTCTTAATTACATCCTGTTTTTATTCGAGTGTGAGTGTGTGTGTGTCTCAAGTACATCCTGTTTTTACTGGAGTGTGTACATGGAGTGGCATTCACACCAGTTGTGTGTAAAAGTGTGTGTGTGTGTGTGTGTAGTTTATACAGAGTATCATGCTATATCTTTAAGCTGTGTGCAAAGGTCTGTGTGTACATGCTTGTGTGTGTGTTTGTGTGTATGTCAGAATGTGAGCGTGTGTGCTAGTGAATGTGTGTGTGTATGTGTTTGTTTGAGTGTATTTGAGAGTGTGTGTGTGGGCTAGTAAATATTAGCCTGGGCACGCCCATACTTCCTTTAACGCTGCATTTCAATTTCGCCTTGAAAGTCAGTCTGGCCAAGCTGCCTGTCTACACCGTTTCTACATTAACAGAGAAACTGGGACCAATGAAAATCTAGCATTTCAAAAAGGTAATGCGAGGTAGTTCAGCGACCGGAAATCTACCTCAGTCACTGTCAACATGGCGAACGTGGAGCAACGGCAAGATTTAGTGCAGCTGTAGCTGCTGTTTTGGAAGAATTCAAAGGGAAGTTATCTCTGGAAATAGAGCAAAGGTTAGCCCTTGAATCATTTATTGCAGGAAAGGACGTTTTCGCAATGCTACCGACTGGCTTCGGTAAGTTTGATTTATCAGTTAGCCCTGCTGGTAGCCAAGTCAATTGGGCTTTGCAAGAACCCTGTCGTTGTGGTCATTTCGCATACGTCAGAGGACAGAGGAGTGTGCAAAGTAGCAAACAGAGGCATTTTAAAGGGGCAGGTTAAGCCCGCCCTCTGAGAAATGGGTTTACAACACAGCTTGGCCAGACCAATGTTCGCAGAGCATTGATAAGTCGCGTTAGCCAGGCTAAGTAAATATGTGTGTGGGCTAGTGAATGTGTGTGTGTGTGTCTGTGAGTGTGTGTGTGGGCTAGTGAATGTGTGTGTGGGTCTGTGTGTGTGTGGGCTAGTAAATATGTGTGTGTGTGTGTGTGTGTGTGTGTGTGTGTGTGTGTGCATGTATGTGGGCATGTGTGTGTTTCAGTGTGTGTGTGCGCATGCTTGTGTGTGTGTGTGTGTGTGTGTGTGTGTGAGCATGTGTGTGTGTGTGTGCGATCACAAGCATTGACCACATCACAGTATGTCGTTGTCGTCCAGACTGAAGCTGCTTCTTCTGCTGCTGTCCACCGAGGCCTCTGGAGACATGGCGGACAGCAGCGGGTCGCCCCCTAGTGGTGACAGCGCCTCATCCATCAGCATGAAGCCCATGTCGCTCTTCTTGCCCATCACGTCCCCCCCTCCGCCCACCCCCACGCCCAGCATGCCCCCCCCCACCATCCCACCCAGGTCCCCCAGGTCGGTCATCCCGTCCACGTAGCCCCCCCCTCCCCCTCCCTCGCAGAGGTCCAGGGCCTGGTAGTCGTAGTGCTGGGAGCTGCCCACGGAGGCGTACTGCAGGGGGGGGTTGGGGTTGGGCTGGGGGGGGGCATGGTGGTGCTGGTGCTGGGGCAGGGGAGGCAGGCCCTGGGGCTGCTGGAGGTGGGGGTGTGAGGGGTGGGGGTGGCAGGCAGGGGCCTGCTGCTGCATGTGGGGGTGGGGGTGGGGGTGCCCCTGGGGGGGGTGGTGGTTCTGGTTCTGGTTCTCCTCGGGGCTCAGCTCCTGCTTGATGAAGGGGCCCAGCAGCTCTGACCCACTGAAGCCGGAGGGGGAGGGGGAGGGGAGGCCATGGACACGAGCCTGCATCTCCAGCTCCTGTGGGGGGGGGGGAGAGGGAGGGAGAGAGGGATGGAGAGAGAGAGAGGGGGGAGAGGAGAGAGGGAGAGGGAGAGGTTTAACACTCCTTTATTAAACCGTTGTCAAACAATTACAAACACATGTCCCCTGCACAGCTTACATTTACAAACCCCTGAAAATGTAGAGGTAGCCCCTCCCTCATTACACACTTAACCCCACCATACCATCAGCGGTCACATGGCACTTCCCCTACCCCCCACACAGCCACAAAACAATCAACATCATCAATTAACTT
>CM059267.1:1253571-1281071 GCA_030347295.1 Setipinna tenuifilis | reverse complement strand
ACACACACACACACGGTCCAGTTGCTCCTCTCTGCTGTGTAAGACGTCGGTCAGTGTTGTGCTCACAGCTACAGTAGCTCCAATACAGTAACGCAGCACAGTACATATACACATGAGGGTGTGTGTGTGTGTGTGTGTGTGTGTGTGTGTGTGTGTGTGTGTGTGTGTATCTATCTGTAGCCACTCAGTCCCATCAAAACAAACATGACACTAACTCACTCAATGCTTCCTGCCCTACCCAGTGCAGTTTGAACTAATGCCGAACTCTCTCTCTCTCTCTTTCTGTTTATCTCCCTCTCTCTCTCTCTCTATCTCTTATTCACACACACACACACACACACACACACACACACTCGCTAGTGCAGGGCAGACTGACAGCTTTTGATTGGTTTTAAAGACTTATCCGAGCATCAATCTCTGGCATGAAGATAAAGTCATCCTTCTTCACCTGCTCATGTATACCTGAGAGAGTGCAGACACACACACACACACAAACACACACACACACACACACACACACACACAGCTTCCTCCTACTTCTTCTGGCAGACTTGATTTTCCTGCACCTACTATGCAGCTTATGCCCCAGGGAAAGGCCAGTGCGCAATACACACACACACACACACACACACACACACACTAAAGCACAGACACACACACACATGTGCACTGACACACAGAGACATATACACCCACACACACACACATGTGCACACACACTAAAGCACATACACCCTCTCTCTCTCACACACACACACACACACACACACACACACACACACACACACACTAATGCACCAATGGAGTCCTATCAGCACTGCAGTCATTATAACCCCTATACTCACTACTGCTGCTACACACACTAACACAAACCCCTCACACACACACACACACACACACACACACACACACACACACACACACACACTAACACACACCCCTCTATTACACACACACTAACACAAACCCCTCTACTCACTATTGACTAACACACAAACCCCTCTATTACTACTGCTGTTACACACACTAACACAAACCCCTCTACTTAGTACTGCTATTACACACACCCCTCTACTACTACTGCTACTAACTATTACACACACATAACACACACCCCTGTATCACTACTGTTATTGACTATTACACACACACACTAACACAAACCCCTCTACTTACAACTGCTATTACACACACCCCTCTATAACTACTGCTATTGACTATTACACACACACACTAACACAAACCCCTCTACTTAGTACTGCTATTACACACACCCCTCTACTACTACTGCTACTAACTATTACACACACATAACACACACCCCTATATCACTACTGTTATTGACTATTACACACACACACTAACACACCCCCCTCTACTCACTATTGACTAACACACAAACCTGTCTATTACTACTGCTGTTACACACACTAACACAAACCCCTCTACTAGTACTGACTATTACACACAAACGCCTCTACTACTGCTATTGACTATTACACACACTAACACAAACCCCTCTATTACTACTGACTATTACACACACACTACAAACCCCTCTACTTAGTACTGACTATTACACACACACTACAAACCCCTCTACTTAGTACTGCTATTACACACACACTACAAACCCCTCTACTTAGTACTGCTATTACACACACACTACAAACCCCTCTACTTAGTACTGCTATTACACACACCCCTCTACTACTACTGCTACTGACTATTACACACACATAACACACACCCCTGTATCACTACTGTTATTGACTATTACACACACACTAACACAAACCCCTCTACTTATGACTGCTATTACACACAAACCCCTCTACTAACTACTGCTGTTACACACACTAACAGTGTCCCACACTGCCACACACACTAGCAGCACCCAACCAACACACACTGCCCCACACACACACTAGCAGCACTGCCCAAAACGCACTGCCCTTACACACACACCTGCAGCACCCAACCAACACACACTGCCACACACACACACTAGCAGCACCCAACCAAAACACAGCAGCGGCGACCCAAAGCGACCTACATTTGGCTCGTTTGTTGTGTTTTGTGCGAGGAGTTGGCCTTTTGTCACCACTGCTGGGGACAGTCACCAGGCCAGGTCACCCAGGAATACTGACCCAGGCTCTGCTGTCACCTTTGACCCCGTATTGTGACCCTGATTAAAGAGCCTGCGGATCGGTCACTCATCTCACACACACACACACACACACACACACACACACACACACACACACACACACACACACACACACATAGGATACTCATCACACTAGGATAGGATACTAGGATAGGACACTCATGGATACTCCTGTGGATGTGACCAAGCCTCTTATATATGAACAAAATCACTCTAAATATTCTGCATAACTTTCACAACGCTCAATAAACAAAAGTAATGCAAATGGACACAAATGTTATGGACGCTGAAAAAAACAAACCGAAAGTCAGAACTGAAAAGGCAATCGGTGGATGACAGCGACATGACGGCCCAATCATCAGACCTTCTTCCCCATTTCCCCTTATAGCAACACAATATTTACACGGACACGCAGGCGCTTTAACTGATTACGCGTTTGATCTCCGCTCGGTCGGGGCTGTTCATAGAAAGAGCAGATGTCCCGGCAGCGCGGGGTGGCGGGTGGTTTATTTTGACAGGCTGTATGTGCGGCACGCAGAGGCTCCGAGGCGCACCGACAGCAACACGAGGACGCGCGCGGCACCGGGACAGCGCGCGGAGCGCAATGAAGTCATTTCAACGGCCATGTTGAGCCACGTTAAAAATAACCGATCTGCTATAAATACACGCTATGTGTAAATAGGGGCGCTCTCGCCGTATAAAGGGGGTGAACCGGCCGGCTATTGGTCAATCTGACTTCACTGACTGGTTCTATTTGGTTCCTATCCCGAGCTTTCCAGCAAAGTTCACGTTACATAAGGCCGCGGCCATCAGACACCCCGTTTAAACATAGGCACATATCTCGAGCTCCTGTAGCTATCCTTAGTCAAGCCGCCTCGGCCGCCTCTTCTGCAAACCCGCCGCGCTTAGACCAAAACAATTACCATCCTAATGAAACTAAAGTTCAGAAAGAGGCGTCAGGAGAGCCAGCGCACGTCAAATCATGCAAACTTGCACCAGAGAGAGAGAGAAAAAATATATATTTAATTTTTTTAAAAAGTTAATCAACACACATAACACGATACAAAACAATAACAACTCTAAAGCTTTGAATTAAAGCAAATTTCACAATCAGAAAAGACCCTTAGTTGTAGATGCAAGCTATTTTTGTGCTTTAACAAGTTCACGCCTTTTTTTCCACGCAACAGCTCAGCCAGACAAGGATAATGCTTTTTTGAGTAAGCGGAAGATAAAAGTGTTTCAAAAGCCGCTTCGCTGGTAAAAGTGTGTGTGTGGTGTTAGACTACACGGTTCTGACTTATTTGGAAACAGAGTTGGAGGGCTCGTGGGCTGTATCACTTACCGTTGAAGGTCAGAAAGTACGAAGTTGTGAACAGGATCTGGAAACGCGCGACTCTGACAGTGGGTTCTGTAGCCCGTAGTACCACTAACGACTTAATCGCTCCCAGAATAGTTATTTGACTATAACTGAGCGCGGCGAGCTGTTTGGTCACTTGTTCTTACTCAACTTCGTCACTCCCCCTCGCACAGCAGCAACTATTTGTTTTCTTTGGGCTCGCCGTGATGTTCCAGTGTTGCCCGCACGCCAGTCACCTGTATGCACTTGTGACAGCTCCAGCCACCAATGACAGCTGACAAAGGGCATCATGGGTAGTGTAGTTCTTTCTCGCACAACACTGGCGGTCCCAACTTCGCTCAGTTCAGTGTGTTTCCCCCTTAATTGTTTTTATGTCCAACATTTCTGTGTGCATTGCTTTAATTTAAAAGTAGCCCATGTGTGTATGAGATATTAAACAAAGCATTTCAGTACACCGCCCACTGTCGGGATAGTGATTTAAGTTAACTGAATAACTTAAGCTGACTGAATAGAGTGTTTATATATTATAGACTAAGTGTAGGCTTAGGTCAATGCAGTGATCGTCCCCTGTGTTTGTGAAGTGAAGTGACGCATAAGGTAGATGTCTGAGTTGGAGGCGAGTAGTGGTGTCGCCAAGGCCACATTCCATTGGTGGCATAGGTTGGGTCGCCAGTTATGATATGTACGAACACTGTGTTAGTTTACTTCTTGGCGGTATGATTTCTGCGGGGAACCCTGAAGGATTTCCCTGCTTCAGATTACCTCTGCTCTGGGGGCCCCTTCCTCGTTTGGTGCGTTTCTGCGACAGGTATTGCTTGGTCAAATTTGTAATTACATCAGCCTACCACAGCAGGGCAGTCTTGGGCTTTTGGACATCACTTGTTTCGAAGACAGATCATTTGTCAGTGTGATCCTTGGGTGGGTCAACATGTACACAAACCCCAGTCTAAAGAAGCAGCCAATCAGTGTATCTTTAATGTATTTAATTGATTTAATTAATGTACTAATGTGTTCCTTGGCGTACTGAGAAGGCTGTGTGTAGGTCATGCAGACACACACATGTGGCATTCTCTGGTAACGATGATTTCATTAGCAAACCAATTTAGCGCTTTGTGTTTCCGGGCTACGCAGGTGACACCTCGTGCAGGTGTGAAATGACAACACTGGGGAGTCACTGTAGTCTGTGTGGCTTTAATTCAGACAAGAGTAATGCCCAAAGGAAAACAAAAACAACCAAAAAAAACCCATGACAGGTCAGCACGGGCGTATACTGTCAGGAAGAAACACACGCGTCACACACACAGATATGAGTCCTGATACTGAACCTACTAAAGCAGAAGAGAAGAGAAGTACTGAAGAGCCCGGGACTGGGCGGCCATGTCATAAATGGGTAATAACACAAGCAGGACTGTTTAGATGGTTTGCCACCTCATGCATGTTCTTCAGTCTTCCCTGTGTGTGTGTGTGTGTGTGTGTGTGTGCTTGCATCTCCACTGCGTTATCTGAATAGCTCTGAAGATAAATAAAAACAACACTTTGGGAGGGATACAGGTAGCCAGACACGCCATTCCTCAGACAAGCAACACACACACACACACACACACACACACACACACACACACACACACACACTGGCGTTTTTGTCCAAAATCTTCTGGTGTGTCCTTCCTTGCCGAGGCCATCTGGTTGGCAGAGCAGAAATGGTCAGTCACAGGAAGTGGGGAGCTGGCGTGACAGGAAGTTGGGTTGTGGAGCCGTGATTGTGATTGTGAAACTGCATCATTTTGTTTCTGTTTAGACCAAAACAGTTCAGTCTCAGTGGTTGGCGACGTCCTTCTCTTCCCAAGATGCATTTCAAGAGATCAGGGTTGGGTTCTGGTCAGTTCACATTCGGGAGAGTAACCCTCCCCAGCCAGGACAGCATGGGTGGGCGGTGTGGCGGGGTCAAAGTTCACAACGCTTCGTAAAGGCTCCCGCGTAGTGACTGGTGTGTACTGGCCTCACGACCCCCAGGGCCAGTGTAGCTTTAGCGGCTTTAGCGGAGGGGAGGGGGGGGTCCACAGGTTTATTCAGTGGCAAAAAAAAGGGGGGGGGGGGTTGGGTTGGGGGGTTGGTGGATGCTAGGCACCCTGTCGGGACAGAGCAAAACCACTATGACATCATATCCTGTCTAGCGAATGACTGTGATGTGTAGTCATGTCCAGATATCCTACAAATAAATAAACACGTCTGTATCTAAGCTGAGCTAAAACTATAAAGGTAGATCACTTAAAGCTGCTGGACGGAGGACACCACGTCTGGTCCTGCAGTAAACACAGCACGTCTAGAGCCCCATCCTCCAGGCTCACCTATGAGACTTCTACACCACACCACACCACACCACACCACACGCATGCATGTCCACCCACATAGCCTACATCTACTGGGCAGACTCCTCTGGTCCAGCCACATGCTTCAGAAAACTAATCTTGGACACACACACACACACACACACACACACACACACACACCCATGTTCCAGGGCAGGTGGTCAAGAATGACCGGTGTAGAGCGACTGGACACATTCCAGATGGCGAGCCATTAAAGGATGACCTTGGGGTCAATGAGAGATGTCCACCCGAGAGATTCTTAAGACTAGCATTAGCAACACTCATGAGGTACTCTCATGCAAACACAGGCAGCGGCGGCTAACGCACATCCACAGGTGGCTAACTCTCCGTTAGCCTAGCCTAGCATAGCCTAGCCACTGTGTCTAAAGTCCTGGAACTACCAACACTGACAACACTAGTGCTTTGCTCCAGCTAGCCTTTCCTCTGTTAGCCTAGCCTAGCCTAGTCACTGTGTCTAAAGTCCTGGAAGTACCAACACTGGCAACACTAGCGCTTCATGTCAGCTAGCCTACACTAGCTCCAGTTAGCTATGCTACATGCTACAGCACGCTGCCACTACAGCAGATTCACTAGGGGGCGCTGTGGGGCAGTAAAGGGGGGGCGGGGCTATTGGGACTGGCCACAGCACAGTCAGGGGCTACAGCAGTGCCACTGTGAGTGTGTGTGTGTGTCAGTGCCTCCTTCCGCAGCCTCTACAAGTCTGTGTTTGAGCAGTCCTTCAGCCAACAGGGTGAGTGAGTGTGTGTGTGTGTGTGAGAGTGAGTGTGTGTGTGTGCTGCTGTAAAACTCTAGCCAGTGTTTCTCTCTAAAAAAGGGGTACAGGGGGCGAGGTAGCAGACTGAGACTACACTGGGGAGGGGGTGTCTCCCAAGGTCAGACGTGCTGGGAAACCCTCCGGGGGGGTGGTGTGTGTGAATCACACACACACACACACACACACACACAGAACAGGGTCGAACTAGCGTATCTGAGAGGGCCAAGAGCTGGGTAAAACTGGGGTACCCCTGGCAGAGTGTGAGATTAAACCTGGGGGTCACGTGCAGGAGTTGAGCTACATTAGGGTACTGGTGGTCAAGAATGGGGCAAAAGTAACGTACTTGGGGCTGCTGTAAAATTAGGGTTAGTCCGAGTAGCGAGAGTGGGGTAAAAGAACGCTACTGGTGTGGGAGGCGAGAGTGGAATGGTGGTCTCATGCTGAGGTGGGGCACTGCGGATGTGAGGAGAGGGGCAAAATTGGGGTACTGGGCAAAATTGGGGTACTGGGGTAAGGAGTGGGCCAAAAGTCGGGTCCAAAAGGGGCGAGAGTGCGGTGGTGGTCTCATGCTGAGGTGGGGTACTGGGGTGAGGAGAGGTGCAAAATTGGCGTACTGGGCTGAAGAGTGGGGTAAAAGTGGGGTACTGATGTGAGGAGAGGGGTAAGATTGGGGTGCGAGAGTGAGTGGGGTGGGGGGCTCATGCGGAGGTGGGCTACTGGGGTGAGTAGAGGGGCAAAATTGGGGTACTGGGGTAAAAGTGGGGTACTGATGTGAGAAGAGGGGTAAGATTGGGGTGCGAGAGGTGCGAGAGTGGGGTGGGGGGCTCATGTGGAGGTGGGATACTGGGGTGAAGAGTGGGGTAGAGGTGGGGTACTGGGTTGAGGAGAGGGGTAAGATTGGGGTGCGAGAGGGGTAAAAGTGGGGTACTGATGTGGGGTCATGCAGAGGTGGGGTACTGGGGGTGCCACCAGTTCATCAGACGCACGCTTTGCACGGGGTCCAGCGCCACCTGCAGGCCATGGTCAGCTCTGCGCTTCTGACCGCGCAACACTGGAGAGTCCTGGAACACCAGACGCACTCGATGGTGACGCATGTCCGTGCTCACATTAATGGCCATCTGGGGGGGGGGGGGGGGTAGAGAGAGATAGAGAGAGGGAGAGAGAGAAGGGGAGGAGGGTGAAAGAGAAAGGGAGAGAAAGAGGGAGAAAGAGGGAGAGAGAGAAAAAGAGGGAGAGACAGACAGAGAGAAGGAGACCAGCGTTAGGTTAATGGACAATTATCATGACCACAGATAGGTCCATACACAGTGAACATACACACACACACACACACACAATTAGTAATTCACTTTTAGGCATGTCTATGGTTTGCAGCTGGCTGGGTGTTTAGATAAACATTCTAGTGAACATAATGCCTCCTTTAACACTGTAGGGTTCTAAAATGTCTATATCCATGGAGACAGACATTCTAGAGACGCCATTCTAAAACATGAACACTGCAAGGTTCTAAAAGGCCATGCTGTATCCATGGAGACAGACATTCTATAGACGCCATTCTGCAACATTAATACTGTAGGGTTCTAGAACGCCGTGCTGTATCTATGGAAACAGACATTCTAAAGACGCCACTCTGCAACACCCTAAACTAAAGAGGGTCATGTAGAGATATAACATACTGACATGGGAGAGGGTCATGTAGTGATAATGTAGTAATATAATGTAATGTAATATATGAGCTGTGGTGATGTACTAACCAGCGAGAGGGTCATGTAGAGATATACTTGAGTGATATAATATGAGCGGTGTTACTGACCATATGGGTCATGCCCATGACCATGTGGGGGATGTAGATATATATAGTATACTGACCAGTGAGAGGGTCATGTAGTGATATAATGTGAGCTGTGGTGATATACTGACCAGTGAGAGGGTCATGCCCATGACCATGTGGGGGATGTAGATGAAGTAATATAATGTAATATATGAGATATAATGACCAGGGAGAAGGTCATGTAGTGATAATGTAGTAATATAATATAATATAATATATGAGATATAGTATACTGACCAGGGAGAGGGTCATGCCCATGACCATGTGGGGGATGTAGATGAAGTTGAGTGTGTTGACCTGCAGCAGGTAGCAGTCCGAGTCTGGGTTGGTGTGCACCTCTCTGTAGCGCTTAGGCAGCTGGAGACACCGCTCACCATTACCATTACTGCGCACCTTAGGGACCTGGGGGGGGAGAGAGACAGACGGACAGACAGAGGGGGGGGACAGAGAGAGAGAGACAGAAAGAGAGAGAGGGAGGGAGAGGGGAGAGAGAGAGAGAGAGAGAGAGAGAGAGACGGGTGGGGGGGGCAGACAGAGACAGAGGTGGGGGAGAGGGTGAGAGAGAGATATATAGACAGACATTGAGAGAGAGAGAGACACACACAGACAAACAGAAAGAGAGAGAGACAGACAGACAGACAGAGATGGGATGGTACATTTAGAGAAAAACATGCCACAAGAGCATAGCAGTTATCATGTGGTTACTCCAACACTTGTGTGCTTCTAAAATCTACTGGTGTGTACTTGCGTGCGTCTCAGATGTAAAGGTGTGTACTTATGTCCTCTTCAAATCTACAGGTGTGTACTTGTGTGCGTCTCAGATCTGCAGGTGCAAGCTTCTCAGGTGTGTATGTATTTACGTATTTTCACATCTACAGGTGTGTGTGTGTGTGTGTGTGTGTGTGTGTGTGTGTGTACTCACGTGCTTCTCAAATTTGAAGTTGAACTGCCACAGGTTCTCTGGCCTGGAGCCTGACACCTCCTTCACCCAAAACAGCAGACACTGCAGGGACACACACACACACACACACACGTATGTGTGTATACACAACAGCATTAGCCTTGAGACATGGAATATAAGTATGTGTGTGTGTGTGTGTGTGTGTGTGTGAGGAAAACATAAAAACCGTGGAGTTAAACCAAGAAAAATAAAAATCAAGAAAATCCTTTTTTTTCTCCAACTTTTACTTAGGATTCTGTTTAATATATGCCAACCCTTTTCACTGTACTGCACTACAGAAGCAAGCAGTGATTCGCCTCCACAGATGATGTAATATTACACTCAGCCTGCAGAGGGCGACATTTCCCAAGGTGGTGCCAGAGAGGCTGATGTTGATGACAGGCCTAATGGTGTCCACTGGGCCCGCGTGCCAGTATGTGGACACCTGCTGAGAGGCCCACAGTAGCCGCCTGCAGTAATCTAGCACCTGTGAGACATCTAGATATCTAGACTCCGGACATGTACACTCTGGATATCTAGACATCTCGGCGTCCGTCCCAGAGACACGCTGGACATAGTTAGGCCACGCCCAGGAACATGCGGCTCCGCCCCCGAGATTCCACTCATGAGTCTTGTGAAGATCTCCTTTTAGTCTTGTGAAGACCCAGATTTAGTTTTGTGAAGGTCCTTCTTTTCCAAGACTGCTTCCCTTCCTAACAAAACTAACCAACTCTTTAACTAAGTACCTTGTGCTTGTATGAGTCTGTGTGTGTAGGGGGTGTGTGTGTCTGAAGTGTCCCTGCTCGGGGAAACTTACTTAAGGCATGCATCTCCTTGTGTGTATGTGTGTAGTCTGTTTACTCTGTGTTCCTCTACTCCTCTGTTAGCTTATTATGTCCTCCTTTTGTAAGTCGCTTTGGATAAAAGCGTCTGCTAAGTGTAGTGTAATGTAATGAGTCTGAGTCGAAACCCGCAGTGACGATGCAGGGAACATTTCCTTAGCGTAGCAGCTAGGGTTAGGGTTAGCATGCTAGCAAAAACTGCTTTCCTAGTGTGGTGCTTTCTGCTGCTGCTCTCGGAGTATTTTTGTGCCTTTCTGTAGCAGACTCACGAGTGATAGACCTAAATTCCTTCCAGCTGTGATAGAGCTGCGTACTGACTGAGCCATGCCCATTCTGATGCTGGATATGCGTGCGTGTGTGTGTAAATGTGTGTGTGTGTGTGTGCGTGCGTGCGTGCGTGTGTGTGTGTGTGTGTGTGTGTGCGTGCCTGACTGAGCGATGCCCATCCTGACGCCAGATGCATGTACTGAAGGGCACGTACAGGTGAAAGAGTGTGTTTGTGTGTATGTGTGTGTGTGTAAATGTGTGTGTGTGCCTGACTGAGCGATGCCCATCCTGACACTGCCATGCATCATTGCATCATCAGACAGACTCCTCCCCCTTTGGCCATTCTGGACCCATGCCCTCTTTTCCTCTCCTCCCTCTTCCTCTCTTTTCCTCTCCTCCCTCTCTTTCTTTTTAGTCTAGCTCTTTTCATCCTGAGGGCTGGCCATGTGCTCAATGTGGAAGAGTGTAAGTGTGTGTGTGTGTGTGTATGCACACGCCCCTTACCCTGGCGTTGAGGAGTGTGTTGGGGGTGGCGTCGGGCAGGGGTGGGGTGGTGGATATGCGTGCGGAGAAGGGCTCGTACAGGTGTGTGTGTGTGTGTATATGTGTGTGTGTGTGTGTGTTTACCCTGGCGTTGAGGAGTGTGTTGGGGGTGGCGTCGGGCAGGGGGGGGGTGTGGTGGAGATGCGTGCGGAGAAGGGCTCGTACAGGTGTGTGTGTGTGTGTGTGTGTGTGTGTGTGTGTGTGTGTGTGTTTACCCTGGCGTTGAGGAGTGTGTTGGGGGTGGCGTCGGGCAGGGGGGGGGTGGTGGAGATGCGTGCAGAGAAGGGCTCGTACAGGTGTGTGTGTATATGTATGTGTGTGTGTGTGTGTGTGTGTGTGTGTGTGTGTGTGTGTGTTTACCCTGGCGTTGAGGAGTGTGTTGGGGGTGGCGTCGGGCAGGGGGGGGGTGGTGGAGATGCGTGCGGAGAAGGGCTCGTAGAGGTGGAAGAGGGAGCGAATCACACACGCGCGCAGACACCTCATGCTGGGCAGCGAATCAGGCTGCAGACGCACAGGAAGCTCCGCCTCCAAACTGTAGTGCCTGCAGCACACGGACACACACACACACGGACATAAACACACACACGGATATACAGACACACACACACACACACAGTCAGTCAGTCAGGATTAAACAGTGGTATAAAACACTATTTTAGTAGCGTCTGCAACATGACGCACACAAACACTCTGTGATATAAAACAAAATCCAAACACTGGCACTAGACCTGGTAAACAGGTGTATATAATCTACCTGAGTGATTAGTTAGATGTTCTTCTGCATATAGATGAGATGTTCTACTGTTCTTTATGCTTTATGCTCACCTGTGGTAGAGGCATGTGATGGGAGGCGGTTCACACACACACACACACACACACACTCACCTGCGGTAGAGGCGTGTCCAGAAGGCGGCGGTGCACGTAACAGTCCAGGCGTTCTTGCAGATGAGGGCAAACTTACACACATCCTCCGGCCGAATATACGCCGACAACACCAGCCAGATATCAATGGGGTACTCATCACCATCCTGGGACTCGCTGCTCTCTGCAACACACACACACACACACACACACACACACACACGTACATTAGAACACACACACACATGATTCCAACAAGTTTAGAAGGCAGGCAGGTGATTGGGCTAATTAGGGTCAGACAGGTAAATGGGCTCGTTAAGGGAATCACCTGTGTTCAGAGCACAGACAGGAGAACATGCCAGTGTTCCTACACTCTGAAGGCACCGCTCACTCTCAGCTCTCTCTACCTTCAGCTACCTGTGTGGCTCTGGATCCTCCATTGGGCCCATTCTGCAGCAGCCATGTCTGCTAGCATTGGCCAGATACGCACAGGTGTTACTGATGTCAGCCAATTAGATTCTGATCCAGTGTAGCAGAGTCAGATCCTGATTGGATGTCGTCAAGATGTCATTAGTGACACCTGTGGTCACCTTGCTACATCCTGGAACACTGGCTGCTGTGAAACGGGTCCATACACCTGGAGCTACAGCTGCCTTAGCCGCTACGATGCTAACTGGAGTAACTAGAGGAGTTAGCAACAGCAAAAGAAGCAACAGTAAGTATTAAGCTACCCTTGTGTCTACAGACATGGAAGGTTTTCTTTCTCGGTCACTTTCTTTCACACACACAGAGGTGCATCACCAAACAAACTGCAACATCCAACCTCTCCCTTGTTTGCTGTTGAACACGTCTCACACACACACACACACACACACACACACACACACACACACACCTCAGCGACTAGTAGCAAAACTGGATTTCTGGCACACAAGTTTCTGGAGCACGGATTCTTGATAAGAGATTTCTAACATAGCATCGACTCTACCACCTCTACCACAGGTGAGTCTGTGTGTGTGTGTGTGTGTGTGATAAGAGATTTCTAACATGGCATCGACTTGAGATAAGCAGCAGTCTAACCTGAGCTCGCCATGCCACCACACAAACGACCCATGGCCTGGGGAATGATGGGAGTTGTAGTCAGGCAGGTGGGTCATGGGAGTTGTAGTCATTGGCTAGGACCAGGTAGGTCATGGGAGTTGTAGTCATTGGCTAGCACCAGGATGTTATAAGGTAATGGCAAAGATGGTAAATAGATGGTAAATAGGCGGAGCCACTTCCATGATCACACACCATGATCACACGGGGGTGGGGCATTAATCCCCCTTTATGCAGTGCAGGAGCATTAAGACTTATTTTGAACTACATTTGTGCGCGGTGCCCTTTGACCCCGCCTCTCCTCTTACGACACTGGAAACTGATGCCCACTTTGCTCCCATGAACCACCATTAAGTATCTTGCTTCACCTATCCTCCATCTTTGGTAGTGGGAGTTGTAGTCATTGGTTAAGACCAGAATGCCAGGAGGTAATGGGACTTGTCATTGGCTATGACCAGGATGTTGGGAGGTCATGGGACTTGTCATTGGCTAAGACCAGGATGTTGGGAGGTAATGGGACTTGTCATTGGCTAAGACCAGGATGTTGGGAGGTAATGGGACTTGTCATTGGCTGCATGTCATTCGTCCGGAGAGGTGGGAATGTTCCAGCTCAGAAGGATAATTTAATTGGAACGCCTCCCGGAGTTGGAATTCCAGCTGATTAACTCGTTAGTGTGCTGCACATATCCCAGCGTACCCATCCACAAGATGGCTACAGACAGCACCAACGCTGTATGGCTGATGTAGTGTGTGTGTGTGTGTGTGTGTGTGTGTGTGTGTGTGTGTGCAGACAGCACCAACGCCTGTAGTTCTCTACTCTTCCATCTTCGTGTCTGGGTTAAAGGAGTTACATGCAGAAATTACGTTTTTATTCCCCCAAATGGTATGAAAATTATGTTTTCTGTTTGAAGAAGAAGTGTAATGTAATGAGCAAGAGGAGGGAAGATGTCTACACTGAAGAATTTCAGGAGAGAGAGTTCACTCAGGGTGTGTTTTTTAAACTGGGCCGGAGCCCTCTGGAGCTCATCTCCCTCTGCTACAGTATTTATAGTATCACAATAGAGGGAGATATTGACCACTGAGAGTAAAGCAGGGCTTCCCCTCCTCACCAAACTCAATTTAACCACTGACCACACACCCTCCTAAAGACGGGAGCCCCTTCAAGATTAAAGACCCTTTCACCTCCTCACCTCGGCAATAGCTGAGCTCCCTCTGCTACAGTATCTGACATCTGTAGTTACACAGAGGGAGATACTGTGATACTGAGCTATTAGAGAGCCCTCCGCCTCCCACCCGGTTCCTGCGTTACTTTGCTTATTCCACCATAATGGCTGCCTTACTGAACATCATCCCTTACTAACATTGCATTGCACTTAGCAGACGCTTTTATCCAAAGGGACTTACAAAAGGAGAACATCATAAGCTAACAGAGGTGTAGAGGAACACAGAGTAAACAGACTACACACATACACACAAGGATAATGTATGTGCCTTAAGTAAGTTTCCAAGAGCACACACACACACACACACACACACCTCCTACACACGCAGACTTATACAAGCACGAGGCACCTTGGTAAAGAGTTGATTAGTAGTAGTTAGTTCTGTTAGGAACGGAAGCAGTCTCGGAGGAGAACGTTCTTTCCCTTACTTACATTAGGCTCCTCAGCAGGGCCGCCCATGACGGGGAATAAACATGGAAGCTTTCCCGCCCCCACCCATAGGGGTTTTTGGGGTTGGCTGGGGGCCCATTAATTGATCTGCCACTGGGTCCAGCCATAGGGGTTTTTGGGGTAGGTTGGGGGGTGCCCCAATATTTGGATCTTTTCCTGGACCCAGCCATAGGGGATTTTGGGGTGGGGTTGGGGGCCGATAATTGGATCTGTTCAGGGGCCCAGCCAATCTTTCTGAGCAGGCCTGCTCCTTAGTAGTATATGTGGTGTTTTTTGTTGGTTCTGTAACCCATGCCATCAGTAAAGTACTTTAGAAACAGATAGCCTTCACACCTCTGTGCTTTAAGGTATCTCCCATAGTTCTGCCCCTTAGTTATCGTGTAGTTAACACCCCAGACAAGCCCTTCTGACCGTGTGCGTGTGTGTGTGCGTGCGTGTGTGTGTGTGTGTGTGCGTGTGTGTGTGGAGAGAGCCCCGCCCCAAATTCAAACTCTGCTGTTTGCAGACCTTTGCCTCTCTTGTTGTAGCATGTGTGTGTGTGTTTGCGTACCTTTGCGTTTCTTGTTGTAGCAAGTGTGTGTTTGCGTACTTTTGCATCTCTTGTTGTAGCCGTGTGTGTGTGTGTGTGTGTGTGTGTGTGTGTGTTTGTGTAACTTTGTGTATCTCGTGTGTGTGTGTGTGTGTGTGTTTGTGTAACTTTGTGTATCTCGTGTGTGTGTGTGTGTGTGTGTGTACCTTTGCGTCTCTTGTTTTTTTTCTTGCGGGCGGCCTTGAGGTCGGGGTCGGCGTCCTCCGTGTCCGGCTCCTCGCTGCTCACACACTCTCTGTCCGTGCCGCTCACACACTCCGCCGACGACAACACCTCCCGCACGGGGCCCTGCGACGCCTCCAGACCACACAGTAACTTCACTGCAACACACACACACACACATACACACACACACACACCACACACATGCATGCATACACACACCACACGTACGTCACACACATACACACACACGCACACACAGGCATACGCATACACACAGGCATACGCACGCATACACACACATGCATACACCACACACACACACACACACATACATACACATGCATACACCACACACATACACATACATACATACACCACACATACGCATACACACAGGGTCAGACATCATATAAATACATGTGCATATGCAATGGACTTCACACTTACAGTACAATACCATGCAAACATGTTCATTTAGAAAAACACAATTATACCATACACACCACACACAGAGACAGGGTCAATTACAATAAAATATATGTAGATGACGAAGGAAACATCACTAACACACTAGCATAGATGACACACTTGCATAGGTTTGGGGTTTTAATTTTTTGTAGTTATGTTTATATTATTATGTTGTCATCATGTCTTCCTGTCTTGTTTATAAGATGTTTAATGTTTACTGTGGGCCTAGGGAGCATTGCAATTTCAAATTCTGTGTGTGCAACCTGTACATATGGCTTTTGACAACAAAGTCAAAAGTCAGCTTTATTTCTTTGATCTAAATCAGCTTCAAACAGACACTGTTGGGTGGAGTCTGGCTACAACAAGGCTAAAAGGCATTGTTTACCTTCTGCAACTTTCAAATAGCTACATGTTTATTTTATTACATCTTGTTAATTACTATGTAATAATAAATGCGTACTTAATCAGTATTTCAACAGTTTTAGTATTTGTGGGTTTGTCGACTTTTGCTTACTCATTTCATCGTTCATTTATTCGTTTGCTCACTCATTCATTCATTCATTTATTGATTTGTCTCCTGCCACGTAAGTGCAAAGGCCAATAAACCTTGATGTTGACCCAACCTTGGCACATGAACCGTGACCAGTGACGGTGACCAGTCACCGTGGCCTTGGTCTCCTGATCCGGCCCTTACCTTCTTTTTCTATTGCATTCGCGACAGCCTTTTTCAGTCTCCCGGACTTCACGACGGCCGGATCAGCATTGGCAAAGTCCGCCACAGTCACTGCAAAAAAACACACCGCGGAGGGTTATATAAGCGTATCTGCTCTTTTAGGGAAAATTAATAACGACCAACAAATTAATTCACCGCAGGACACCCCGATGAAGCCCCGGTGCAGGGTTGACCAAGGCTGGCCATTGGGACGCTCCCCGGCCGTGCAAAAACGGCGGCCTGTGCTTTGCGTCACTGCAGTTCAAAATAGAGGCTAGCCTACGTACCTGACTCCGAGCAAACATCCCCCGGCCTGAATTTCAGCCGTTTTCGGTTCCCTTTCTTGGGCATGACGGCAACACGGGTCTGGGGCCGCTTAGCGATGCTGTGTGTCCTGCCATGTCTCTACGACAAGCAGAGAGGACGAGAAACAGAGAAAAATAAAAGAGAAATTGAAATAAGCTCCTCCAGGATCTTCGGCCATCATGGAACTGACGAAATGTCTCGCAGTGTATCGCGATAACCCAGCAGACTTTCAAATCAACATGGCTCATCGATTAAGAGTCTGATTGGATGAAAATTTAGACCTGATACTTTTCTGCCAATGAAAACTGCACCCGGTTCATATCACATTGCTTTGCGCTGAAATGAGTTGGGCTGGATATATTTTAAAACTAAAACATTACGTCACAAGTTATTTTTGTAATCCTATGCACACCATCTATATATATACACAAAGTGAGGAGAGACGTAGAGGAGGCTGAGTGTAGAGACAGTGAAAAGGAATACACAGTAGTAAAAATAATATGCCTTGGCTACTGTTGGCATAAACATGATGAAATATTGGGCTATTACTGCTGTTATTGCTGCTGCTGCTGCTTGCTGCTGAGCTGTCACTGTCGTAGCCTATCACATGATTTCACTAGCCTGGGTAATATGTATTTTAATTCAATGCACAGCACAAAATGGCGTGCTGAAGTTACTAGGTTTGGACATTTGCAAATGCTGTAGCTTTAAACTGCACACTGCACTGTTTGTGACTGGCTAACGACACTGGATGCTGTGCAGTGTAAACCAGATTAATAGGCCACTTTCTGCAATTATATTACGCGCATGGCACTGGCACTGGCACAGTGTGGCATTGCCACCGGCAGAGGGCGCTGCGCGTGGCACAATTTCAGCCGTTTCTGTCAGAGATTGCTGAGCGTGAGTGTCATGTAGGCTGCTCCGGTGGTGCTGATGGGAGCGCGCGGCCGACTGAAGACGCAGGCGAAAACCCTCCGAGATTTTCCCCTCCGAGAGGTTGTCCAACTCCGCGCGCCATCTGAGGACCTCGAGAGGTAGAAGACGCTCTCGTGGCGGTTACATTTAGCCCGTCTACGTCACCCTTGGCAAATTATGCATAAATTGTTTAGTAGATAGCAGTTGTGCGGTCGGTCGGTCGGCGGTAGCGGTTAGTGACAGCGGCAGCGGCTGGAATGAGAGTGTGTGTGTAGCGAGGAGGGAGGAGTAGCTGGCTGCACGAGCAGAGCTAAGGGGCATGGCACCGGGCTTCGGAGAAGATGCGACAGACACTTAGGCGCTTAGCCCTTTCGGTAGTCAAAAGGTTATTCGCAACTGGTGGCTGTTCCAGCTAAGCTGTCGTCAAGATTTGATAGATATCGATTGGAATATTACACCCTCTCTCTCTCCCGGCGTTTGAGCACGTTTGAGTCCCGGCGGAGGATCTGTCAAAGCCCATTGCGCTCCGGTGTGTGTCTGTAGTGTGTGTGTGGACGCTGGGCGGACCGAGTCACAGGGTGAAAGACGACACTTATGGAATAACAAGCGAGGTCAACAAGCCAAGCCGGTGTTCTCCTAAATATGTAAAAAAAAAACCCACTGCCGGGCCATACCGTTACCTGCAGCCAAAGTAGCCAAGCCCAGGGCGGGAATGGGATTACACTGAAGTTTAGAATCGCTGGAGAGTATCCCCTATTCAGCAGATAACCTAGAGAGAGCAGGACGCCGGGTGGACGGGTGGACCCTTTCTGATTTGGAGAGGCGGTTCAGCGCTGACATTTGGCCCGGGAAGCCTAGTCTGTTTTCGGCCAGCCCAGGACAGGAGAGCAGAGCGGGAACAGGAGCAGCAGCGGCGGCAGGATGATGTGCGAGGTGATGCCCACCATAAACGAGGGGGACTCCATGAGCTCCCAGCGCGGCTCCCAGAACGGCACCGACGCCGAGGCCAACTTCGAGCAGCTCATGGTGAACATGTTGGACGAGCGGGACAAGCTGCTCGAGTCCCTGCGCGAGACACAGGAGACGCTCATCCAGTCGCAGACCAAGCTCCAGGACGCGCTGCACGAGAGAGACCTCCTCCAGAGGCAGCTAAGCTCGGCACTCCCGCAGGTAAGTCTCTTTGCCCCCCTCCTCCTCACACACACACACACTCCCAAAAGAAAAGCCTATCAAGTTCTGTCAAGTTGCCTAAATGCCCAGCGTCACGCCTGACGCACCTGGGGTCTGCCGGAGTAGGTGGAGGCCATCTGTGTGGTAGCAGGCCCGGTACCTCATAAAGATCTCATAGGCTATAAAATACTGACTAAAACGGGATGTTTGTCAACATGCTTATTGCACAAGCCAGTGAGATGTACTTTGGGCGGAAAACACACACAAAAACAATCTACTGTGTTTCTAAAGCCAGTTTGCCAGTGTGATTCTCCTCCTGCCGCGAGTTATTGGTGGGAGTCTTCTGCTGCTTCTGGTGATGTAGGATGACACGCGAGGGGCGCGTTCCGAGGATGGCATTCTAGGCCCTAGTGCTGAAGTCGTCACATTGGCGGGAGGAGAGAGAGAGTGGGTGCGGACTCTAACTGCCATATTGGCCTAGTAACGATGACAACATGGCTGCGCCTTACGTGTTGCATAATTCCATGCGCAGAGAATGTGTGTCTGAGCGCATTAGGCATCTAAGCGCCGTGGTGAGGAGACGGGCCTGGTCTCACACACACACACACACACACACACACACACAGGTGTAGGGGGGGAGAGGAGACGGCCCTGGCCCCACACACACACAGATGTAGAGGAGGGGAGGGGAGAGGAGGTGGCAACGGGCTCCACAAACAGGTGTAAAAAGTGTAAAGTGTGTGTGTTCCTGTGTCTTGATTGCTGCTCTTGTTGTGTTGTGCTCGTTAACAGGATCAGACAGTTGCTAATTGTCTACTCTTCTCAGGAAAAAAAGAGGGAAAAAAAGAAAGAAAAAGTTGTTTATCTGACCTGAGGGACCACCATTTTGTGTGATGAATTGTTAATAGCCTGCCAAGCACATGTGTGTACTGTAGTGCTCATCAGCACACTACATCAGTGTGTGCTGTGGCGTGTGTGTGTGCATGTGTGCGTGTGTGTGTTTGTGGGGTGGGTGTAATGTGTGTGTGTGTGTGTGTGTGTGTGTGTGTGTGTGTGCGTGTTTGTGGGATGTGTGCGTGTGTGTGTTTGTGTGGTGTGTGTAGTGTATTGTAAATGCATGTGTGCGTGTGTGTGTTTGTGCGATATGTGTAATGCATTGTAAATGCATGTGTGCATGTGTGTGCGTGTGTGTGATTGTGTGTGTAATGTATTGTAAATATAGGCCAGTTTAGTGTCTCCTCTGCACTGTAATAGAAATATTAGCTGAGCAGTGATGCGCTGGAGGGGACACACACACACACACACGCCCAGCAGTCACTCACCACAGCATGCAAGCACATCCTCGGAGCATGCAAGCACACACACACACACATGCACACACACACACACACACATGCACACACACTAAGACACATACCAACACACACACAAACATAGTGATGGGTGACTGCACAGTAACAGCGATGGGTGGTTGCATGGTAACACGCACACACACAACACGGAGGCTTCATGGTAACACACACACACACACAGCTCTGCTTGGCTGCTTGATAAAACACACGCAAATAAAATGCAATAGGTGGCTGCGTGTTAACATAAGCACACATACACACACACACACACACAGACACAGAAATAGGTGGCTGCATTGGAACACACACACACACACACACACACACACACACACACAGACTCAGTGACAGCAGGCTGCCCCAGGCTAGGATTCCAGCTGACTTTTCCAAACGCCGTAGCAATCGTTAGCCTCACAAAACTCGTTAACACCACAGAGCTCGTTAACACCACAGAGCTCGTTAGCATCACAGAGCTTGTTAGCATCACAGGGGAACCAACAGTGGGTTTAAGATTAGCAAACTATGTGGAATGGGTAAGGATGAGCAGCAACACAGTACCATGCTGTGTGAGTGTGTGTGTGTGTGTGGGTGTGTGTGTGTGTGTGTGTGGGTGTGTGTGTGTGTGTGCACCCAGACTCTGTGAACCAGAAAGCTGTACCCTGGCCAGCTGTGAGGAGTGTCTGAGAGGACCAAAGGGGGGGCAGGGCTACTGGTAAAAGGTCTGCTGAGAATTTTAAACACAAGCGCCTTCAACATGAGCAAATGCAATAGCTGCTAAATATTAGCACATTCAACATGAGCAAATACAACATCTAGGGTTAGGGTTAGGGTAACTCTACAGCAGTGGTTCTTAACCTGGGTTCGTTCGAACCCTAGGGGTTCGGTGAGTCGGTCTCAGGGGTTCGGTGGAGCCTCTTTGAACAAGGTGATGTTAATGCATGGTTCATTTTGTGCACCAGTAAAAAAATCATATTTTATTTTTTACTAAAGAAGGATTCTGTGAATGAGCATATAAAACTGGTGGGGTTCAGTACCTCCAACAAGGTTAAGAACCACTGCTCTACAGGGTACCTTAGGGTAACCCTAACCCCAACCCTACAGGGTAAATTAGAGTAACCCTAACCCTACAGTGGACCTTGGGGTAACCCTACAGGGTATCCCTGAGTAACCCTAACCCTAACCCTACAAGGCCCTTTTAAGAGACATGTGGTACCTATGTCATGTGTGAAAGCTGTGAAGGCTGTTTCAGGAGACAAGGTCCCTATGTCAAGTGTGTGGGCCCTTTAAAGGGACATGTGGTGCTTGTGTAAGGCACATTGGATAAAAGCATTTTCTAAGTGTAATGTAATATAATGTGACACACACATGTGGAGGTGTGCTCCTGTCTGTGGAGGTGAAGCCTCCGCTGTCTGTGGAGGTGAAGCCTCCGCTCTGTGATGGTGCTCTCCTCTGTGGAGGTGTAGACTGGAGGTGTGCTCCTCTCTCTGTGGAGGTGAAGACTGTTTGGAGGTGTACTCGTCTCTGTGAAGGTGTTCTCCTGTCTGTGGAGGTGTGCTCCTCTCTCTGTGGAGGTGAAGGCTCCTCTCTCTGTGGAGGTGTGCTCCTCTCTCTGTGGAGGTGTGCTGTACAGGGTGTAACTGACAGGCTTCACCCTGTTGTACTGAGAGTGTAATTACATGTGTTGCCTAGCTGCAGATTAATTGGCCTGTCATGACTGTGCAGCCGGATATTCCCACGACTCTTTAACCTTTCAGCAGCTTTTTGCTTAAAGCCAGAAGACTTTTCGAGCATTCTAAAAAAGAATCTACAATGTTCTACAACAATGTAACCTTCTAAAACAGAACCCACAATGTTCTATAGGAGTGTAAGGTTCTAAAACAGAATCTACAATGTCCTACAGGAGTGTAAGATTCTAAAACAGAATCTACAATGTTCTACAGGAGTGTAAGGTTCTAAAACAGAATCTACAATGTCCTACAGGAGTATGAGGTTCTGAAAGTCCACATTATGTCCTATGGACACTGACACTGATGTTCTTTAGAATATGTATCCCCCCAACATTCCTGCCTCAGCAGTGTGACAGTATGGGCCTATTAGGGTTTAACCACCATGCAGTCTACTGAGCAGTGCTACACAGTGACCAGAGGTGATCCACACTGTGGGATATCTAGATTCAGAGACCACACAGTACCACTGCCTCATAAGGTAGAGGAGTTGCCCAGCAACCGAAGGGTCACTGGTTCCATCTCATCTTCTACTAGTTAGGTTAAGACAAGACACTAGGCCAGACACTAAACCCCATACTGCTGATTGGTGCTTTGCATGGCAGCCTTCCCAACCGGTGTGTGAATGTGTGTGCATGTGTGTGTGTGTGAATGGGTGAATGTGTTTGTAAATGTGTGTGTGAATGTGTGACTGTGAGGCATTGAGTGTAAAGTGCTTTGGTGCTCTGCCGAGAATAGGAATGTGCCTAATACATAGATGCAGTTCATTTCCAATGACAAGAGGTGATCAACACCGCAGAGGCCATTTGGATGCCAGGCGCCCTGTCTGGTGTGTGTGTCTGTGCGTGTGTGTGTGTGTGTGTGTGTGCGTGTGTGTGTGCGTGTGTGTGTGCGTGTGTGTGTGTGTGTGTGTGTGTGTGTGTGTGTGTCTGTGCATGCCTAATGAAGAGACACTCTCAGTGATTAGCTGAATAAGGCATGAGCTTCATTAAATGAGATGCATCTGTCTGTCAGTGTATTCATCTATTCATACATTCATATCCATCCCTTAATCTATCTATCCATCCATACATGCATACAGTACATACATCCATACATCCATTAATCTATCCATACATTTATCCATCCATCCATACATGCATCCATATATACATACTGTACATCCATACATCCATCCATCCATCCATCCATCCCTCCCTCCCTGAGCTGGTGTGATGTGGGTGTAGTTAGTGTGGTGTGAGTGGAGCTAGTGTGGTGTGGGTGGGGCTAATGTGTGGTGGGTGGAGCTTGTGTGGTGTGGGTGGGGCTAATGCATGATGGGTGGAGCTTGTGTGGTGTGGGTGGGGCTAGTGTGATGTGGGTGTAGTTAGTGTGGTGTGAGTGGAGCTAGTGTGGTGTGGGTGGGGCTAATGTGTGGTGGGTGGAGCTTGTGTGGTGTGGGTGGGGTCTGTGCAATACAGGTGGGGCTAGTGTGATGTGGGTGGAGTTCATGTGGTGTGGGTGGGGCTAGTGTGATGTGGGTGGAGTTCATGTGATGTGGGTGGGGCTAGTGTGATGTGGGTGGGGTCTGTGCAATACAGGTGGGGCTAGTGTGATGTGGGTGGAGTTCATGTGGTGTGGGTGGGGCTAGTGTGATGTGGGTGGAGTTCATGTGATGTGGGTGGGGCTAGTGTGATGTGGGTGGGGTCTGTGCAATACAGGTGGGGCTAGTGTGATGTGGGTGGAGTTCATGTGGTGTGGGTGGAGCTAGTGTGGTTAGTGTGTCAGGGGCCTCATTTATAAAGACTTGCGTAGAAACCTTCCTTGATTTTATCTAAGAACTTTTCTGATTTGATCGTAAGTGCGATTCAGAGAAAACAAACGTACGCACGAAATCCATGCGTACGCCAATCATTCGGTTATAAATCACAAATGACCGTGGAAATGTGTGCAGCTGAATGCTCCGCCCTCAAAACGCCCCTGCTTAATAAATTAACATTTAAAATGAGCTCATCCTCAAAGCAAAAACTCTCTGTGACAATGGCAACTAAAGAGGAACGCAAGAAAAAAAACAGGGCCTCCTCGGCTGTCTCCGTGTGCGCAATCGGGGTGAGCAGCCATTTCTTCAAAGGATAACCTCGGTCTCCTGTTGACAGAAATTATTAATTTAACCTCATGTTCCTTCTAAAAAAGCAAATAAATTTTACCTAGAAGCCAGCCGTCTCTGCCCGCTCCCACCTCCAGTCGATTTCCAACACTACAATTACGCACAATGAAGGAATCGTGCGTTGACCCTGGCGCGCAACAGCATCCAAGATTGCCATACGAGCATCACAAATGAGCTGCACATTTATGGAGTGGAGATTTTTCCTGTTGACATACATGTACTCGTTCACATGTGGAGCTCGTATGGCAACGTGGGTGCAGTCTATCGCACCGATCACATTTGGGAACCGTGTTTTACGCAGGAAATCCTCCTTCACTTCTTGCTGTTGCTGGGCACTGTATGGGAATCAAATTAATTGCGGGCATAGGCGAATAATTCCGGGAAGAACATCTGGCAATATTCTGCTGAATGTTAATTGGGATATTCCCGACCGGTCTACAATTTCTCGCTGGAACGTTCCTGTCGGGAGGAACCCAAGAACAGACAAAACCTATACCTAAACGGGTATAGCCTGGTTGCGTCTGGTGCGTATCTCTAGATGAGGGCCCATTTGGGCACAAAGCTCTAACAAAGCCGTTCTCGACTAGCGGTACCTAGTCTCTCCTTATTGCACGGTTGGCAATATCCTCTAACAGGGCCAATGCAGCCATGTCTCTTACTACAAACCAACACACTATGACAGTTTTTATAGCCTACCAAATGTTTTACACGTGTAGAACTAAATGTACACTTATCATACCTTAATTTGGATCAACTATAGCCTATTCATGTAATTAATTAGATTGTATTGATTTGATTGTGTAATTGATGATGATGATGAAACATTTAAAATATATATTTTTAAAGTATTGGTAGGGTACTTCTGCTTATATCAGCCTAATCCTAATCATATTACAGTGAAAGAGGCGAGATGGTCTTTTTAAATGAAATTCCTAGCCCGTGCATCGGAAAATATCTGCAATACTAGGCATAACCACAAGGAAATGGTCGTACACCAAGCTGGAACCTGACGTGGAAATAAGTATTTTTCCACGTCAAAGATGTTTTTTATAACTCTGTACTTTGACGTGAATTCGTTCGTACGAACACTCTAAGATCAAATCTGTGTGTAAGAATGTTTTATAAATGAGGCCCCTGGTGTGGTTACCCCAGCTAACTGCCCCACCACACATGACACATGACCTCTACACATGATGTACCCTTGCTAGCTACCCCACCACACTACCACCACTAGCCTGGCTAACTGCCCCTCTACACATGATATACCCTTGCTATCTGCCCCTCTACACACATGACCTACCCTTGCTGTCTACCCCTCTACACATGATATAGCCTTGCTATCTGCCCCTCTACACACATGACCTACCCTTGCTAACTGCCCCACACAGATAATCTACCCCTGCTAGCCTCACACATGACACATGACCTACCCCTACTAACTGCCCTGCCACACATGCCCTACCCTGATAACTGCCCCTGCTAGCACCACACATAATATACCCCTGCTAACTTCTGCCCCACCACACATGATCTACCTCCTCTAACTGTACACATGACCTGCCCCTGTCTCACTCTCTCACACACACTCTGCTATTTTTATCCCTTACCCCTCTTTCCATCTCTCCTATTCACCTCTCTTTTCCCTCTCTCCATCTCTTCCTTCTCTCTCATCTCTCTCCCAATTTCCTCTATTTCACTTCTTTTCCTCCTCCATCTCTCTCATTTTCCTTACTTTAACCTCTTTTCATCTCTCCATCTCTCTCTCGCATTTTCCTCCTCTCTCCTTCTCTCCCATCTCTCCTTCTCCCCCATCTCCCTCTCTCTTCTCTGTCCTCATATCTGTTTGCAGTTCTCCTCACGTACAGTAGCTTTATTTATTTGCTGTTTGTTGCTGCAGTAGGAGTCGATATGTAAGAGAATGCTACTGTAAGAGAATGCTACTGTAAGAGAATGCTACTGTTATTTCTGATGAAGATGTTAGCGAGAATGCTACTGTTATTTCTGATGAAGATGTTAGCCTCCTCAGTGCTATCTGCCTCAGCTCTTTACCCATGCTAACTCGCCCCAACTAACTACAGCATGTCTGCTAATTGCCCCTGGTACCTACCCTAGCTATCTGCCCCTGGTACGTACCCTCGCTATCTGCCCCAGCTAACTCCCCCAGCAAACTATCCCGGTAACTACCCCAGTTAACTACCCTTCTACCTACCTTTGATAAATACCCCAGCTAACTACCCTAGCTATTTGCTCCTGCTATCTGCCCCTGCTATCTACCCCTTCTATCTGCCCCTGTGAGCTGTTCTGCTGGCTGGGATCCTTGCTGACGATCAGTGGATGCTGAGTGGTGGCAGGGGGCTCTGGACACACACACACACACATACACACTCACACACACACACACTCACACACACACACACACACACACACACACACACACAGGGGCTCTGGACACATGAGCTAATATATGGGGCTCACACACACACACACACACACACACACAGGGACTCTGGACACATGAGCTAATATATGGGGCTCAGGACACGCATACAGAGACAAACACACACACACACACGCACACACACACAAGCTAATATATTGGGCTCACACACATACACACATACACATATACACAGGCACACAGACACGCACACATACACAAAGACACAGGCACACATACACACACACGCACACACACACGCACAGGCACACACACACACACACACACACACACACACATGCACACATGAGCTAAAATATGGAGACGCTTTATCAAGCCCACGCAGCCTCAGGCAGCTGAGCTGTTAGATGGACAGGAGTAAGCAAGCAGCCACTGAAGCGTACACACACACACACACACACACTCACACACACACTCACACTCACACATACACACACACACATGCACACACAGACACACACACACACCACTGCTGTGGATTGTGTTTTTGCTGCTCATTAAAGAACACAGTCTGTTCCTTTCACATTACATCATCGTCTCCTCAGTGAAGTCCAAAACTGTCATGCAAATTAGTTTCTGCTTCCTGCTGCGGCCCATTCAGCATGTGGCCCAATAGAGAACCAATCAGAGTGGGGTATTAAAGCATGTGGCCCAATAGAGGGCCAATCACAGGGCTTCATTAAAGTATGTAGCCCAGTAAAAGCCCAATCACAGATGTTTATTAAATCATGTGGCCCAGTAGAGGCCAGGTCACAATGGCAGCAGGGTT
>CM059267.1:1246071-1248571 GCA_030347295.1 Setipinna tenuifilis | reverse complement strand
ACACACACGTCAGGAGCTCAGACGCCCTGTGATGGATGGCTCCATGCTGGCCTCTCTGGAGACTGTAGCTTTGGCACTAGCGCTGAGCAGCACAGCAGTTACAACAGTAGCGTTAGCGTCCACCAGCCAGCCCTGCCCATAACACAGCATAGAGTTAGCTTTAGCGTACACTAGCTTTCCCAATAGGACAGTACAGAGTTAGCCTTAGTGTACACTAGCCAGCCCTGCCCATAGTACAGCACAGAGTTAGCGTTAGCGTCCACTAGCCAGCCTTCCCCATAACACAGAGTTAGTGTTAGCATCCACTAGCCAGCTTTCCCAATAGCACAGCACAGAGTTAGCGTTAGCGTCCACTAGCCAGCTTCCCAATAGGACAGCACAGAGTTAGCGTTAGCATCCACTAGCCAGCTTTCCCGATAGCACAGAGTTAGCGCTAGCGTCCACTAGCCAGCCTTCCCAATAGGACAGCACAGCAGTTAGCAATAGCATCCACTAGCCGGCCTTCCCCATAACACAGGACAGGGTTAGCATTAGCGTACACTAGCCTTCCTCATAGGACAGCACAGAGTTAGCGTTAGTATCCACTAGCCTTTCCAATAGGACAGCACAGAGTTAACGTTAGCGTCCACTAGGCTGTAGCTTTGGCACTAGTGCTGAGCAGCACAGCAGTTACAACAGTTAGCGTTAGCATCCACTAGCCAGCCTTCCCAGTAGCACAGCACAGGGTTAGCGTTAGCATCCACTAGCCAGCCTTCCCAGTAGCACAGCACAGGGTTAGCGTTAGCGTTCACTAGCCAGCCTTCCCAGTAACACAGCACAGGGTTAGCGTTAGCGTTCACTAGCCAGCCTTCCCCATAGCACAGCACCGTGTTAGCGTTACCGTTCCCTAGCCAACCTTCCCAATAGAACAGCACAGAGTTAGTGTTAGCATCCACTAGCCAGCCGTCCCCATAGGACAGCACATCATTAGCATTAGCATTCACTAGCCAGCCTTCCCCATAGCACAGCACAGAGTTAGGGTTAGCATTTACTAGCCAGCCTTCCCAATAGGACAGCATGTTGTAAGATAGCAGTGTATCACAGTATACTGCCCATACTGCAGTAACATAACACACTAGTAGTATACTGCACATCCTACATGACACACTAGTAGGCAGGGAGAAGAGAGTGTAGTATTCAAGGTGACAGACTAGTAAGCTGGGTAGCTGGGTAGTGTCCTCAGGGGAGAGGAGGCCAGCGGTCCTGCAGGAATAATGACCTGTCGTCCTTCTGAATGAATGATTATGTGAATGAATGATTATGTGTATGAATGAATGAATGAATGAATGAATGAATGCAGGAATAATGGCCTGTCCTCTTTCTCTTGTGGCTTTTTAAGGCCTACATGAAGACTGAAGGAACACATGAGCCTTTCTGGGGCTCTTAGTGCTTTTCAAGGCCTTCATGACTTAATGAATCAATGAATGTGTGCATGAATGAATGAATACACGAATAAATGGACGAATGATTGTGTGTATGAATAAATGAATGAATGAAAGAATGAATGAATGAATTATTTATTTATTAATTAATGAGTGAATGAATGAATGAATGAATGAATGAATGAATTATTTATTTATTTCTTAATTAATTAATGAGTGAATGAATGAATGAATGAATGAATGATTGTGTGCATGAATGAACAGTTAGTTAATATGTGCTTGAATGAATAAGTGGCGTTTGTCTGTGTGATTCAGTGGCTGTGTGTGTGTGTGTGTGTGTGTGTGTGTGTGTGTGTGTGCCTGTGTCGAGAGTGCGGATGAGTCACACACTTGACTATTAATACAATCGCAACCAAAGCCATGGAGGAACTGTCACACACACACACACACACACACACACACACACACACACACACACACACACACACACATCTCCTAACCAAACACACACACACACACACATATATACTTCCTAACCAAACACATGAATGACATCACCAGCCATGGAGGGGCTGTCAAACTCTGTGTCCATGACTGAATGAGTGACGCTTGTGAGTCTCTAGTGACATGAATACACTCATCATCAGCTGCTCAGTAGCGCTACACAGCCACAGAGCCATGTAATAATAATAATGTTAATATTGGCCCTATTCAGAGTGCTATGTAATAATAATAATATGGGTCCCTATTCAGAGCACCATACAATAATAATATTGGCCCTTATTCACAGCGCCATACAATATTAATATTGCCCCTTATTCCCACCCACAGAGTGCTATATAATAATAATAACATTGGCCCTTATTCTCTCTGCATAGCCACAGAGCCATATAATAATAATGATATTGGCCCTTATTCACAGCGCCATGTAATAATAACAATATTGGCCCTTATTCAGAGTGCTATATAATAATAATAATATTGGCCCCTATTCTCTCTGCATAGCCACAGAGCTGAATAATAATAATAATATTGGCCCTGAACAGAGGAGGAAAAGGGAGACAGCAGACAGGGAGAGA
>CM059267.1:1211071-1213571 GCA_030347295.1 Setipinna tenuifilis | reverse complement strand
CCTGTGCTGTGTCACTCACGTCCGTAGATTCGTCCAACTGCAGTGAAAACCACTCGCAATCTCCGATGTCCTTCCACATCTGCTGGGCCCATCAACTGGCTCCAGCGCAAAGGTTGATGGGTCCAAATGTTTGGAGATAGCCCGCTAATGGCTGGGTGGTCGCTGTCTGCCGGTGGATGCGTGATGGGCATCAGCTAACTAGCGTGTGTAGGACGAACAGGGAACTTTTTTTTTTTTTTTCAAAGTTGTATGCGATCTACCACTATTGGCCTCGCGATCGACTGGTAGATCGCGATCGACGTATTGAGCACCCCTGCTCTATGGCATTGCTCTGAAGTGTGTGTGTGTGTGTGTGTGTGTGTGTGGCATCACCCTGAAGAACCGGTACTGGCCCCATTATTTTTTAGTGCAGTGTGATGTCACTGTGCGTGTGTGCATGTATGCATGTGTGTGTGTGTGTGTGTGTGTGTGTGTGTGTGTGTGTGTGTGTGTGTGTGCATTATTCATATACAGGGGGTGTGTACGTGACTCCTAAGTGAAGGGCTGGATGCTAGGAACCAGTCTCTCTCTCTCACACACACACTTCTCTCTCACACTCATTTCGCACACTACACACACTCCTCTGTCTCACACACACACACACACACACACACACACACGTCATGTCTTATTTTTACCCCATTACTTGGGTTTGTGCGGGTGTGTGTGTTTGTGTGTGTGTGTGTGTGTGATTGTGATTGTGTATGTATGTGAGTTTGTGTATGTGTGTGTGTTAGAAAATCAGTGCTTATGTCCAGCCCTTCTCAGTCCGTTTGTGTTCATGTGTGTGTGTGCGTGTGTCCATGTGCGTGGGTGTGTGTCTGTGTGTGTGTGTGTGTGTGTGTGTGTGTGTGTGTGTGTCTGTCTGTGTGTGCTTGTGTGTGTGTGTGTGTGCGTGGGTGTGTGTGTGTGTGTGTGTGTGTGTGTGTGTGTGTGATGGCCCAATTTTAGCCCAAGAACTTCAGCTCTCTGTCAGCACAGCTGCCCTGCAGTAGCCACACTAGTCTGACTGATGCTGCTGCTGCTAAGCCTGTGAATATATATATATGTGTGTGTGTGTGTGTGTGCGTGTGTCTTTGTGTGTGTGTGTGTGTGTCTGTATGTCTGTGTGTGTGTGTGTGTGTCTGTATGTCTGTGTGTATGTCAGCTTAAAGAGCTTGATGATATGTGCTTGTGTGTTTCTGTGTGTGAGCGTGTATTAGTAAAGCCTGGTGTGTGTGTGTGTGTGTGTGTGTCAGCTTAAAAAGCTTGATGATATGTGCGTGTGTGTTTCTGTGTGTGTGTGTGTATGTGTGAGCATGTGTTAGTAAAGCCTGATGTGTGTGTGTGCGTGTTATTGAAGCCTGATGTGTGTGTGTGTGTGTGTGTGTGTGTGTGTGTGTGCAGAGCCATGAATCTGTGTGTGATTGGACGGGTCTGTAATAGATGTGCTCGTATATTCTGGCCTCCAGTGGCGTCTACAGACCTGCCCTCCATCCTGAGGGAGACGGACTGACGGGTGTGTGTGTGTGTGTGTGTGTGTGTGTGTGTTGGGGGGGGGGGCAGGGGGGGTTAAGTGGGTGTGCCCTCAGTCCTCGCGGAGATGGTGAAGTGTGGCGAGGGGGGGTGTTGGGAGGGGGGGTGTGTTGGGGGGTCGGTTGGTGCATGTGTATATTCTGGCCTCCAGTGGCGTCTACAGACCTGCCCTCCATCCTGAGGGAGACGGACTGACGGGTGTGTGTGTGTGTGTGTGTGTGTTGGGGGGGGGGCAGGGGGGGTTAAGTGGGTGTGCCCTCAGTCCTCGCGGAGATGGTGAAGTGTGGCGAGGGGGGGTGTTGGGAGGGGGGGGTGTGTTGGGGGGTCGGTTGGTGCATGTGTATATTCTGGCCTCCAGTGGCGTCTACAGACCTGCCCTCCATCCTGAGGGAGACGGACTGACGGGGGGGTGGGGGGGCTGAAGTGTGGGAGGGGGTATGTTGGGAGAGGGGTTGTTGGGAGGGGGGGTGTGGGGGGGTCGGTTGGTTCATTCTGGCCTCCAGTGGTGTCTACATCCTCGGCGAGACCAAAGGGGGGGGGGGGGGGGTCGGATGCTCCATGTGAGACAGATAGTGCTGGGAGTGTTATGGGGTGGATGTGCTGGTGAAGTCAGTCGCAAAGGCTTCTGGGAGATGGGCAGAGCTGGACACATCATGGGGCGGGCGGGTGTTGGAAGGGGGGGTCAGTTGCAAAGGCTTCTGGGAGACGGCCAGGGCTTGGGGCATCGGGGTGGGGTGAGTGCTGGGGGCATCGGGAGGGGGGTGTTGGGAGGGCAGGGGTGAAGTGGGAGGAGGGGGGTGTTGGGAGGAGGGGGGTGTTGGGGGGGGGGGTGAAGTGTGGGAGGGGTATGTTGGGAGGGGGGGGGTGTTGGGGGAGCAGGGGGGTGTTGGGGGGGTCGGTTGGTCCATGTGTATATTCTGGCCTCCAGTGGCGTCTACGTCCTCGG
>CM059267.1:1183571-1186071 GCA_030347295.1 Setipinna tenuifilis | reverse complement strand
CTGCAATGCTCTCAAGGCCATAGCAGAGAATCTTTTGTACTGCAACTTTCCCTTCGGCAGTTCTCACTTTCAGTCGCAGGAAGTAACGTTTGGTCAGGACCGTCCTCTTCATGCCCCCAACTCCATGGACTATAAGTTTAATGTTTTCACCACACAGTCCAAGGTGATCAGCCGCCACATGGGTGATGTAATTCGTGTCGGAGGCAAGGTCAATCAAGGTGCCGATTAAACGGCCGGAGTTTGTGGTGACCTCCAGTAGCATCATCACCACTGGATGTTCTTTGACCTCATCTCTGTAGTCTGTACAAGCAGTTGATGACACTTTGTTTGAAAAGGCCTTCTTGTACTTTTCCCGCAGGTCTGGAGTGAGCTCTGCTAGGAACTCCTCCTGTTGAGTGGTTAGGCCCAGGGGTGCCTTCCCTCTGTTTCTCGTGCCACTTTGTCCTTCACTGCTACCGTCCTTTTTAGCAGCTGGTGGCTTAGAACACAGCAGGTAGTTGTGGTCCGAATCCCTTTCCTTCCGACAGTCTGGCTTTGGGCAGAGAAATCTGGGCGTACATCCTCTTCCATCCTTGGGGTGAGACCGTAAGCACTTAGTGCACAAGCCCATTTCTTTCACGTGGGCCATTTTACTTGAGAGGTTTTCTTCTCTAAACACCTTGCAAGAAAACAGCCTGCCGGCATGGGAGTTATCACCACAGACAAGACAGCTTAGCTGATCATCCCTTTGACCTGCCGTGGATTTGGTGAAAGACTTTTGGACTATTTTGTTTGAGTGGCCTGTGGGACCTCCAGGGTCTTTTTCTGCTGGCTCCAACTGATCCAATTCTTCCAAAATTTCTTCTTGCCTTTTTAGAAATTTCAAGAGACAATCGAAGTGATTCAGTGGAGAGAAATTGTTTGCAGGGTCAGTTTTGTGCACTATCCACTCTCTCTTAAGAGAACTGGGCAGCTTGCTTTCTAGGGAATGAGCAACAATGCGGTTTTTTACAGCATCCTCTTCACCCAGGATCTGGAGGCTGCACAACGCTCTTTCCACAGCCTGAATGAGCTCAATTGTTTTCCTGGGGTTATTTCCTTTCACGGGGGGCAGAGACTGGACCTCGTTGGTGATGAGAAGGACTATCTTTGCTTTGTTCCCATATTTATTGTCCAGTAGGTTAAACACCTCTTTGGTTGATCCACAACTGGTTAGGACAAGCTCTTTTTTGACTCTTTCGTCTAAACTGTTTAATAGGTGGAATTTTGCAATGCAGTCCACACCTTCTGGGTTACCCAGTTCCTGCAAGTCCTCCCATTCAGACTTCCAGCGGTAATAATCCCTCATATCGCCAGAGAATGTGGGCAATCGTGCTCGTTGAAGGCTGATTTGGGGCTTGGAACTACTGTCTGCTTGGGCTGGTCTTGGGCTGCTTTGCCGGGAGGGTGGTTTAATGATTGACGGTCCAGCATTGAAGTGGGACTTTCTCTTTGTGTCAACAGACAGGTCAGGAAGTGATAGGAAGGAAGGATCCTTTATTCGATCAGCAGCAATGTCTCCATCCATTCCTTTTGCAAACCTAAGCTCTTCTGCTTCGTCCTCCTCCAACTTGTCACACAGTGCCAGGACGCGCTTTTTCAGTCCACCGTAACGCATTTGCAGGTCCAAGGACTTTGGTCCAGGAATCAAATCCTCCCAGTCCATCAGCATGTGCCCAAGCTCCGCAATCTCACGGTCTAGGACTCTGTTCCTCAATCTGCGGTCCTTGAATGAGTCTTGAGAATTAATTTCCTCTTCCTCGACTCGTATGACAGCAGACTCAGCCACTTTGGCTTGTTTGAAGAACGCCTCCTCAGCGTAATTAGTCCAGAAAAACTCTTGAGTAGTCTTTTTAACTTCCAGGAAGCTATTTTCACACTTCTCAGTCTTCTTCTCAATTTCAATTGCGCATGCTTCAGCCTCTTCACCAGGGGTTTCCCGCAGAGCTTCTGCATACTCATACCCCACATCAGTGACTTTTGAGAAGTCAGTTTTGAAACTTTTCCATTCCTTAATTATTTCAGCTGGCTCCAATAGTCCTGGCTTGGTGAGTGCGTTGGCCCTCTTGGTGAATACTGCCTGTGCTCTTGAACGTGCACTTTTAAGTTTATCCAAGTCTGCCATTTTACATAAGCTCTTTTTAAGTTGACTGGGGAGCTATTGCCACCAATGGGCTTTTAGAACTCCTTTATCCACGTCAATAAGCTGTGTAGTCAGTGGCAGGGCTGGGCAATTGTGCAGGTAGGCACAGGAGTAAAAGACTGGCGAGTCTGCAAGCAACTAAATCAACAATTAAATTAGTCCCAAGGATTAATTTACTGCACTTCCTCCGGTGCAGTGGGCGTCGGTTTATAACTGTTCGGTTATTTCAAAGTTTCCCACCGAACGGGGCATCAAAAGAGCACACTGGAGGTTATAACTCGTCTTTTTAGTTTATTTTGTTTGTCCACAGTCTGCTTTCTTAGCTGTACATGCAGCAGT
>CM059267.1:1171071-1173571 GCA_030347295.1 Setipinna tenuifilis | reverse complement strand
TTACGCAGTCCCATGCAGTTGCATTCATTCAGGTCATGCTAGTCAAAGGAGCTAAGGTGTGTGTGCGTGTGTGTGTGTGTGTGTGTGTGTGTGTCTGGTGTGTGTGTCTGTTTACAACTCAGCTCCTCAGCTGGTTCCAGGACGGTTCCTAACGCAGAACCAGAACTGTTCCAGCGGTGCACAGACACGGTACTCTGACATGGAACTCAAACAGAAAAGAGTTCCTGGACTATCATGGGACTCATTACATTGCATTAGATTACATTACATTACACCAAGCTGACGCTCTCATCCAGAGTGACTTACAGTCTCAGTGCTGGTACTAAGCCATTGCACTCTCACATGGAACTTCAACAGGAAAGAGTTCCTGGAGTATTATGGGATGTTGTCTCCATGCTGGTACTAAGCCATTGCACTCTCACATGGAAGTCAAACAGAACAGAGTTCCTGGACTATTATGGGATGTGCTGCTGGACTATTATGGGATGTGCTGCTGGACTATTATGGGATGTGCTGCTGCACTAGACCTCTGCAGTCTCACAGCCCCACTGCGGCTCATGCAGACCCAGACAAGACTCAGGACACACCTCATCTGGCTCACACACACACACACGCGCACACACACACACACACACACACACACACACAGCAGGGATGGAGACTGGCACTCCCTCATCTGGCTCACACACACACACACACACACACACACACACACACAGCAGGGATGGAGATTGGCACTCCCTCATCTGGCTGGCACCCAGGGATGGAAACTGGCACCAGCCACCGGCCCACTGCTGGTAAAATATGAAAGTGGCCGCTAGAGTTCAGACAGTAAATAATGCTTTACTGTAGAGTGGCTGCTAGAGTTCAGACAGTAAATACTGCTTTACTGTAGAGTGGCTGCTGAATTTTAGGTCAACATTTTGCAAAATTGATTTGCACCCCTGGTCCTTGATCAGGGGGTACCGTACTCATCTGGCTGCCACACACACACACACACACACACACACACACACACACACAGCAGGGATGGTACCCCAGTACACCCTTTAATTCAAACTATGCCCTGACTGCCTGTAAGGGGGTGTGGGTCAGTGTACCCAGAAGAGTTCTACTTCGCAGAAGAGTTCTAGTTCTAGTTCCCAGAAGAGTTCTGGTTCCCAGAAGAGTTCCTGTTCTAGTTCCCAGAAGAGTTTTGGTTCCCAGAAGAGTTCCTGTTCTAGTTCCCAGAAGAGTTATAGTTGCCAGAAGAGCTCCTGTTCTAGTTCCCAAAAGAGTTCTAGTTCCGAGAAGAGTTCCTGTTCTAGTTCCCAGAGGAGTTCCTGTTCCCAGAAGAGTTCCTGTTTTAGTTCCCAGAGGAGTTCTAGTTCCCAGAAGAGTTCCTGCTCTAGTTTCGAGTAGAGTTCCTGTTGTAGTTCACAGATGGGTCTGGATCAGGCGGTACCGTACCCCCCAGTACCCCCTTTAGTTGGAACTATGGTTCCCAGAAGAGTTGTAGTTCCCAGAAGAGTTCCTGTTCTAGTTCCCTGACTCTCCGCTGGGAGTCAGATCACACTTTCCCCACAGAGATGAGGCATCGACACACACAGCTGCACACACACCCACACACACACACACCCACACACACACACACACCCACACACACACACGTGCACACACACACACACACACACACACACTCCCCACAAGGGGAACGAGGGTTCCCAAATGCCCTGGGCCAGCTGTCAGATGTATATGCATAGACACACAAAAACAAACATATACACACACACAAAAACACACACTCATACAGACACTAACCAAATATGGCAGGAAATACAGAAATGAACATCTCTATTGTATACACAGCGAATGTGTGTGTGAGGAGGGCAGTGTTAGTGACAGTGAGACAGCGGTGTGTGTGTGTGTGTGTGTGTGTCTGTGTGTTATGTATTGTCATGCATTGGTGTGTGTGTGTGTCCAGCTGGTGACAGTGAGACAGCGGTGTGTGTGTGTGTGTGTGTGTATTGTCATCTCTTGGGTTGTGTGTGTGTCCCCAGCTGGTGACAGTGAGACAGCGGTGTGTGTGTGTGTGTGTGTATGTGTGTGTTATGTATTGTGTCATGTATTGTGTGTGTGTGTGTCCCTAGCTGGTGACAGTGAGACAGCGGTGTGTGTGTGTGTGTTATGTATTGTCATGCATTGGTGTGTGTGTGTGTGTGTGTGTGTGTGTTATGTGTTGTGTCATGCATTGGTGTGTGTGTGTGTCCCCAGCTGGTGACAGTGAGACAGCGGAAGGACAAACAGGACGGAGACTCTCTGGACAGGATGGACGCCTCCAAACCCGTATGGAAGGTGTGTGTGTGTGCGTTTGTGTGCGCGCGTGTGTGTGCATGCGTGCGTGCATGCGTGTGTGTATCAGTGTGCGTGCATGTGTGTGTGTGTGCGTTTGTGTGCGCTCGTGTGTGTGCATACGTGTGTGCGTGCGTGCGTGTATCAGTGTGCGTGCATGTGTATGTGT
>CM059267.1:1148571-1153571 GCA_030347295.1 Setipinna tenuifilis | reverse complement strand
ATACAGATACAAGCACACACACACACAAACATACACCCTGTTGGATGTACATACATACAGATTTTGCATGACAGAACCCAGCCAATTGTTTTCTTAAATATTGTTGTAATTTCTCTCTCTCTCTCTCTCTGTCTCTCTCTCTCTCTCCCCCACCCCTCTCTATCATCTATCTATCCCCCCCACCCCTCTCCCCCCCCTCCCAGAATGCCCTCATCCATGATCTGGAGCGATGCCAGAAACAGCTGGAGGAGTTTCACCACACTAAGGTAGGAATGCACTGTTTACTACTACACTAAGGTAGGAATCTAGTGTACACTACCACACTAAGGTAGGAATCTAGTGTACACTACCACACTAAGGTAGGAATCTAGTGTTCACTACCACACTAAGGTAGGAATCTAGTGTTCACTACCACACTAAGGTAGGAATCTAGTGTACACTACCACACTAAGGTAGGAATCTAGTGTACACTACCACACTAAGGTAGGAATCTAGTGTACACTACTACACTACGGTTGGAATTGATGCGTCATTTAGTCTGTATGTCCCTGTCCTGTGTGAACGCCCTAATGCTGTGCTTTGCTTTGCTGTGCTACTGCGCTAATGCTGTGCTGTGCTAACACCCTAATGCTGTGCTGTCCCTGTAGGAGAGGCTCATTGGGGAGATCGAGAAGCTTCGCCAGGAGATCGACCACCTCAAACGCAGGAGTGGCGTATTCGGAGACGGAACACACCCACGGTACCGCTCTTGGGCAAAAGCATGCACACAGGCAAACACACACACAAACACACACACACATACACTCCTACATTCCGTGGTGGAGGGGCATGCATGCACACACACACACACACACACACACACACACCGTGTTGACTGTGTCTCTCCCTATAGCTCTCACCTGGGCAGTGCGTCTGATCTGAGGTACTCGCTGGTGGAGACACACACACACACACACACACACACACACACAGTATTTATTGTGTCTCTCCTTACAGCTCTCACCTGGGCAGTGCGTCCGATCTGCGCTACTCGCTGGTGGAGGGGCATACACACACACACACACACACACACACACACCGTGTGTTGACTGTGTCACTCCCTATAGCTCTCACCTGGGCAGTGCGTCTGATCTGCGCTACTCACTGGTGGAGGGGCACACACACACACACACACACACACACACACACACACACACACACACACACACACACACACACATTGATTGTGTCTCTCCCTATAGCTCTCACCTGGGCAGTGCGTCTGATCTGCGCTACTCGCTGGTGGAGGGACACACACACACACACACACACACACACACACACACACACACACACACACACACACTGATTGTGTCTCTCCCTATAGCTCTCATCTGGGCAGTGCGTCTGATCTGCGCTACTCGCTGGTGGAGGGACACACACACACACACACATACACACACACACTGATTGTGTCTCTCCCTATAGCTCTCATCTGGGCAGTGCGTCTGATCTGCGCTACTCGCTGGTGGAGGGGCAGGACGGTCACTACGGCTCCACCTCCGTCATCCGCAGACAGAAGGGACGCAACAAGGTGCCCACACACACACACCCACACACGCACTCACACACACACATACACATACACACACACACGCACATACACAGACACACAAAAGGGACACATGGTGCCACTCAGCGACGACCCCAACAAGGTGCGGACACACACACACACACACACACACACACACACACACACACACACACACACACACAGCAGTTCCGGATGTGCACGATGCCAAACAACGTCTGCGTAGCGCAGGTAGCCTAGCATAAGTAGCCTGGGGTAGGCGCCAGTGCTCACTTTAACATGCAGACGGCCTTGACTACTGATCCACCAAGGTCTTATGTGTGTGTGTGTGTGTGGTTGGATGAGTGTATGTGTGTGAGTGTGTGTGTGTGTGTGGTGTGTGTGTGGTGTGCTGATCCACCCAAAGTCTGACAGTGAAACAGATCCCCACTCCTACCCCTGTCAGCACTGCCCTGTTGTGTGTGTGTGTGTGTGTGTGAGTGTGTGTGTGTGTCTGGGGCACAGGCGGTGTCCCAGTACACACTGTCTCACTAATGGAGTCGGACGGTCTGCAAACAACACATTAGGAATAGATCTGACACACACACACACACATACACTCATCCAACCACACACACACACACATATACACATACACATACACACACACAAGGAATGGAATTCACAAACTCTCTCACTCTCACATGCACACACTTGAATACAAATACACACTAGAAATAGACACATGCACACATAGTCACATGCACAAACACACACAGTTACATACACACACGTGTGAGTGCGCAGGTTTGAGACACACACGTGCGAACACACACACACTAGAATAGATGTGGGCAGATGAGTGTGAACAGAATAGATGTGAAGTCAGCTACGTTATCGTTCTTACTGATGTGAAGTCAGCTACAATATCTTTCTTATTCTCACTTGCCTGTCTCTACCCCCTTGCCCCCCCCCTCTCCCTCTCTGTCTCCCTCCCTCCCTACCCCCTCTCTCTCCCTCTCTCTTCCCCTCTCTTTCTCTCTCTCTCTCCCTTTCTCCCTCCTCCCTGCTCTCCCTCTGTTTCCCTCTCTCCCTCTCCCTCTGTCTCTTTCTCCCTCTCTTTTCCCCTCTCTCTCCCTCTCTCTTTCTCTTCCCCCCCTCTCTCTCTCTCCCTCTGTCTCTCTCTGTCTTCCTTTCTCCCTCCCCCTTTCTTTACCTCTGTCTCCCCTCTCTCTTTTTCTTTGTCTCCCTCTCTCTCCTTCTGTCTGTCTCCCTTTCTCTCTTTCTTTCTTTCTTTCTTCCTCTCTTTCTCTCTCTTTCTTCCTCTGATTGCTTCTGACTTTCTTGCATCCGATGACATTTACTACCGTAAGTTTTGTTTGACACTATTTGAAAATTAAATAATAATATATGTGTGTGTGTGTGTGTGTGTGTGTGAGTGCATGTGTGTGTGAGGGAGAGGAAAACAGAGAGAGTGAATATAATATATTTTGTGTAAAGGAGTGTCTAAAAGAATCTGTTTGTATGTATGTAAGAATATTTTGTCTATGCTAACATGTGTGTGTGGCTGTGTGTCCGTGTGTGTGTTTGTCTGTGTGTGTGTGTGTGTGGGCACACAGACCCCTGGGCTGTCGGATCAGGATTGGGAGCGGTCCAGCCCTCTAGTCTGGTGTGTGTGTGTGTGTGTGTGCGTGTGTGTATGCGTGTGTCTATGCTAACATGTGTCCGTGTGTGTGTGTATGCGTGTGTCTATGCTAACATGTGTCCGCGTGTGTGTGTATGTGTGTATGCTAACATGTGTGTGTGTGTGTGTGTGTGTACAGGATCAGGAGTGGGGGTCCCAGCCCTCTAGTCTGCGTGCGAGTCGGACACACCTGCTGGAAAGTGACGTGTGTGTGTGTCTGTGTGTGTGTCTATGCTAACGTGTGTGTGTGTGTATGCTAACATGTATCCGTGTGTGTGTGTGTGTGTGTGTGTGTGTGTGTGTGTGTGTGTACAGGATCAGGAGTGGGGGTCCCAGCCCTCTAGCCTGCGTGCGAGCCGGACACACCTGCTGGAGAGTGACGTGGAGCTCTCTGACCTGGACGATGACGACCGGGAGACCATCTTCAGCTCGGACATGCTGTCCCCGACTGGACCCTCCGACGCCCAGACACTCGCTCGCATGCTGCAACAACAGCTCGACGCCATCAACGAGGAGATCAGGTGACACACACACACACACACACACACACACACTCACACACACACACACACACACACACACACACCCCTACTGGACCCTCTGACGCCCAGACACTCGCACGCATGCTCCAGCAACAGCTCGACGCCATCAACGAGGAGATCAGGTGACACACACACACACACACACACACACACACACCCCTACTGGACCCTCCGACGCACATTCGCACGCATGCTGCAACAACAGCTCGACGCCATCAACGAGGAGATCAGGTGACACACACACACACACACACACACACACACACACACACACACACACACACCCCGACTGGACCCTCCGACGCCCAGACACTCGCTCGCATGCTCCAGCAACAGCTCGACGCCATCAACGAGGAGATCAGGTGACACACACACACACACACACACACACATACATACACACTCACACACACACACACACACACACCCACACACACACACCCCATTAATGAGATACACACTTTTAATGAGGAGATCAGGTGAGACACACACACCTGTAACCAGATACACACCTGTAACCAGATACACACCTTTAACCAGATACACACCTTAACGAGATACACACCTTTCACAAGGAGATCAGGTGAGACACACACACACACACACACCTTTAACGAGGAGAACAGGTGAGACACACATTTAAACAGGAGATGAGGTGAGACACAGCTTCAATGAGGGGATCATCTGTTACACCCTCTCTCTCTCCCTCTCTCTCCTTCTCTCTCCTTCTCTCTCTCTCTCTCCCCCTTTCTCCCTCCATCCCTCCATCCTCAGGATGATCCAGGTGGAGAAGGAGTGTGCGGAGCTGAGGGCTGATGAGATTGAGATGACTTTAACACTTTCTCTCTATCTCTCTCTCCCTCTATCCCTCTATCTCTCTATCTCTCCCTCTCTCCCTCCATCCCTCCATCCTCAGGATGATCCAGGTGGAGAAGGAGTGTGTGGAGCTGCGTGCGGACGAGATTGAGATGACTTTAACACTCTCCCTCCCTCTCTCTCCCTCTATCCCTCTATCCCTCCATCCCTCTCTCTCTCTATCCCTCCATCCCTCCCTCAGGATGATCCAGGTGGAGAAGGAGTGTGCGGAGTTGCGTGCGGACGAGATTGAGAGTCGTGTGAACAGTGGCAGCATGGACGGCCTGAACGTGACGCTTAGGCCCCGCCCCTCCATCCCCACCTCCGTCACCGCGCTCTCATTGGCCAGCTCCTCGCCGCCCGTCAGCGG
>CM059267.1:1133571-1141071 GCA_030347295.1 Setipinna tenuifilis | reverse complement strand
ATTTCGTTTCTCCTGACCGCCAGGCGGTGCCTTCAGCACTGAATGTTCATCACATGCTCCCATGCAGGTCGAGAATTGTATATCAACAAAGTCACGTGTGACCGGGTAGGCGTGTATCACGGAAGTTTACTTCTGACACGCACTTCCCGGAACCGGTCTCTTGTCATCTTCTCGTGCTGAAGCAGGTTTGTTTGGATACACGTCGCTATTGACGGCCTGTGTATGGAGCTGCGGTTTTTCGCCCTCCGATAGGCTGCAGACGTTTTCCCAACTTCTGACGGTGAGATTAAATTCATTTCTCGTGGGTGCTTTCGCCCCTTGTAGTTTCGTTGTGTCGGATGTCTTGGTGTGTTCGCCTGACGACTGCTACTGCTACCTTTTGGCTACAGCTAACAGCTAGCTCTACCTGGCATTGAGTGTGTTCGCTCGTTCTGCCATTTGCACTACGGTGTACATTTTTTTTTGTTTGTTATTTGTGTGTTGTAGGTGAGTTCGGCTTGGAGTTTGGTAAGTTCTTCGCCGCTGGTGGGGCATAGCCCGCCTGCCCTCGTGCTGTGGGGTTGCCGGTTGCTTCCGTGCCTTTTGGCTTTCGGTTTGTCAACTGCTAGCCGTGTCACGTCTACTAAGTGGCTTCGCTCTTAGGCAGATTATTGGCATTCGTTTTGCCGGTTCTTATTTTTTAACATCGGCGATTGTGTGGGCCTTCCCTGTATATCTTGGGAGGTCCTTCACGCGGTGTTTCGTAAGTATCCTCTTTCCCCTTGTAGTTTTTGTATTGTTGTTAACTATTGCTACGGATTCCCCCCGCCACCGCGTCACTAGGGTTGCGTGGGTGATTACGCCTGGCACGACCAGTGAGTGGCAGTTTCTGGACTGGCTTTGCTGCGCGGGAGTGTCTTCGCTCCTTGCGCGTTATCGCCTGCCTATGCGCTTTCTATAGGACGGTTTACACAGTAAAGTTGTTTACACAGTGGGTGTGTTCGCCCCGGGTACTATTACAGGTAGTGGGTGTTTCCGCCCCGACTGATTATTGTGCAGGAGTGCTTTCGCTCCGCTTGCTGTTACTTTGGTTTTTTTCAGAAAAAAAAAAAAAAAGAAACAAAAAACAAAAAACAAAAAAACAAAAAAAAAAAAGTGGGTGTTTCCGCCCCGACTGATTATTGTGCAGGAGTGCTTTCGCTCCGCTTGCTGTTACTTTGGTTTTTTTCAAAAAAAGAAAAAAAAAAACAAAAAAAACAACAAAAAGTGGGTGTTTCCGCCCCGACTGATTATTGTGCAGGAGTGCTTTCGCTCCGCTTGCTGTTACTTTGGTTTTTTTCAAAAAAAGAAAAAAAAAAAAAAAACTTGCTGGGTGCTTACGCCCAGACACTGCTGTTGGCTTTGCTCGCATTGGCCCCCTGTGTGTGCAAACAATGTTTATGATTTGTATTGATTGTCGGGCCCCCCTCGAACCAGACGACGGGCACGAGCTCTGTCCAGATTGCCTCGGCCTTGACCACCTCAGGCAAGGCCTTACGGGACTGGCATGCGCTAATTGCAGCTGCCTGAGCGTGGCCCGCCGCAGGGAGAGGCTGGCCCGTGTGGAGGGCGAGGAGTCGCCCTCGGCGCAGGGTGGCACTGTGCCCCCCAAGCCTCTGAAGCGGCGCCAGCGGGAGAAGCGGGCGCCGCCGGGTGAGCCTCCAGCAAAGCTATCTAAGGTGGACCTGGTTGCACAGAGGGTGGACACCATGGCAGCTGAGTTTGCTGAACTCAAGGCCATCCTATTGGGCCAACAGCGGCCTGCGGCCATGCCCACAGCGGCTTCGGCTGTGGGGGCCGCGTCCTCTTCTGATTACGGGGGGCCTCCGGGGCTGTCCCCGGCTATAACGGGCCCTGAGGAAGATGTCCTCTCTACCAGGGCTTCGGAAAGTCTGGCGGTCGTCGATGAGTGGGCGGGCCAGTCTGAGGCTACTGCTGATGTTGGTGTGGAGCCCCTCTCTGGCCAGAGCTCTCCTAGGGGATCGGTGCGGGCCCAGGGCTCAGTGGTGGTGCCCACCCTGAAGGTGGCCCTGGCCCGGTTGGGCCTGGATGTGCCTGCAGCGGAAACGGCCCCCCAGAGTGCCTTTTTCCAGCAGGCCACCGGCCCGTCGGGGTTCAGCGTGCCTCCGTCCGCCCCGTACGTTGCTGAGTTGCAACGGTGCTGGGCCGATCCCAGACGCTTTCCGCACAGGACCAGCGATGATCGCGTTTTAGCGAACATGCGGGATGCCGCTACCTACGGCCTTGGCTCTATGCCGGGCGTCGAGTCAACCCTGGCTGCCATCATTGTCTCGCCCGATGAGGCGTTGAGGCCGGACGCACGCTGCCCCCGGCCGCAGTGCCGTATTACTGACGACTACATTTGCAAGAGCTACGATGCTGCTGCACGTGCTGCACGCATTGGGAACTCTATGTCCCATATGTTGCTGGCCTTGTCACAGTCCCTCCAGTCGGCTGAGGTTGAGACGCCCATCCGCGACCTCACTAGTACGCTGTTGCAGGCGTTTGCCTACATGGCCAGGGAGCAGGGCAGAGTCATGTCCCACCTGACCTCTGCACGGCGGCAGGTGTGGCTTGCGCAATCGCCCCTGTCAGAGCAATGCAGGAGGTCCCTCCGTTCTCTGCCAGTGGTCCCCGGTCATCTCTTTGGACCGGCTGCCCAGGATGCGCTACAACGCGGCCTGCAGGTCTCTCAGGCCAGACGCCAATTTGCTAGCCTCCACCAGGCCCGTACCCAGGCCTGGAGGCCTAGCCCCGTGGTCCACCGGCCTTCCCCTGGACCTTCTCCCGCCCCACAACCTCGTCCGTCTACGGCTCGTAGGTTTCGCCGGCCTCCAGCCGGCCAGCGGGAACAGCAGGGAGGAACGCCGGGCCCCCGCCCCAGTAGGGGCGGTGGGAGGCGTGGGCGGCGACAATGACTGCCCCCTCCCGGCGGTCGGGCGCTTCACCAGTCAGCAGATTGCTTACTGGGAAGCCACTACCTCCGACCCATGGGTGTTTTTCCACCGTATGCCACGGATACAACATCCAGTTCGGGTCCCGACCGCCGAGATTCCAGGGGGTGAGGATGACCAGGGTCCGCGACAACACCAGGGCCTTGGCTTTGCGCCAGGAGGTGCAAGCCCTCCTGGCCAAAGATGCGATAGAACAACTCGAGCCGTCCTCACAAGACAGTGGGTTTTATTCCACTTATTTTATCATTCCAAAGAAAGGGGGCGGGCTTCGCCCCATTCTAGATCTGCGGCCCCTGAACCGACATCTCAGGGTGCTGACGTTTCGTATGCTGCGCACCTCAGACGTGCTGACAGGCGTCAGAAGGGGCGACTGGTTTACTTCAGTGGACCTCACGGACGCCTACTTTCACATTCCCATTACACCTCGGCATCGCCAGTTCCTGCGCTTCGCCTTCGAGGGGAGGGCGTACCAGTTCAAGGTCCTGCCCTTTGGGATGTCCCTGGCACCAAGGGTGTTTACGAGGTTTGTGGCAGCGGCGCTTGCCCCGTTGCAGAGCAGCGGGATGCGAATTCTCCCTTATTTGGACGACTGGCTCATCTGCTCAGCGTCCAGGGAGAGGGCGCTCGGGGATTCCTCTCGGCTGCTCAGGCACATTGCCGACCTGGGTATTGCGGTGAATCTCAGGAAGAGCTCACTGACACCGATGCAACGAATAGTCTTCCTCGGCATCCAGCTGGACTCCCGACTCATGACTGCGCGTCCATCCAGCCAACGCATAGATGCCATCATACAGGAGGTGAGTTTGTTCAGACGGGGTACGTCACGAACACTCCACTCCTTCCAGGTATTGCTCGGTATGCTGACCGCAGCATCCCACATTGTCCCTCTCGGCCTGCTTTCGTTGCGGCCTCTTCAGAGATGGGTGAACGCGCTTGGCCTGCACCCGCAGTTCCATCGGCACAGACGGATTGTCGTCACGTCCGACTGCTTGGACTGCCTTCGCCCATGGAGGCGGCGCTCACGCCTGGCTCGTGGGGTCCCCCTGGGCGTGATAGCCCATCGCAGGGAGGTGGTGACCACCGACGCTTCCCTGAGCGGATGGGGCGCTGTTTGGCAGTGCAGAGCTGCCCGGGGCTCGTGGCGCCCACGGCAGCAGCGGTTGCACATCAACGACCTGGAGCTACTGGCGGTGTTGTTGGCTCTCAGGCATTTCCTCCCCTATCTGGAGGGGAGGCATGTCCTGGTGAGGACGGACAACACGTCCGTGGTGTACCACGTCAACCACCAAGGGGGGACGAGGTCTCTGTCCTCCCTGACGCTGGCGCGGCGACTGCTGTCATGGGCGCACCCGCGTCTACTGAGCCTGAGGGCAACCTACCTACCAGGCGTAGAGAACTCGGTCGCCGACTTTCTCTCCCGGGGCCAGCCTTATCCTGGGGAATGGAGGCTTCACCCGGATGTGGTGCAGAACATCTGGTCCAGGTACGGGATGGCGCAGGTGGACCTTTTTGCCTCCCTCGCCACGACACACTGCCTCTGGTGGTTCTCACTAGGGACACCGGCAGGGCCTCTGGGCCAGGATGCGCTGGCTCACAGCTGGCCCAGACTCCTCCTTTATGCGTTCCCGCCTCTCTCGCTAATACTGCCCACCTTGGAGAGGATCCGGCGGGAGGGCCACCGGGTTCTCCATGTGGCACCCCGGTGGCCCGGCAGGGTTTGGTTCCCCATATTGTACAGCATGCTGGACGGGGAGCCCTGGTGTCTCCCCCAGCGGACGGACCTCCTCTCTCAACTAGAGGGTCGGTTGTGGCATCCGAACCCGGCACGCCTCCAGCTGTGGGTTTGGCCCCTCAGGGGCCGGAACCGCTTCTAGCGTTATGTGATCCGGCAGTCGCTCGGACCATTTCACACTCTCGGGCGCCCTCCACAAATGCGCTATACGAGAATCGGTGGAGGCTCTTTGTTACGTGGTGCAGGGTCCGGGGCTTGGAACCATCGGCCTGCCCCATACCGGCCGTCCTTGCCTTCCTACAGTCCCTCTTTGATAGAGGGCTTGCGCCCTCCACCATCCGGGTGTACACTGCGGCGATATCGGCAATGCATGCCAAGGTGGACGGCCTTACAGTGGGTTCTCATGCACTGGTGAAACGCTTCCTGAGGGGCACTCAGCGGCTGAGGCCTCTGCGGCGAAGCTTGGCACCTTCGTGGGATCTACCCCTTGTACTGGAGGCATTGAGAAAGGCGCCTTTCGAACCTCTCGGCGTGGCGGAGCTTAAGTGGCTGTCTCTTAAGACTGCCTTCCTCCTGGCAATGGCGTCGGCTAAGAGAGTGGGTGAGTTGCACGCCCTCTCAGTTAGCCATGAATGTCTGCAGTGGGGCTCTAGTGACACCGGGGTTACCCTGTGGCCCAACCCCTCGTTTCTTCCGAAGGTTTTGCCTTCGTCCTATGTCAACCAGCCTCTCAGGCTGGCTGCTTTTGGTTCCTCCGCCCAGGCGGGTGGTGAGGAGCGGACTGATGCACTGCTGTGCCCAGTCCGGGCACTCAGATTTTATGTCGCAGCGACTGCCGCATCCCGACGGTCTGACTGCTTGTTCGTCTGCCACTCGGGACATCGACAGGGACAGGCGTTGTCCAAACAACGGCTGTCCAAATGGATTGTGGACACGGTTTCCTTTGCCTACACGAGCAGTGGCCGTGTTGTACCTCGGGGTGTTCGAGGTCACTCTACCCGGAGTGTGGCAACGTCATGGGCGGCTTTGAGAGGGGTCCCGCTCCCTGACATTTGTGCCGCTGCATCTTGGGCCTCATCTTGTACCTTTGCCCGGTTTTATAGGGTCAATGTGGCGACGGGCGGCTCATTGGCCGCGGCGGCCCTTTCTGGCTCTGCGTAACCATCTGACTGGGTGAGTGGGTCTTCCTCGTGACCTTGTTGGTATTAGTCATCCAGTGCTGAAGGCACCGCCTGGCGGTCAGGAGAAACGAAATAGAACGATGGTTACGTATGTAACCGCGGTTCTATGAGTTTCGGATGACCGCCAGGCCTTGGCAGTCACTCGGAATACTCGAGAAGATTGCCAAGAGACCGGTTCCGGGAAGTGCGTGTCAGAAGTAAACTTCCGTGATACACGCCTACCCGGTCACACGTGACTTTGTTGATATACAATTCTCGACCTGCATGGGAGCATGTGATGAACATTCAGTGCTGAAGGCACCGCCTGGCGGTCATCCGAAACTCATAGAACCGCGGTTACATACGTAACCATCGTTTTTATGTCTCTCTCTCTCTCTGTGTCGCACACACACACACATACACACACACACACACACACCCTCAGTGACTGCCTGCCTGTTGTCTCTTCAGGCATGAGCTGCTGGAGGATGCCCGGAGGAAATACATACACACACACACACACACACACACACACACACACACACTCTCTCACTGCCTGTTGTCCCCTAGGCATGAGCTGCTGGAGGATGCCCGGAGGAAATACATACACACACACACACACACACACACACACACACACACACACACTCTCTCTCACTGCCTGTTGTCCCCTAGGCATGAGCTGCTGGAGGATGCCCGGAGGAAAGGCCTCCCCTTCTCCCAGTGGGACGGGCCAACCGTGGTGTCCTGGCTGGAGGTAAACACACACCTTAGCAACCCACCTTAGCAACCCACCCTAGGCTAACACACACCTTAGCAACCCACCCTAGGCTAACACTAATCTTAGCACCTCACCTTAGCAACCCACCTTGGTCTAACACTCACCTTAGGCTAACACTCACCTTAGCACCTCACCTTAGCAGCCCAACCTAGGCTAACAGTCACCTCAGACTAACACTTACTGTAGGCTAACACTCATCCTAGGCTAACACACACCTTAGCACCCATTAGGCTAACACTCAATTTAGGCTAGTAGTAATCTTAGGCTAACACTCACATGAGGCTAACAGTCTCCTCAGGCTAGCACTCACCTTATACTAGCACTGACCTTAGCCTAACACTCACCTTAGCCTAACACTGACCTTAGTCTAACACTCACCTTAGCCTAACACTCACCTTAGCCTAACTTAGGCTAAACTCAACTTAGGCTAACACTAATCTTAGGCTAACACTCACCTTATGCCAACACTTACTGTAGGCTAACACTAACCTTAGGCTAACAGTAATCTTAGGCTAACATTCTTTTCAGGCAAGCACTCCCCTTTGGCTAACACTGACCGTAAGCTAACACTCAGCTTAGACTAACACACAGCTTAGGCTACCCCTTACCATGAGATAACCTTTAGTAACCTTTAACCTTTAACCTTTAGCATCCCCTTACCATGGGATAACCTTTAGCATTGGCTAACTAACCCTGAGATGTGCAGTTTAAACAGGTGGCCTTGGAATGTGATGACGTGAGAAGAGAATAACATCCCACCACACTAAACACAAAGCCTCCCAAACACAGAGCTCAAACAACACATTATACTCAAAATACTCTCTCCCTCTATTCCTCCTTTTCTCTCTCCCTCTA
>CM059267.1:1111071-1118571 GCA_030347295.1 Setipinna tenuifilis | reverse complement strand
TTTACAAAGCTAATATTGTTAACAGTAGCATCTCTGCTTTTGCAAAGCTAATAATGTTAACAGTACCTCTGTGATGCTAACATGGATGGGAAACAAAACAACAAAGCTAATAGTGCTAATCATAGCTTCATAACACTAGCATGGCTGCTTCCATAGCTGACTGTGCTAGGATTAGCCTAGCATGACTACTGACAGCTTTAGAAAGCGAATAATGCTAATGTAGCTCCATAACACTAACATGGTTGGTGACTACAGATTGATGATGCTAACAAGTGGCTTAATCACCTTAGCATAAGTAATGACAGAGCTACAAGCAGAGCTATCTCATAACATGAGCACTGATAGTGATATTCATATACAGCTACACTAGGGTTAGCTTTGGAATTCTGACAAGGACAAAGGCACAGTCATACCACTGATGCTAGCTATAGCACCAGAACAGTAACATGAGTGTGGACACACCTAATGAAGGTACTCGCTATGCTACCTTATAAAGGGCAGGTCTATAGACTCGCTATGCTATGCTATGCTACCTTATAAAGGGCAGGTCTATAGACTCGCTATGCTATGCTATGCTACCTTATAAAGGGCAGGTCTATAGACTCGCTACGCTATGCTATGCTACCTTATAAAGGGCAGGTCTATAGACTCACTATGCTATGCTATGCTATGCTACCTTATAAAGGGCAGGTCTATAGACTCGCTACGCTATGCTACCTTATAAAGGGCAGGTCTATAGACTCACTATGCTATGCTATGCTACCTTATAAAGGGCAGGTCTATAGACTCACTATGCTATGCTATGCTACCTTATAAAGGACAGGTCTATAGACTCACTATGCTATGCTACCGTATAAAGGGCAGGTGTATAGACTCACTATGCTATGCTACCGTATAAAGGGCAGGTGTATAGACTCACTATGCTACGCTATGCTACCTTATAAAGGGCAGGTCTATAGACTCGCTATGCTATGCTATGCTACCTTATAAAGGGCAGGTGTATAGACTCACTATGGTACGCTATGCTACCTTATAAAGGGCAGGTGTATAGACTTGCTATGCTATGCTACCTTATAAAGGGCAGGTCTATAGACTCACTACGCTATGCTATGCTATGCTACCTTATAAAGGGCAGGTCTATAGACTCGCTATGCTATGCTATGCTACCTTATAAAGGGCAGGTCTATAGAATCACTATGCTATGCTACCTTATAAAGGGCAGGTCTATAGACTCGCTACGCTATGCTACACTACCTTTTAAAGGGCAGGTGTATAGACTCACTATGCTATGCTATGCTACCTTATAAAGGGCAGGTGTATAGACTTGCTATGCTATGCTACCTTATAAAGGGCAGGTCTATAGACTCACTACGCTATGCTATGCTATGCTACCTTATAAAGGGCAGGTCTATAGACTCGCTACGCTATGCTATGCTATGCTACCTTATAAAGGGCAGGTCTATAGACTCGCTACGCTATGCTATGCTGCCTTATAAAGGGCAGGTCTATAGACTCGCTACGCTATGCTATGCTATGCTACCTTATAAAGGGCAGGTCTATAGACTCGCTACGCTATGCTATGCTACCTTATAAAGGGCAGGTCTATAGACTCGCTATGCTATGCTATGCTACCTTATAAAGGGCAGGTCTATAGACTCGCTATACTATGCTACCTTATAAAGGGCAGGTCTATAGACTCGCTACGCTATGCTATGCTACCTTATAAAGGGCAGGTCTATAGACTCGCTATGCTATGCTATGCTACCTTATAAAGGGCAGGTCTATAGACTCGCTATGCTATGCTACCTTATAAAGGTACTCGCTATGCTATGCTACCTTATAAAGGGCAGGTGTATAGACTCCCTACACTATGCTATGCTACCTTATAAAGGGCAGGTGTATAGACTCGCTATGCTATGCTACCTTATAAAGGGCAGGTGTATAGACTCGCTACGCTATGCTATGCTACCTTATAAAGGGCAGGTCTATAGACTCGCTACGCTATGCTATGCTACCTTATAAAGGGCAGGTCTATAGACTCGCTATGCTATGCTATGCTACCTTATAAAGGGCAGGTCTATAGACTTGCTGCGCTATGCTACCTTATAAAGGGCAGGTCTATAGACTCGCTACGCTATGCTACACTACCTTATAAAGGGCAGGTCTATAGACTCACTACACTATGCTATGCTACCTTATAAAGGGCAGGTCTATAGACTCACTACACTATGCTATGCTACCTTATAAAGGGCAGGTCTATAGACTCACTATGCTATGCTATGCTATGCTACCTTATAAAGGGCAGGTCTATAGACTCGCTATACTATGCTACCTTATAAAGGGCAGGTCTATAGACTCGCTACGCTATGCTATGCTACCTTATAAAGGGCAGGTCTATAGACTCGCTATGCTATGCTATGCTACCTTATAAAGGGCAGGTCTATAGACTCGCTATGCTATGCTACCTTATAAAGGTACTCGCTATGCTATGCTACCTTATAAAGGGCAGGTGTATAGACTCCCTACACTATGCTATGCTACCTTATAAAGGGCAGGTGTATAGACTCGCTATGCTATGCTACCTTATAAAGGGCAGGTGTATAGACTCGCTACGCTATGCTATGCTACCTTATAAAGGGCAGGTCTATAGACTCGCTACGCTATGCTATGCTACCTTATAAAGGGCAGGTCTATAGACTCGCTATGCTATGCTACCTTATAAAGGGCAGGTCTATAGACTCGCTATGCTATGCTATGCTACCTTATAAAGGGCAGGTCTATAGACTTGCTGCGCTATGCTACCTTATAAAGGGCAGGTCTATAGACTCGCTACGCTATGCTACACTACCTTATAAAGGGCAGGTCTATAGACTCACTACACTATGCTATGCTACCTTATAAAGGGCAGGTCTATAGACTCACTACACTATGCTATGCTACCTTATAAAGGGCAGGTCTATAGACTCACTATGCTATGCTATGCTATGCTACCTTATAAAGGGCAGGTCTATAGACTCGCTACACTATGCTATGCTACCTTATAAAGGGCAGGTCTATAGACTCGCTATGCTATGCTACCTTATAAAGGGCAGGTCTATAGACTCACTACACTATGCTATGCTACCTTATAAAGGGCAGGTCTATAGACTCGCTATGCTATGCTACCTTATAAAGGGCAGGTCAGGTCTATAGATTCGCTATGCTATCATGTGGCTCCGGGCCTGTGTGTGTGTGTGTGTGTGTGTGTGTGTTGAGGACACACCAGTATAACTCACTGCTGTTTCTTTGCAGCTACTCTAACCCTCCAAGACCTTTTTATCTCTCTGTGTCTCACACTCTTTCTTTTCTTTTTCTCTCAAGCGCTTTCTCACTCGTCCCCATTCTCTTTTCTTGTCACACTTTCACAGCAGTTGCACATATTGAAATGCCTTCTGCATTTTGCAAAGGAAACGGTAATCCTCGAGAATTAGATTCGGCAGGCTAAGTCCACTTAGGAGATAGAAAAAGCAGTACTCATCCAGACACACACACACACACACACACACACACACACACACACACACAAAAGCCACACAAATACCTTCAAAGAGCAGCATTAGGCCTAATCTTGAGAGCGGGAGCTTGCACTTATTGTCCTGAAGTCAGACGTACTGTAAGTCTCTGAGAATGGTATCGCTGTCCCCATGCAGCTTCACACAGTCACACACACACACACACACACACACACACACACACACAGTCACACTTTTAAACTTTTGGAGCGGCATTATGGTATCTTCATGATGTTTGTGAGGGGGGCACTGCTAACTTTCCTCTAGGAGTAGAACCCATCGTGTTTAGGTGTTTGTGAAAGGGGCAATGCTTATACTCAAGGTCATTCCCTCTCACAAAAGCCAATTTAATCACTGATTCCAACCCATGGTGTTTAGGTGTAAGCGTGTCCACATACCCGCCCCACTGCTGTCAACAGGCTGAGGTCTGAATCTGCTCAGGTCATATAGGCATTAAAAAATGTCAAAGAAACATGTCTTTAATGCCATCTCTTTTTACCTCATTCTTACTACCTGTGTGTGTGTGTGTGTGTGTGTGTGTCTCTGCAGTGCATTCCCACTACCTGTACGGACACACGCTTGCGGCCTTTCGAGAGTAATATGCCAAAATCAGCGGAACCTTTTTTTCGTGGCGTCTGGAAGGGGGGGGTGGGCACCTGCACCTGCACCTGTCCCCCCCACCCCAAAATCAGCACCAGTGCTTTCTGGACTCTGTGCAATAGAAGGTGGGGCAAGAGGAGGTGGGGCAGCATCGGAGGGGGCAATAGAAGGTGGGCGATAGGAGGTGGGGCAGCATCGACACCACGCCACGTATCGCCACGCCAACGCCACCTCTCGTCACGTATCGCCACGTCAACGCCACGTCAACGCCACCTCATGTATCGCCACGCCAACGCCACCTCATGTATCGCCACGCCAACGCCACGCCCTGCTGCCCCGCTGACCTGCCTGTGGACTCGGCCAAGTGTGTAGCTTGCATCACTGCTGTAAAGGAGACTCCCTCCTCCTCTCCTCCTCTCCTCCTCTCCTCCTCCTCCTCCTCCTCTTTCTCCTCCTCCTCCTCCTCCTCCCCTCCTCCTCCTCTTCCTCCTCTCCTCCTCCTCCTCTCTCTCTGTCTCCCTCTCTGATCTCCTCCTCCTCCTCCTCCTCCTCTCCTCCTCCTCTTCCTCCTCTCCTCCTCCTCCTCCTCCTTCTCCCCTCCTCCTCTCCTCTCTCTGTCTCCCTCTCTCCTCTCCTCTCCTCTCCTCCCTCTCCCCCTCTCTCCACCCCTGTTCTCCCTGTTCTGTAGTCGTGGTGGTGCTGGTGTGCTTTCGCTCTGTTGTAAACTGTAACTCTGCATAGTAGTCTATCCGCTAGAGCCTGTTACCGGGGTGACCTGGGTGTTTCTATGGCAACCCGAGTACAAGGCTTCCCCCCTACCGGTTATGCAAGGTATTTATCGGTGTCTATCTGTATATAAAATGGATGACTTACTATGTTTTTTATAGAAATATATACATATAAATATAAATATATATATATTGAAATTGTATATGGAAAGAATACTATATACCTGTTGTATGACAATGAGCTATTCTCCCCCCGTGTCTGAGGTGGTGATACTGTATGTGTTTGTGCGCTGGTTGTGTGCCAGCTCAGTGTGTGTTATGGTGATGACCTCCAGTGTGTGTGATCCATGTGATGACATCACCAGTGTGTGTGTGTCAGTGTGAGGACGTCCTCAGTGTGTGTGTCAGTGTGGGGACGTCACCAGTGTGTGTGATCGAAGGACCTCCCAGCGATCACCTCCACCAGTGCTCAAATATGACTTCATTCCAGTTAACCCAGCATGGTTAACCCAGTATGGTTAACACTAACAAGGCCAAGGTCCATAACTCTTTCTCTGTCTTTGTGTGTGTGTGTGTGTGTGTCTCTCTCTCTCTCATTTCTTACTCAGCCATCCCTGCTCAGCCAAGTCACACTAAATAAAGATCTTCAGACTAATAAAAAAGTGAAATGGAAATATTGTAACACAAGCAATAGTGATCTGCATCAGCACAGACTCTAAGAAGCTTCACCGAAACACACACACACACACACACACACTCATACACACACACACAAACTAGTATTCACCAAAACACACACACACACACACACACACACACACAGACACACACACACAAACTAGTATTCACCAAAACACACACACACACACACACACACACACAAACTAGTATTCACTGGAACACACACACACTTCGTCATCGTACCCATTTTGGCTGGTCAGCTGATGTTGGGTTCAGGTTCTGGATTCTAGTTCTGCAGTGGCTCGGGTCCATTATTGTGGAGAATGGGGTTGATACCTGTGAGGGGGTTGACTCACCTGTGATGGGGTTGACACACCTGTAGAGTCTCACTGTGGCCACTGGAAAATGTCAGTCAGATGACGCCACATTTATAATGAGGTTGATACACCTGTAGTAGGGTTGACACACCTCTAATGGGGCTGACACCTCTAATGGGGTTGACACACCTGTGACGGGGTTGACACACCTGTGATAGGATCTCACTGTGGCCACTAACTCCAGGTTGGGCAATGTCAGTCAGATGACGCCACACTTGTAATGAGGTTGACACACCTGTGATGGGGTTGACACACTTGTAGTGAGGTTGACACCTCTAATTGGGTTGACACACCTGTAATGGAGTTGACACACCTGTAACGGGCTTGACACACCTGTAATGGAGTTGACACACCTGTAGACAGTCATGTGTCTGTAGCTGCTCTGAGGCTTGCAAGTGAAGGGTCCGATGAGCCTGTCTTACTAGGGCCACTAGCTCCAGGCCACCTGCTCCAGGCTGCAGTGAGTGGACAATGTCAGTCAGGTGATGCCACACCTGTGATGGGGTTGACACACCTGTTATAGAGTTGACACACCTGTGACGGGGTTGACACACCTGTGACAGGGTTGACACATAGGACCCACATAGAAACCCGTGGACTGGCCGTCCATGTCTTCTGGAGTTCTGGATGTGTGCTGGGGAATACTGAGGATGTTTGTCATGTATGTGATGGAGGCGGGATTGGGAATGCCAGGAATATTCCTGCCCATGTAATGGAGGTCGGCCTCTGGGTTTATCTGCTAGGGAGTTGCTGGAAATATTTTCAGTAATGGAGGCAGGTAGAGGCGGATGCGTGTGCTACCTGAGTTGGTGTCAGTTCTGCAGATGCGTCCGCTACCAGCAGCAAAGTGACGCATTGAGGCATGCCAGGACTGTTCAGGCCACACCCACCCATCTGAGTCCTCCAATCCAAGATGCATATTTACCAGTAGTGTTCCTTCCTGGTCTCAGAGGCCACACCCACCCCTCTCAGTACTCCAATCAAAGATGCATATTTACCAGTAGTGTTCCTTCCTGGTCTCAGTGTCTACACCTATCCCTCGCAGTCCTCCAATCAAAGATGCATATTTACCAGTAGTGTTCCTTCCTGGTCTCAGTGTCTACCTATCCCTCTTAAACATCCCTCTCACCTTCACCCAGTAGTGTTGGCCTGACCTCGAGAGTCCACACCTGTCCCTCTAAAACATGCGTTCTCACACTCTCACCTGTCCCTCTAAAACATGTGTTTAAATACACACTCTCTTTATGGAGTAGTGTTCCAGCTTGGTCTCAGAGCCTGCGCCTGTTCCTCCTCACCCATCCAATCAAATACACGCTCTCACCTTCGCTGCTCTGGCAACCAATCAAATCCTCTCACAGAAGTCACCCAGCCAGTAAAAATGTAGCCAGCGGGGTGGGTGGGCTTGTTCCAATGCTGCTGTTGCCCAGCGGGTGGGGGGGGGGGGGGGGTGTTCTGGCTGGGCAGCTCTAGCCATCGTCTCCACCAGGGGGGGCTCCCCAGGGCCAGCGCCACGCCTGTCAGTGACCACTGGGGGGCACCCTCGTCCACTTGGGTACAGTACCA
>CM059267.1:1106071-1108571 GCA_030347295.1 Setipinna tenuifilis | reverse complement strand
GTGTGTGGCGCTACATACTGGACGTGTGTGTACGTGTGTGTGTGTGTGTGTGTGTGTGTGTGTGTGTGTGTATGTGTGTGTGTGTGTGTATGTGTGTGTGTGCCTGTGTATGTGTGTGTGTGTGTGTGTGTGTGTGCCTGTGTACGTGTGTGTGTGTGTGTGTGTGTGTGTGTGCCTGTGTACGTGTGTGTGGCGCAACATACTGGACGTGTCTCTCTCCGCACTCCCACAGGAAAGAGAACCATCGTTTGGAAACACATAATTATTAATAATCATGTCATAATCATGGACAATAATAATTCATTATAATATTAATCATAATCATTTATAATAATAATAATAATCATGGACAATAATAATGATGGACCACAAGCTTTGGTTTGGGAATGGCGCTTTGCTGAGCGCTGTGTTGCTGGCTACTGAAGGTCAGTCCTCCTGTCTGAAGGTCAGTCCTCCTCTCTGAAGGTCAGTCCTCCTCTCCCTCTCATGCAGATAGGTAGTACTGCTGCATATGGGGTGGGAGGGGTGGGGAGGGAAGGTGTCTGGGGAGGGGGGTGGGTGGACGTTCTCCTCTAACCCTTTAACCACCCCCCACCGCCATCTTTCCTGGGGGGGGGGGGTCTATTTGGAAATGTCCAGGGGGTAGGAGAGGGGGGCGGAGTCGGCCTCTGTGATGCTGTCCACGATGGAGGTCAGGGAGCGCAGATTGGTCTGCTCAGAGGAGTCATCCTGCAGCAGGTCTACAGGTAAACAACAACAACAAACAACAAACAATAAACAACATGGAGCAGGTCTACAGGAAAACAACAACAACAAACAAACAGGAAATGAAATGGAGCAGGTCTACAGGTAAACAACAACAACAAACAGTAAACAAGATGGAGCAGGTCTACAGGTAAACAACAACAACAAACAGGAAATACGATGGAGGAGGAGGTAAACAACAAACACAGTAAACAACTGGTACCAGGACAATACATGTTGACACACAGTTATTTACTGTAAATAACACCAAGCAAAGCACAAACACCTATTTTCATCTGAGACAGGTTTAAGGGTATATGGGGATGTGTGTGTGTGTATGGCGTGCATGTGATGGTGTGTGTGTGTGTTATCCTTGTGGCTGGTGCCGTAGGCGGGTCTGTCATATACGTGTGTGTGTGATGGTGTGTGTGTGTGTGTTACCCTCGTGGCTGACGTATGCGGGTCCGCAGTGTTCTGAGGCACTGTGGTTATGTGTGTGTGTGTGTGTGTGTGTGTGTGTGTGTGTGTGTGTGTGTGTGTTACCCTCGTGGCTGGTGCCGTAGGCGGGTCTGTCATACACGTGTGTGTGTGTGTGTGTGTGTGTGTGTGTGTGTTACCCTCGTGGCTGGTGCCATATGCGGGTCTGTCATATACGTGTGTGTGTGTGTGTGTGTTACCCTCGTGGCTGGTGCGTAGGCGGGTGTGTGTGTGTGTGTGTGTGTGTGTGTGTTACCCTTGTGGCTGGTGCCGTAGGCGGGTCTGTCATATACGTGTGTGTGACTGTGTGTGTGTGTGTGTGTGTGTTAGCCTCGTGGCTGGTGCCGTAGGCGTGTGTGTGTGTGTGTTACCCTCGTGGCTGGGTCCGTATGCGTGTGTGTGTGTGTGTGTGTGTGTGTGTGTGTGTGTGTGTCTTACCCTCGTGGCTGGGTCCGTATGCGGGTGTGTGTGTGTGTGTGTGTGTGTGTCTTACCCTCGTGGCTGGTGTAGGCGGGTCCGCAGTGTTCTGAGGCGCTGCTCCACTCCGGGCTGCTACAGCAGGTGCTCCCCGAGCCCTGGTCGCTCGACGACGACACCTGTTGCCACGGAGACACACACACACACACACACACGCTGCTGTCAGTCATATGCCACCGGTGGCCCTGCCCAGCCCAGCCTCTGGAGTCTGTCACTGACCAACGGCCAACCAGCAGAGACACACACACATAATAATGCACTCACACACACACACACACACACACACCCTGCCCAACGGCCAACCAGCGGGTCCTCTTTGTCACTGTACACAGGCGGACATTTTGTCCCCAGTCACATGGTGGCATGTTGTAGTGATGGTCAACATGGCGCAGTCACATGGTGACATGATGACATGGTAGCCAACATGGCGCAGTTGAAAGTCATTTTGAGCCTGGCCGGTTCCAGCGCTGGCAGCCATGTTGAAGGCCAGTCATACCACCAGCTAGTCCAGTGGTCGTCACGGAAATACTCACGAAGCAACAGCTTAGGGACAGCCAATCATCAGCTCTAAAATAGTCCGAACGGAACAGCTCAGCCAAACTAAATAGTCATGAAGATACCACATAAGAATGGCCTGGGTCAGTACAGAGACCGTATGAGATGGGCCTGGGTCAGTACAGAGACCGTATACGATGGGCCTGGGTTGGTACCAGGGCTGGAAATTAACCTTTACGTGCCACTGACAAATAAACGGTTAAAAAAAAAACGCTCAACAGTAAGTGATTATTTTGGGTCTGACATC
>CM059267.1:1096071-1101071 GCA_030347295.1 Setipinna tenuifilis | reverse complement strand
ACACACACACACACACACACACGCACACACACACACACACTGATCTCTCTGTTCTTTGTGCTCCGGGTGCCACTCGTGTCCATCCATCACACATAAACCGTCACACACACACACACACACACACACACTGACAGCAGCAGCAGCATCGCTGTTACTACATCAGACTCTACTGCACCACACATAACCACAAACACCACACACCCCACACCGCAACACACACACACACCCACACACAAACACACACCACAACAATACAAACACATACTACACCACACCATACATACACCACACCACACACACCACATCACACCCTTACCACACCACACCAAACCACACACCACACCACACACACACCGCTCGCTTACCACACCAAACTACACCACACACACACCACATGCTTACCACACCACACACAACCTTACCACACCAAACTACACCACAACACACCACACCACACACACACCGCTCGCTTACCACACCAAACTACACCGCACCACACACACCCTTACTACACCACACACACACCACACACAACCTTACAACACCACACCACACCACACACACACGCCACACACCCTTACCACACCACACCAAACCACACCACACCACACACACACCCCACGCTTATCACACCAAACTACACCACACCACACCACACACACACCCCACGCTTAACACACCAAACTACACCACACCACACACCCTTACTACACCACACACACACCACACACAACCATACCGCACCACACCAAACCACACACCACACCACACACACCACACACACACACGACACACACCCTTACCACACCACACCAAACTACACACCACAGCACACACACACTTACCACACCACACCACACACACCCCACGCTTACCACACCAAACTACACCGCACCACACACACGCTTACCACACCAAACTACCCCTAATTCTGTTCCACTAGGCAGCATGGCAGACGGCTGTGTGCGTATGTGTATGTTTGTGAGTGTGTGTGTGTGAGTGAGTGTGAGTGTGTGTGTGTGTAAGTTTGTGTGTGTGTGTGTGTAAGTGTGTGTGTGTAAGTGTGAGTGTGTGTGTGTGGGTATGTGTGTGAGTGAGTGTGAGTGTGTGTGTGTAAGTGTGTGTGTGTAGGTGTGTGTGTGTGTGTGCATGTGTGTAAGTCCCCTACAGCGATGTGTGAATGCCCTTGTGCCCCGTCACCATGCCAACAGCCCCGACAGTGGAGTCCAGGGCACCCAGAAATACCATGACCCGGGGCAGTTCATTAGTGGGCAACGGAAGCTGGGGGTGAAAAGCATGAGAACTATGAGACACACACACACACACACACACACGTCCGGGATTTCCAGACTTCCACACAGTTTACTGTAACACACTTTACTGGCATGGCACACCTCACACACACATGTACACAAACACACACACACACACATACACACACATGAACACACACACACACACTTTTAGCCTCCTCACTGTAACAGGTCAAATAGCAACACACTTACACTCTCACACACACACAGACACTCGGGTCACTATACAGCAGGAAGGCCTTTGGCATGTACTGACACACACACACACACACACACACACACAGGACCAAGGCCTTTGGCATGTACTGTAAGTATGCAGTCTCATTTCACACATGTATACATCACATTACAGCATACACACACACAAGACACACACGCAGAGACAGAGTGATAGAGAAAGACAGAGACAGAGGCAGAGAAAGAAACACCAAAGTGAAAACTTGACTTGCTGTGTTGAAATGGAAACAGACTTACACATTCAAGGGCAAACACACACACACACACATGCACACACACACTTCGAGGACAGAACAGGTGTGTGTGGATAATGAACGGTCATCCGAGATGTGTGTGCATGTGTGTGTGTGTACGACCCACAAAGTAAGGGCATTAAAACTAACCTTCCTTCTCCCACTAATGTAACACACACGCGCTACCCAAATGACAAAGCGTGTGTGTGTCTGTGTGTGTGTGTACTTGTGTGGCCCTCAGCTTCAATGGCCGACACACACATAGTGTTAGCCTAGCTATATGCCTGTGAAGATTCTCATTCATCCAGGTCATGCCAGTCAAAGGAGCTAAGGTATGTGTGTGTGCGTGTGTGTGTGTGTGTGTTTGTCTTTGAAGATTCTCATTCATCCAGGTCATGTTAGTCAAATGAGCTAAGGTGTGTGTGTGTGTGTGAGTTTGTCTGTGAAGATTCTCATTCATCCAGGTCATGTTAGTCAAATGAGCTAAGGTGTGTGTGTGTGTGTGTGTGTGTGAGTTTGTCTGTGAAGATTCTCATTCATCCAGGTCATGTTAGTCAAATGAGCTAAGTTGTAAGCAACTGGACTTCTTTTAGTAGCTTGAAGACGTCCAGTTGCTTACAATTACAGCGTAGCTCCTTTGGTTAGCATGGCTAAAGTTAGCATAGTGCTTCTGAGGAGACACGACACACGCCTCATCCCCACACCTAGTTCAATGTGTGTGTGTGTGTGTGTGTGTGTGTGTGTGTGATACAAACCCTGAGCTGTAGGTGTGTGTGTGTGTGTGTCTGTGTATGTGTGCGTATGTGTGTGTGTGTGAGCTGCAGGTCTGCTCTGTGAGTGTGTGTGTGTGTGTGTGTGAGCTGAAGGTCTGCTCTGTGAGTGTGTGAGGAACTTCCCTGTGCTGACATGTCAGAGCATGCTGCAGGACAGCTGGACGGGGGGAGGGCACGGGCCTGTGTGTGTGTGTGTGTGTCTTCATGGCTGTGTCTGTGTTTGTAGTGTGTGTGCTGACATACAGTAAAGAAATGGGTCAGACTGTAAACATGTTATTATTGTTGTTATATGTTCATTTACTTATTTTATGTTATTATATTATTGTTGTATGTATTATTGTTATTGTTGTATGTATTAGTGTTATTGTATGTTAATTTGTTCATTTCAAGTCATTTCAGTCACTCATTTATTTGGACAGGTGACATTTTTATTGAGATATTGAATCTCTTTCACAAGGCCACCCTGCTATTACAAATAAACAACATGAAACTCAGTAAAAACAAGAGCAACCTCAATGTCAGGAAGAAGATCAGAAGTACACCATGTAGAGTTCACAACACACAGACGAGAGTCATGAAAGCCCTACTAGGATACAGAAGGACAGTGTGTGTGTGTGTGTGTGTGTGTGTGTGTGTGTGTGTGTGTGTGTGTGTGTGTGTGTGTGTGTGTTTGTCGTGGACCAGAATGTGGTCCTGAAAGTGCTACTAGGATACAGCGGGACAGTCTGATAGTGTGTGTGTGTGCCTGTGTGTGTGTGTGTGTCTGTCTGTGTGTGTGTGTGTGTGACAGATAGACAGTCTGATCATGAACAAGCACCAAGACTGGAGCTAAACCAAACTAGTGTTTTAGCATCAGAGCAAAAGCGTCAGACAAACAAACGTCCAGATGTCTGTCTGACCAACTATCACTGGCTGCCCAAAGCAAGATATGCTGGCTGACCTTTGGTCCCAGTCCAGCCGTATAGAGGAGAGAGAGAGAGAGGGAGAGAGAGAGAGGGAGAGAAAGAGAGGGAGGGAGAGAAAGAGACAGAGAGAGATGGAGAGAGTGAGTGAGAAAGAAAGAAAGAATGACAGGGAGAGAGAAAGAGACAGAGAGAGAGAGGGGGAGGGAGAGAGAGAGAGATGGAGAGTGAGTGAGAAAGAGACAGTGATTGACAACGAGACATTGAGAAAGTAAGAAAAAGAGGAAGACAGCGAGATACAGAGAGGGAGGGAGAGAGAGAAAGAGAGAGTGAGGGAGGGAGGGAGAGTGAGAAAGAGAGAGAGAGTGAGTGAGTGAGAAAGAAAGACTGACAGGGAGAGAGAAAGAGAGGGTGACAATAAGGAACAGAGGGGGAGAAGAAAGACTGTGTGTGTGTGTGTGTGTGCGTGTGTGTGTGTGTGTGTGTGTGTGTGCGTGTGTGTGGTGTTTAAAGGCAGAGTAACTTTGTAGTGACTGCAACAGATGCTTGCTGGTCTGCCCCTACCCCTTCCCCTCCCCCCACACACACACAGACACGCACCACCACAACACACCCCTCCCCCCATCGACACCATGCCCAACTTTATCACAGAGCACAGTACCCTACCCCTCAATGCCCCCACCCCCCCCCCCACATACACACACACACACACCCCCACACACACACCCCACCCCACCTCCCCCACGCACACACACACACACCAACACACCTCGCCTCCACCCCCCCCCCCCCCCCCCCCTCACACACACACACACACACACACACACACACACACACACACACACACACCCTTCCTCACTGCCTCCTCCTGTCATATTGTGTCAGTCTGAGTTCATCTGTCCAGACCAATCAGCCGTCAGCAGCCCCATACTGGGCACACTGGTTCAGGAGAGCACAAATAACACACATACACACACACACACACACATATACACACTCACACACTCACACACCAATCACACACCACTCACACACACCAACCACCTTAATCACACACACCACTCACACACACCAGCCACCTCAATCACACACACCAACCACACACACCAACCACCTTAATCACACACACCACACTCACACACACCACTCACACACACCAGCCACCTCAATCACACACACTAACCACCACACTCACACACACCAACCACCTCAATCACACACACCACTCACACACACCAGCCACCTCAATCACACACACCAACCACTTCAATCACACACACCACTCACACACACTAACCACCTCAATCACACACAGCAATCACACACACCACTCACACACACCACTCACACACACCACTCACACACACCAACCACCTTAATCACACACACCAACCACCTCAATCACACACACCACTCACACACACCAACCACCTCAACCACACACACTACTCACACACACCAATCACACACACCAATCACCTTAATGACACACACCAACCACCTTAATCACACACACCACACTCACACACACCAACCACCTTA
>CM059267.1:1088571-1091071 GCA_030347295.1 Setipinna tenuifilis | reverse complement strand
GTGTGAGGGTGGGGGTATGAGGAGGGGGGGCAAAGGGGGGAATGGGGGGGGGGGCACACGGTGTTGAAATGAGTGTGTAGGAAAGCGGATAGTGGGGAAATGCAGGGTGGGGGAATGGGGCCGGCAGAATGGGGGGGGCAGTAAGTTCCTAACATAGCATAGCATAGCGAGGCGGTTGGGAGAAGGGGGGGTAACTTTTTAGCATAGTGGGTGGGGGGGGGGGGGTTGTGAGAATGGGGGGGGGGCATAAGTTCTAAACATGGTGAGGGGAATGGGAGAGTGGGGGTGTAAGTTCTTAGCATAGTGGGGGGGTATGGGAGAGTGGGGGGGGGGGGGTACGGTCTTACCATAGTGTGGGGGCGGGGGGGGGGGGGGGGGGGAGAGTGGGGGAGTAAGTTCATAGCATAGTGGGGGGGGGGGGATGGGAGAGTGGGGGGGGTAAGGTCTTAGCATAGTGAGAGCTTCAGAAGAGCTATCAGGAGAACGCTGGCATCTAGGTGACATCAGGGGTTTGGGGGTGTGAGAAGTCTGGTGTGTATGTGAGTGAGTGAATATGCTGGAGCCTGTTTTGCTTGGCATCCTGTACATGAGCATGGGGGCGTGAAGCCTCAGGAAAGGTTCACATGGAAGAGCCAGTCATTGCCATTGGCTTACAGTATGGGATAGCTGGTCATTGCCCATTGGCTCATTGGCTCTCTTTCTTTGTCCCTATGCAGAAGTACATATGTCTGTAGTGTCCCTACCCCGGGAAACTTATTCAGACACATGCACCTCCCTGTATGTATAAAGGTTGTCTGCTTACTCTGTGTCCCTTTACACCTCTGTCAGCTTATGTCCTCCTTTTTTGTAAGTCGCTTTGGACAAAAGCATCTGCCAAATGCAATGTAATGTAATGTAATGTAATGTACTATGAAAGAGCTGGTCAATGGCCATTGGTTCATATGGAGGAGCCGGTCAATGTCATTGGCCATTGGTTCATATGAGAGAGGTGACGCATTGGTCTTGAAGAGCAGGTTCTGACAGAAGAGCTGAGGCCACATGCCTGGCTGCCTCTTTGGTCTGCAGGTGCTGCCCCTCCACAAGCCCAGGAGACAGAGGGAGAGAGCGCCATCTAGAGGAGGGGAGGGAATGGAGGAGAAAGAGACGTCTAGAGGAGGAGAAGAGAGAGAGAGACATGGGGGATGTAAGAGAGATGTCGGGGGGGGGGGCTGCAAGGGTATCTTTGGTGTGGCTTAAGAATTAATAAAATGTCAAGCAGATTTTTTGTTGGGGAGGGGGCGTTGGATCCTCACACTGGATGTGGCACAGTTGGAATGGTACGGGTTGGGGAGATGAATGTGGGGCAATTTTTTTTTTTTTGGGGGGGGGGGGGGGGGTTGTTATCATGTTCGGGGCGATACTGTGAGAGAGGTACAGTAGGGGTGGGGGAAATGCCTTTAGGGGTGTGTGGGGCAGGGGGGGGTTAGTGTGAGGAATATGTAGGGGGTCTGAGGAGTTAAATAAGGATAAGACACATGAAGATGGGGAACTCTGGAGAAGAGGGGGGGAGAGGGGGTTTGGGGGGGGTGGGGGGGGTGGTATGGGTTTGAGATGAGAAGGAGAGATGAGGGTGGGGGAAAGTGGGGGATTTAGGGGTGGGGGGGTGTTGGGGTGGTGGGGGTGTTGGAAGATAAAGGTCTTGGGGTGGGGGGGCGGGGTATGTGTTTATGTGTATGGGTTTGAGATGAGAAGGAGAGATTAGGGTGGGGGAAAGTGGGGGATTTAGAGGTGGTGTGGGGATTGGAAGAGGGAGGTTTGGGGTGGGGGGGGGGTTGGAGGCGAGAGGTTTGGGGTATGGGGGGCGTATGACTTTGGGATGAGAACGAGCGATGAGGGTGGGGAAAATCCAGGGGAAAGTTTGGTGTGACGTTGGCGTTGGGTTAGGCACTACTGGTTGCAGCCTGTGTGTGTGTGTGTGTGTGTGTGTGTGTGTGTGTGTTAGTGTGACGCTGGCGTTGGGTTAGGCACTACTGGTTGCAGCCTGTGTGTGTGTGTGTGTGTGTGTGTGTGTGTGTGTGTGTGTGTGTGTGTTAGTGTGACGCTGGCGTTGGGTTAGGCACTACTGGTTGCAGCACTGGGGTGCAATGGCAGATGCCAGCGCTGAGCCTGGCATGTAGGTGTGTGTGTGTGTGTGTATGTCATTTCTGAGTCTGTGTGTCAGTGGTGTTTGTGTGTGTGTGTGTGTGTGGTTGGCATGTCTGCAATGCCAGTGCTGTGCCCATGGGGTAGCTGGCATGTCCCATCCCTGGGGTTATACACCGGATGCGTCACCCACAGACCCCCCCCCCCCCCCCCCCCCCCCTCACACACACACACACACACACACACACACACACACACACACACCCCTTCTTATTTTCCACTCCCAGCATGGATCAGCACGTTTTAAATAACCAAGCAAGTTCCTGTAACATGCACACACACACACACACACACACACACAGATATTCATGTACTGCAC
>CM059267.1:1061071-1086071 GCA_030347295.1 Setipinna tenuifilis | reverse complement strand
ACACACACACACACACACTGTATATACTGTACGCACTTCTTTTTATATTGTTAAATGTCCTCTGCAAAGTTATTAACATGATAAGGCATTGGTTGCTTATGATTGGTTGCTTTCTTTCCACGTTTTAAATGACCTGTTTTGACCTACTTGCAATCACATGACCAATGTAAATGTTTTCTTTTTGTATGATTTTCTAATTTTATTGTTTTTATCTATGATTCTGTATTTATTTTATTTATTTATTTAGTTAGTTAGTTATTTATGTGATTGTGTCCTTGGTGCTGTGTGGTTCTCTCCTGATACTGTGAGTTACAGCACTGTGTGCTGTATGTTACAGTGTGTGTGTATGTTATAGTGTGTGTGTATGTTATAGTGTGTGTGTGTATGTTAGAGTGTGTGTGTTATAGTGTGTGTGTATGTTATAGTGTGTGTGTATGTTATAGTGTGTGTATGTTACAGTGTGTGTATGTTATAGTGTGTGTGTATGTTATAGTGTGTGTGTATGTTACACTGTGTGTGTGTGTTATAGTGTGTGTGTATGTTATAGTGTGTGTGTATGTTATGGTGTGTGCTGTATGTTATAGTGTGTGTATGTTATAGTGTGTGTGTATGTTACACTGTGTGCTGTATGTTATAGTGTGTGTGTATGTTACACTGTGTGTGTATGTTATAGTGTGTGTCTATGTTACACTGTGTGTGTATGTTATAGTGTGTGTATGTTATAGTGTGTGTGTGTTTATGTTATAGTGTGTGTGTATGTTATAGTGTGCTGTATGTTATAGTGTGTGTGTATGTTATAGTGTGTGTGTATGTTATGGTGTGTGCTGTTGTGTGTGTATGTTATAGTGTGTGTGTATGTTACAGTGTGTGTATGTTATAGTGTGTGTGTATGTTATAGTGTGTGCTGTATGTTATAGTGTGTGTTTATGTTATAGTGTGTGTGTGTGTATGTTACACTGTGTGTGTATGTTATAGTGTGTGTGTATGTTATAGTGTGTGTGTGTATGTTATAGTGTGTGTGTATGTTACTGTGTGCTGTATGTTATAGTGTGTGTGTATGTTATACTGTGTGTGTATGTTATAGTGTGTGTGTATGTTACAGTGTGTGTGTATGTTATAGTGTCTGTATGTTATAGTGTGTGTGTATGTTACAGTGTGTGTGTATTTTAGTGTGTGTGTATGTTATAGTGTGTGTGTGTATGTTATAGTGTGTGTGTATGTTACTGTGTGTGTATGTTATAGCGTGTGTGTATGTTACAGTGTGTGTGTATGTTATAGTGTGTGTGTATGTTATATTGTGTGATGTATGTTATAGTGTGTGTATGTTACTGTGTGTGTGTATGTTATAGTGTGTGTATGTTATAGTGTGTATGATGTTATAGTGTGTGTGTATGTTATAGTGTGTTACACTGTGTGTTGTGAGTTGGCTGCTAATATGAATGTGTTCTGGCAGAGATGAGGTGGGCTGGGGAGGTTGGAAGTAAGGAAGAGCTTCAGTGATGTGTGTGTGTGTGTGTGTGTGTGTTCCTGGTGTTATTGTTGTGTCCTTGAAGACCCCCTCAAACACAAGATGTTACAGCTCAAGAGGTTATTCCCAAATAAAGAATTTGTGTAAAATATTTCCAGTCACTTCTATCTGAATCTAAATAAATAACTGAGCAGTAATAAATGAGATGATGAGATGTCTGTGTTTGAAATGAAGGACAATAGCAGCAACACAGAGTGTGTTTACGAGAGAGTGTGTCTTCAGTGGAGACTGACTGGAACAGGTGGGCACAGAACTAACACACACAGACACACACACACACACACACACACCAGACTTAGACACACACACACACACCACACACTCACTCACTCACACCCACACACACACACACACTCACACACACACACACACACACACACACACACACACACACACACACAAACACACAGACAGTACTGACTGAGTGGTGGCTATCTGTGTCAGCAGCTTATGTAATGACCAGTAAGTACTTACTGTACCCTCATCCACACAAGCAGGGACATGTGGCAGGTATGGCTACCGTTAGAGTGTAAGGTAGTAGTTTAAACACATTACAATAAAAAGCTTGCTTTCAAAACTCAACTCTAAGTTACTCTCTATGTTTTTTAAATATGAGCTGTTTTGTCCTGCTGTTCACTGCTGAAAGCACCAACTGAGCCTGGCACCAGTGACAGTCATATGCCACAGGCATTAATGAGCATCAAACATCATATCTCACAGTTACATACAAACATGCTAACATCAAACATCATATCTCACAGTTACATACAAACATGCTAACATCAAACATCATATCTCACAGTTACATACAAACAGGCTAACATCAAACATCATATCTCACAGTTACATACAAACATGCTAACATCAAACATCATATCTCACAGTTACATACAAACATGCTAACATCAAACATCATATCTCACAGTTACATACAAACATGCTAACATCAAACATCATATCTCACAGTTACATACAAACATGCTAACATCAAACATCATATCTCACAGTTACATACAAACAGGCTAACATCAAACATCATATCTCACAGTTACATACAAACATGCTAACATCAAACATCATATCTCACAGTTACATACAAACATGCTAACATCAAACATCATATCTCACAGTTACATACAAACATGCTAACATCAAACATCATATCTCACAGTTACATACAAACATGCTAACATCAAACATCATATGAACATGCTACCATCAAACATATCTCAGTCAATCAAGTATGAACATGCTAACATCAAACATCATATTTACCCACAGTCACAACATGCTAACATCAAACATCAAATCCCACAGTCACATATAAAAAGGTTAACATCAAACATCACATCCCACAGTCACAACATGCTAACATTAAACATCATATCCCCACAGTCACAACATGCTAACATTAAACATCATATCCCACAGTCACATATAAAAAGGTTAACATCAATAACCATATCCCACAGTCACAACATGCTAACAATAAACATCATATCCCACAGTCACATATAAAAAGGTTAACATCAATAACCATATCCCATACACATATATGCAGGCTAACATCAAACATAATAGCACTGATATTAGTCATTATACTAGTCATTTATAATATGAATTATATAAAACATTTGTAGCACTGATATTTATAGTCATTCATGATAACACTCATTTTTTAGTGTATCTATATGTCTATATAACAACATAACAATGTAATATTATACATATACAGTGTACAGTACATACCTAACCCTAACCCTAACCCTAATCCTAATCCTAAGGTACAGTGTAAGTACATAATGTTACATATTGATACACACTTTGTTACACTGTACATAATTGATGTAACAGGGACAGTAAAATAAAGTGTAACTGTCATTAATAATATAATTAACATAAAACATGATAGGGCCAAAAACGTATATATTAAAGACAACATGATGGAGATTTTTGCAGAGGCAGAGTAAAATAAAAAAAATAAACTATGTTTCAAGTCTAGAGGACTCACTATAGAAGGGAAACTGGTCTCTATGGTAGTGCTTTAGTGTTAATCCCACACTAAGGGAAAAGTCTGTGTTTTCCCGAATACTTATCTTACACCTATTTTATCTTTTATGCCTTTGTATTGTTCTTTGCTTTTGTTTTTGCGAAGCACATTACAGTAAAATGCCTTTGTGTATGAAATGCGCTATACAAATAAATTTGACTTGACTTGACTATTGTGTTTCTGGAACTCTTATTTGGGTTCAGTGCATAGAGGGGGAAGCAGCCTGGCAGTATATAATCTGTATTTATGACAGAAAACTCATATTTTCTTTAAAAAATATATTTTCATTTAAAAAATATATTTATTCATTTTAAGAGTTACAGAAGTGCTAGTTTGTCAGAGATTAGTACGTCCTTCCGGTCAATAATTCAGCTTGAGGTGCATACCCCTATCCATCAGAGCACTCTCCCCTTTTGGCTGTTGTCCTGAGGTCCTAATGTGTCCTAAGGTCCTGATGTGTGTCTTCAAGACACTGGGTGGCGGCAAAGCCTCTCCTTTGTTATTTTACTTAGACAAATTATTTTTTCAATCACTTTTGTACTTAAGAAGACATTTAAAAGTTAAGGTTATTTGTTTACTCACATATTCTGAGGTTATTTATGCTATCAAGTTTTACAGAGCAAATCTGGAACAAGAACAGTGATTCTAGCCTTTTCTAGAATTCATTTGTTAGGCCTATACAAAGTCTTATAGGCAAACAATATTACTGTGTAATGATACATTGAAAATACAGATACATCATTCTGTGGTTAGTGTAACATAGTGTACATCAGTCTACAGTGTTCTGTTATGGTGGCCATTAAAAGGATGAATACACAATTAATTAATAATAGTGAGCAAATTTTGTATTTTAAAATTTGTATTAAATAAAAATCGTAAAGGTAAAATGTTAAGACCTTGTAAAACAGGCACTGTAAATGCTATTCTATGCTGTGCTATGCTACACTGTGCTATGCTGTGCTATACTATGCTGTGCTATGTTATACTATGCTGTGCTATGCTATGTTATACTGTGCTATGCTTTGCTATGCTGTGTTGTGCTATACTATGCTGTGATGTGCTATGCTATGTTATAATGTGCTATGCTGTGCTATGCTATGCTGTGCTATGCTATGCTGTGCTACGCTATGTTGTGCTATGCTATGCTGTGCTACGCTATGTTGTGCTATGCTATGTTGTGCTATGCTATGCTGTGTTATGCTATGTTGTGCTATGCTATGCTGTGCTACGCTATGTTGTGCTATGCTATGCTGTGCTATACTATGCTGTGCTATACTATGCTGTGCTACGCTATGTTGTGCTATGCTATGCTGTGCTACGCTATGCTGGCAGGTGGAGATAAGCTGCGCTATGCTATGCTGTGCTATACTATGCTGTGCTACGCTATGTTGTGCTATGCTATGCTGTGCTACGCTATGTTGTGCTATGCTATGCTGTGCTATGCTATTGTTGTGCTATGCTATGCTGTGCTATACTATGCTGTGCTATGCTATGCTGTGCTATGCTATGTTGTGCTATGCTGTGCTGTGCTATACTATGCTGTGCTATGCTGCTGTCATACGCTGTGCTGTGCTGCTGTCATACGCTGTGCTGTGCTATGCTGTGCTATACTATGGTGTGCTATGCTATGTTATACTGTGCTATGCTGTGCTATACTATGCTGTGCTATGCTATGCTGTGCAATGCTATGCTGTGCTATGCTATGCTGTGCAATGCTATGCTGTGCTATGCTATGCTGTGCAATGCTATGCTATGTTGTGCTACGCTATGCTGGGCTACGCTATGCTATGCTGTCATACGCTATGTTATGATGTGCTATACTATGCTGTGATATCTTATACTATGCTGTGCTATACTATGCTGTGATATGCTATGCTATGCCATGCTGTGCCATGCTGTGCTATGCTGTGGTATACTATGCTGTGCTATGTTATGCTATGTTGTCATACGCTGTGGTATACTACGCTATGCTATGTTGTCATACGCTGTGCTGTGCTATACTATGCTGTGCTATGTTATACTGTGCTATGCTATACTATGCTGTGATATGCTATGCTATGCCATGCTGTGCTATGCTGTGCTATGCTGTGGTATACTATACTGTGCTATGTTATGCTGTGCTATGCTATGTTATACTGTGTGATATGTTATACTATGCTGTGCTATACTATGCTGTGATATGTTATACTGTGCTATACTATGCTGTACTATATACTATACTATACTGTGCTATGCTATACTATGCTGTGATATGCTATGCTATGCCATGCTGTGCCATGCTGTGCTATGTTGTGCTACGCTGTGCTATGCTACGCTGTGCTATGCTGGCAGGTGGAGATAAGTTGCCCCTCTCAGGTATTGGGCCCCTGCACACCAAATTGAAAATGACGACAATCACAACAACATTGCCAGCCACAATACAGCAGGAACATTTGAAGTGGGCAACCACACACACACACACACACACATGCTATGCTGTGCAATGCTATGCTATGTTGTGCTACGCTATGCTGGGCTACGCTATGCTATGCTGTCATACGCTATGTTATGATGTGCTATACTATGCTGTGATATCTTATACTATGCTGTGCTATACTATGCTGTGATATGCTATGCTATGCCATGCTGTGCCATGCTGTGCTATGCTGTGGTATACTATGCTGTGCTATGTTATGCTATGTTGTCATACGCTGTGGTATACTATGCTATGCTATGTTGTCATACGCTGTGCTGTGCTATACTATGCTGTGCTATGTTATACTGTGCTATGCTATACTATGCTGTGATATGCTATGCTATGCCATGCTGTGCTATGCTGTGCTATGCTGTGGTATACTATACTGTGCTATGTTATGCTGTGCTATGCTATGTTATACTGTGTGATATGTTATACTATGCTGTGCTATACTATGCTGTGATATGTTATACTGTGCTATACTATGCTGTACTATATACTATACTATACTGTGCTATGCTATACTATGCTGTGATATGCTATGCTATGCCATGCTGTGCCATGCTGTGCTATGTTGTGCTACGCTGTGCTATGCTACGCTGTGCTATGCTGGCAGGTGGAGATAAGTTGCCCCTCTCAGGTATTGGGCCCCTGCACACCAAATTGAAAATGACGACAATCACAACAACATTGCCAGCCACAATACAGCAGGAACATTTGAAGTGGGCAACCACACACACACACACACACATACACAAACACAAACACAAACACACACACATACATACACACACACATACACACACTAATACAAACACACATAATTATTCATCTCACACAAACAAATACACACACACACACAAACACACACAACAACAACAACAACAACAACAAACCGACACACATCCCACACTCACGAGTGCCCCCCCATCAGGGCTGGGAAGGACATGTTGCTTGACCTCCACGACGGCAGAGGAGCCCACCCGTCAGCACCCCCCGGGGTGGTAAGCCACAGGCCAGAGGGCTGCACACGGACACCCAATACCTGCTCCACGCAGCGGACCGTCCACTCTTCGTTATCGACCCCCCCACTGCACCGCGCCACCCCATCCAGACGCTGCTCACCCATGATCCTTTGCAGCACCGAGTCTGCTGGGCAGTGCTGGTCTGTGGCCAGTGCGTGTCCAAACTTGCTGGTGGTGAGCCAACCTCGACACAGCAAGAGTGGTACTGCCTGTGTGTGTGTGTGTGTGTGTGTGTGTGTGTGTGTGTGTATGTGTGTGTGTGTGTGTGTGTGTGTGTGTGTATGTGTGTGCAGCTGAACAGCCTCACGCTGCTCCTCCGTGATGGCCAGAGCAGCAACCACGCCTGCCGCGCCCTGTGCTGATCCAGCTGAATGAGCCTCTGCATGGTGGGGATTGGTGGGGATTGGTGGGGGGGTCTGAGGTACCTCCATAGGCTGTATATCAGGGTATCTCTGAAGACATTAGCCTGGTGGACCAAACCTACTCAACTGGTGGACAAGATATTTAGTGCAAACTTCACTTAAACTGCAATGTCTTACAAAGAAACCCCCATTTAGTTCCTGGCAGTGCTCAGAAGAGAACCAGTAAGCATGATGAGATCACTTCCTGTACTCCAGGAAGCAGCCCTGTAGTGGCACCAGTAAGAGAGAGCATTTAAAGATGACCTACAGTACCTCACAGCTCAGCTTCAAGTACAGGAGTCCTTCCTAGAGAAATGTGCAGTATCTTTGATCAGTGTGCTACCTGTGACAGGTAATAGTTCTCTCTCTTGATGTACAGTGTTACCTGTGACAGGTAGTCTAACAGTTATCTGTCTTCTGCCGATGATTCACGTCATGCGACAGTCACACCTGCACTGTGAACTGCAATCTTGGTCTACTGCCCTCTCAAACATGCTCTTTCTAACGTACAGTCTGTTAATGGTTTGCTATGATCATTGCTAGCATTAGCATAAATGTGTATCCTTCAAAATGTTTACCACTAACCGACAATGAATATACTGTATGCAGAATCCAGCGTTTTGTACAGTTTCTTATACTGCTGTCTGCTTTTATGTTTGAAACTAACTAACAGCAGTTATAAAGCCAGTGAAATAAAAGTTATTAAATTAACACTAATAGATAAATGAATAAAAAATAAATCATGTGAACACAAGCCATTTTGTATTGGCTAAATATATATTGAGGGAAGAGAATGTTATAATAAAGTGTAAATAATAGAACGAGAACGAGAATGAGGATTCAAGTCAAAGTCAAAATCAGCTTCATTGACAAAAGCTTTGTTGTACACAGGATTTTGCAGTGCTCCATAGGCCCACAGTGAACATTAAACATCTTATAAACATGACAATATAAAAATACCAAAAACAGAACATAACCATACCAGACTGTAACAATCAAAAAGCAAATATATAATTGTGGGATTAGTCTAATATGTACTTTTGTACACAGGATTTCAAACTGCAGTGATCCCTAGGCCCACAGTGAACATTAAACATATTAAAAACATGACAATATACACAGAACAATAATAGAACATACCTATACCACGCCATAAAAAATATAAAAAAAGCAAATATGTAATTGTGGGATTAGTGTAATATGTACTTTTGTTGACATAACAAGGATGATTACATGAAGGTTCACAGTATTATCAAACAATAAAAATGTAAAATAAGATAACCAGTGAAATACAGACAGATGTTGCTCTAAATGTAATGCTCAGAGATTCTCCCAACATATGTTTCCCCAACAGATGGACACATAATATTGCTGAGTACAAACAAACAAGTCACCACTCCCCACCTTTCACTTACGGGGCTTCTGCTAACTCTCACAACTAGCATTAGCAAACACACGCATGTAAACCCTTAGCTAGCATTAGCAAACACATGCATGTAACTCCTCAACTAGCATTAGCAAACACATGCATGTAAAACCCTCAGTTAGCATTAGCAAACACATGCATGCTAACACTCAACTAGCATTACCAAACACATGCATGCAAACCGTCAGTTAGCATTAACAAACACATGCATGTAAACCCTCAGTTAGCATTAGCAAACAGATGCATGTAAACCTCAACTAGCATTAGCAAACACATGCATGTAAACCTGCAACTAGCATTAGCAAACACATGCATGTAAACCTGCAACTAGCATTAGCAAACACATGCATGCAAACCCTGAACTAGCATAAGCAAACACATGCATGTAAACCTTGCTGAAAAAAAAACTTTTCTTGGGGAACATCATGGGAATCTACTCAAAATAATTCACTATTTTAGATAATTATTTTAAGAAACTAACTTCAATAAGCAGGATTAATTTGCAAATGATTAAGTTGTTTCAACTTCATTTTATTTAGTTTCCTCTTGGTTTTGCTTTTCTCCATTTCCAGTTGCAGGTGGCATAATAAAAATAGGCTCCTTGTCTGCAACTCCTGGGCTGAGCAGAGGAATCAGTTGTTTGTTTGGCGGCAGATGAAAGCGCCACAGGCCCACATTTCTGTCAACGTTATAAAAGGTGAGAGTGTGTTCATCACAGTCTAGAAACACTCCTAGAACTTCAAATAACTGCTTCAAATGCAGTTGAGTTGGGGGGGTTGTGTTTACAACAAATCCAGTTTCATCCTTATAGTACAGAACCCAGAAGCCATTCTGAGGGTTTATAGGAGTCCTGTGTGTCTGGTCCTCTCTGCTGGTGCACACCCCCACATACCAGCGCTGCTTTCTGTGTTTCCCCACATTCACCTCCCAGTAGTGCTTGCCTTTTCTGTACGTATTATCACACAAAGCATGATGGAATATCCTGCCCAAATTCTTGCCTGGTTCTGGACAGAAGATCTGGGTTCTGGTGTTATCCACTTTGAGGACAGGAGGCACAGTTGCTGTGTTTAGATGCAGATTCTCTGAAGGAGAACAAGAGGGAAATGAACATAAGCCAGGAGTATTTGACATGATATTATAATCATCTTACACAAAATATGCAACCATAACATTACCCCAATGCTCTTTTGGTGGTTTCAGGTCTGAAAATAAACAAACATCAGTAAATGATAATGACTTATCCATCTATGTGTATAAGACAAGAGTCCAGTCCATGTGCTGTGCAGTGTGTTTGGTTGGGTTCTGCAAGGCTGCTGCAGTACTCTGTCACTCAGACTAACCAGAGAGAGATACACGTGGAGCTACCAACCCTCTGCTGTTGCTGGCTTCCTTCACCACATGACCACCTTCACCATCTTAAGACACTGTAATGAAGTATGATAAAGGTGTCATAATACCTGTTAGCTTGGCAGATGTCCAAGAGTCCTGATGATCTGGTCTGTGGCATAATTTAACTGCTCCTTGTTCTCTAACTCCAGGGCTGATCAGAGGAATAAGTGCTACATTTGGTGCCACATTAAAATGGCACAAACACAGATTCTTGTCAGCATTGTAAAAAATAAGCATGTGTTCGTCACAATCTAGAAACACTCCCAAAACCTGAAATAACTCTGCTACAGGCACTGGAGTTTCAGTTTGTGTGTTGGCAAAGAGTCCGGTTCCTTTCTCATAGTGGAGAACCCAAAAGCCGTTCTCAGGGTGCAGAGAGACTCTGCGTGTCTGAACTGCATCTATAGTGCACAGCCCCATATACCATGACTGCTTCTTGTGTTTCCCAACCTCCACCTCCCAGTAATGCTTCCCTGAGCTGAAACACCTATCACATAAAGCATGGGGGTGTGCAGTCTCTGATAGAGAAGCCTTCAGTGGATCAGCATGGAGGAAATGTGCCTCTGGTGGAGCCTTCTGTGAGTCAGGACAGTAGATTGAGGTGTAATTATCTTCTACTTTAAGAAAAGGGGGCACGGTCTCCTGATCCAGAGTCAGGTTCACTAGAGGAGAGAACAGGTGGATCAGTATTAATTCCCATGTTGTCATGTTGAGGGTGATGCACATGTTGGTGTAATTAGTGACGCAAAAGGTCTCAGTATTACCGTAATGCTCTTCTGCCAGTCTCGGATCTATACATAAAAAAAAAAAGATAAAAAATAAAAAAGTTTACCACTACTCTGACGCCTGTACTGTGAATGTGTTCTACAGTTTTCTAAATGAGCAGGATATATAAACACATCTTCTCCACATCCAGAAGGTGTCTTGTAGTAAATACTTTACCTGGTATTGTAGTTACAACTATCCCTGTGACTGCTCCACTGTCTTTAGTCTCTAATTGCTCTTCAGCAGCATCTGGGAAGAACGGATTGCTTGTTTGCTCTAATGCTGCTGGTGTATAGCAGTATTACAGTAAAGTTTACTTTACTTTCAGTAATGAAATCAGTTTAATAGTTTTCTTATAGTTCAGAGGTTCCAATCTAATTAAGGGGGTAAAGGGCCCCTGGTCATAGAAACATGTCCAATAGATTTACTTTAATCTACCACCAGTGCTATCTGATGTTGTCAGAGACATACCTGCAGTTCCTTCCGACTGTAGATGTGCTGAAACATTGCAGACATCTCCTTTCTTTTCATTGCAATCTGTTAAAAAATGAGAAATGGAAAACTGTATATGTCCTAAGTAAAAGTTGAATTACCAGCTGCAAAATTATGTGAGGAAGAAACAACATCCATATCACATAATTAACAGCATGGCTGCAGGTGGTCATTTAGGGCAATGGACACACACTGCACACTCATGATGCTCTATGGGAATCATCAGCATTAGCTCATTAGGCGGATGTTATAACACCCACTGCTGATGTTGAGAGGTATTCTAATGCCTTCTGCTTTATGTTTGACACCAAAGGTGTTATAAAGGTGTTATAACACCAGATGCTGAGAGGTGTTGTAATGCCTGCTGTTTTATGTGTGATGCTGAAAGGTGTGATGAAGCCCAGAGGGGGGAAGAGCCTTGCAGACTCCTGTGAGTACTGACTGCTTTCACAGAGTACTGAGTGCTATCTGATAATGTCAGAACTTGAACTTACTGTTGAGAGGAGTGCTTTCATCTGTCAGAGAGAAAAACAGGATTACACCAACAGGTAAAGGCCAAGTTATGAGTTGGAGGAAAGTTTGTTTGAAGGTAAAGGGGGTTCTGCAGTTCTGTAGGTTTAACTAAAACACCTGAGTCATACCTGTCCCCACAGTCTGACTTACCTGCAGCAGGTGGGTCTGCATGTTCCAGACTCTTAGCACTGCCTGATTCTACTGGCAAAACAAGTGACATGTTTTATGCAGCAGTTAGCAGTCATCTTAAACACTGCTAAATGTTACAAAGGGGTTATAACATACACACCATCTTAAACAGCTACTTCCTGTTTCGTGCTGGACACTAAAGTGTGTTATAAAGGTGCTGTAACACCCGCTACTGTTGCTGAGAGGTGTTCTAATTGCTGCTTCATGTGTGATGCTGAAAGGTGTGATGAAGGTGTTATATTACCTGTTGACTTCCTGCTGTTTTGAGCAGAAACACATCTGATAACATCTTAGAGAAAAATGGGCAAAATAGCATGTTAACACACAGCACTGAATTAAAGACCTTTGAATATCATTCCTTGCAGACAAAACCTGAGCACATGCTTACCTTTTCTATTGTACACAGCAAAGCATATGGCCACTCCAATTAACATGAGGAATAAGACAACGATAAGGGCGTCTTTCCAAGATCCTACACAGAAAATAACCAAGTTAACTAAAACTCAAGCCAATGACAGTTACTACACAAAATGTTTCAATCATGTGTTACTCTCTGTAGAAGAACAGCCTGACCGCCTGTGGGCACTGATGCTGCAGTAGGTCTGGTGTGTAGCGCCAGCCTGCTCTCGGTGGTGTCCAGGTCAGACAGCCCCACAGAGCAGGAGAGCCACTCTGGCAGCGGGGGGGGCAAGAGCAGCCAGGAGCGCACTCCCATCAGCCCCTGCTCATCTGCAGGAGGAAGCAGCACATGCAGCATCACTTAGCACACTGAGAAGGCCATTAGCACACCACACGCCCCCTGCTGGACACACACGCTACTGCAGTGGACAATACATTACATGTGCGTCTACTATGTCCTGTCTTGTGCTCCTGTGTCTTGTGTTTTTATGTGTTTTTAAGCACTGATGCAACCCAACTCCCCTGTGGACAATACATGTCTGAACTGAACTGAAGAGAACAGCACCTACCTGTGAATAAGAAGACGTCACTGCACCTACCTGTGAATAACGAGACGTCACTGGAGTTGCCACTGATCTCTGTCCCTCTTGTGTCTCTCCAGGTGACCTGGGGCTCTGGAAACCAACCTTCTGACCCACAGGTAACATTCACCTGTCCTCTTCCCCCATCAACATATGAGACAACTGGAACACTACCTAAGACTGTGTGTGTGGGGGTTTGTGTGAAAGAGAGACAAACATATATGTAAAGTGTCCTGCGCTGAAATAAGGCTGTTGCTGCTGAAGGCTGCAGGACTCACCCTTTACTGTGAGGCTGATGTAGAGGTCACTGTACCACTTGGTGCTCTTGGCAAAGCACACATACTTCCCCCGATCGTCCAGCGTGAGGTTGGTCAGTCTGAGGGACACCTCCCCCTTCTCCAGGTCCCCCGCCAGAGACGCCCTGCCCTGGTACCGAGGGTCCGCTGGCTTCTGCTGGACCTGGTGCTTGTCATACAGCAGGACCGGGGTCCCAAACGCATCAGGTCGGTACCAGCGCACCTGTAGAGGTACTGCACTGAAGGACGGGGAGAGCGCACAGGGGAGGGTGACAGAGGACCCAACTGGAGCTGACACCGAACCAGCCGGACCAATCAGAGAGAAGAGATTCTCTGGGGAGGGCGTACCTAAACAGAATCAACCAATAAAATAATAAATAATCGCAATAATACTAGTAATAGTAATACTACTTCTATTACTACTACTACTACTTCTACTAATAATAATAATAATAATAGTAATATTAATAATAATAATAATAATAATAATAATAATAATCATTACAGTAATAATAAGAATATTTAGAATCATAATAATAATTCTAGTAATGACAATAACAAACAAAACAAAATAAACCAATAAAATAATAAACAATGCAACCATCATAACAATAACACTTATAATTACAGTAACAATGATAACAGCAATAGCCTTGTCAAAGGACAGCTGCCATGCTGACGTAAATACTGCTAATTCACCCAAAATTATAATCTCCCACAACATTCCCTCCAGACGTACCAGTGTGGGGAGCTCATAACGTACCCACAACATACTCACATTCAGCTTCATTTAGCAGAGTCAGACTTAGAAGAAACATCCACATGCATGAAGACATTTTATGGTTGTTTTATCCTGAATTTAACAACAGAACAAGAAAGAACCAACGTTAATAAGCCTGGATAAAGTGTAAGAAGAATAATATGTTAAGCTGATACATTGTTGGTAAAAGCTACTGAATGCTCCTGGCCACAGTACAGTCTGTGACAACAACAAGACAAGTGGACAAAAGCACTACAGGAGTCCTGCCTGAATTACGTTACTCACACACATTACTGCAACCAGTCTGCAATTACTAACAAATGAGCTGGCATATAAGGGCTCTGGTGAATATGCCTTATGTAGAAACTGCAACTGGTAACGATATTTGCATGTGCACCTGCATATCTGCAAATCTGATGGTAAATGCTGAACGTTGTCCCAAGTGAGAAATATGTATCGCACAGCTCACCTTTCGAGTGTACTCAAGATGAATCCTTCCTGTGTGTAGCAGGCTAATGTTCTTCAGTCTACTGATTTTTGGGGGAAAAACGCAAGAAACTCCACAGCTACTCCTGAGCCAACTCAATCCTGTCCGTGACACGGGAAAATGTGTATTCAGTCCATCGCCTTCATCATGTGACAGTCAGTGACTGCACTTTGGACTCTGAGTGGTCTTGGACGTCTGCCAAAGCTAAGAGGTATTATGGCACCTTTATCATACTTTACTACAGTGTCTTAAGATGGTGAAGGTGGTCATGTGGTGAAGGAAGCCAACAGCAGCAGAGGGTTGGTAGCTCCACGTGTATCTCTCTCTGGTTAGTCTGAGTGACAGAGTACTGCAGCAGCCTTGCAGAACCCAACCAAACACACTGCACAGCACATGGACTGGACTCTTGTCTTATACACATAGATGGAAAAGTCATGTCAATATCATGCAATATAATGTCAAACACTCCTGGCTTACGATAATTTCCAGATGTCCCAGAGTCTAGATGATTTTGTCTCTGGCACAACTTAACTGCTCCTTGTTCTCTAACTCCAGGGCTGATCAGAGGAATGAATGCTTCATTTGGTGCCACATAAAAATGGCACAAACACAGATTCTTCTTGCTTCTTGCCAGCGCTGTAAAAGGTGGGCGTATATCACAATCTAGAAACAGATATAAAAAAGCATTTAAGAGCATAAGATGTCAAAGTGCAGGTGCAGGTGTGACTGTCACATGATGAAGGCGGTGAGGTGATCGAATACACATTTTCCCGAGTCACGGACAGGATTGAGTTGGCTCAGGAGTAGCTGTGGAGCTTCTTGTGTTTTTCCCCCAAAAATCAGTAGACTGAAGAACATTAGCCTGCTACACACAGCAGCACCTAACCAGACTAGACTCTAAAGGATTCATCCTAGGAAGGATTCATCTTGAGTGCACTCGAAAGGTGAGCTGTGTGATACATATTCTTTAATGCACCTCAACATGTGTTACTGTTCACATTGGCACACATTTCTCACTTGGGACAAAGTTTAGCATTTATCACCAGATTTGCAGATATGCAAGTGCACATGCAGATATCGTTTCTAGTTACGGTTTCTACATAAGGCATATTCACCATCTGTGCTGACATACTGTAAGAGCCCTTATATGTCAGGTCATTTGTAGTTACAGTTTGTAGTTACAGTAGTTGAAAGGTTACCAGGATGGTTTATTGTCACATGCAGACATACTGGGTACAGTAGGACATGCAGTATAATTGGTGACTGACTTAGTGACATTGGTGAACTTGCAGACTTGTTGCAGTAATGTGTGTGAGTAACGTAATGCTGTGTCAGGTAGGACTTCAGGACAGGTAGGACTTCAGGTGGGACTCCTGTAGTGCTTTTGTCCACTTGTCTTGTTGTTGTCACAGACTGTACTGTGGCCAGGAGCATTCAGTAGCTTTTACCAACAATGTATCAGCCTGACATATTGTTCTTGTTATACTTTATCCAGGCTTATTAATGTTGGTTCTTTCTTGTTCTGTTGTTAAATTCAGAATAAAACAACCATAAAATGACTTCATGCCTGTGGATGTTTCTTCTAAGTCTGACTCTGCTAAATGAAGCTGCATGTGAGTATGTTATGGGTACGTCATGGGCTCCCCACACTGGTACGTCTGGAGGGAATGTTGTGGGAGAGCAGTATTTACGCCAGCATGGCAGCTGTCCTTTGACAAAACTATTGTTATTGTCATTGTTACTGTAATTATAAGTGTTATTGTTATGATGATTGCATTGTTTATTATTTTATTGGTTTATTTTGTTTCGTTGGTTATTAACATTATTTTAATTATAAATATTATTATTATGACTATAATGATTATTATTATAACTAGACTGCATTCCCGCAGAAAATGCAAAAAGTGTGCTTGCATGTGCCAAGGTTTGTGATCATCAGAGCAAATATGTGTGGCACTATAGGCTGCAATACACTCCCATGGCAGAACATTATGCAGGCCATGGCATGGGCATTATGACATCACTTGAGAGTTCTATTCCTGAACATTCCATTTAAAAAATGGCAGTTGGTCCAGGTGCAACTGCCACAGTATTGTCTGTGACCTGTGTAATTTTCATGCGGCAACTATTTAAACTGTTTGAAACAGGACAGTTAAAAAATGGTGAAAGAGAGGCAGACAATACTGTGGCAGTTGCACCTGGACCAACTGCCATTTTTTAAATGTGGAATGTTCAGAAATAGAACTTTCAAGTGATGTCATAATCCCCATGCCATGGCCTGCATAATGTTCTGCAATGGGAGTGTATTGCAGCCTATAGTGCCACGTATATTTGCTCTGATGATCACAAACCTTGGCACATGCAAACATACTTTTTGCATTTTCTGCGGGAATGCAGTCTAGTCGTCATTGTTATTATAATTATCATTATTATGATTATACATATTATTATTATTATTGTTATCATTATAATGATTGCGTTATTTATTATTTTATTGTTTGATTCTATTTAGGTGCGTACTCCCCAGGGAATCTCTTCTCTCTGATTGGTCCGGGTGGTGCGGTGTCAGCTCCAATCGGGTCCTCTGTCACCCTCCCCTGTGCGCTCTCCCCGTCCTTCAGTGCAGTACCTCTACAGGTGCGCTGGTACCGACCCGATGCGTTTGGGACCCCGGTCCTGCTCTACGACAAGCGTCAGGTCCAGCAGAAGCCAGCAGACCCTCGGTACCAGGGCAGGGCGTCTCTGGTGGGGGACCTGGAGAATGGGGAGGTGTCCCTCAGACTGACCAACCTCACGCAGGACGATCGGGGGAAGTATGTGTGCTTTGCCAAGAGCACCAAGTGGTACAGTGACCTCTACATCAGCCTCACAGTAAAGGGTGAGTCCTGCAGCCTTCAGCAGCAACAGCCTTATTTCAGCGCAGGACACTTTACACTTTGGCACTTGGTGAAACATACCAGACATGTGAATATATTTGTTTCTCTGTCACACAGACCCACAGAGCCCAATACACACAGTCTTAGGTAGCGTTCCAGTTGTCTCATATGTTGATGGGGGAAGAGGACAGGTGAATGTTACCTGTGGGTCAGAAGGTTGGTTTCCAGAGCCCCAGCTCACCTGGAGAGACACAAGAGAGACAGAGATCAGTGGCAACTCCAGTGACGTCTCGTTATTCACAGGTAGGTGCAGTTCAGTTCAGACATGTATTGTCCACAGGGGAGTTGGGTTTGCATCAGTGCTTAAAAACACACAAAAACACAAGACACAAGCACAAGGACATAGTAGACGCACATGTAATGTAGGGTGCTAAATTCAGTGTGGTCTAACAGAATGTTGTGCCCCTTCAGTCTATGAGGTTAAATGGAATTTGGAGAGTCACAACACAAGATATTCAGTGCAGCTTAATTACAAGCTAGGGTTGAATAATTGATTAGTGTGTAACTTCGTAATGCTTTAACATTTGAATTTTCAAGGCGTGGTCTGCGGATGACACCAAACTTCTTGACAATTGGATTAACGGTCTCAGAGAATGTAGTTTAGTTTCACTTTTTTTAAACTTGAGTAAACAGAAGGGGCTGACAGGAAGGGGCGTGGCTTAATGTGATCGCTAGTAGTAGTAATGGTACGGGGGCCATAATAAAAGCATAAAAATTGTCCACTGCAGTAGCGTGTGTGTCCAGCAGGGGGCGTGTGGTGTGCTAATGGCCTTCTCAGTGTGCTGAGTGATGCTGCATGTGCTGCTTCCTCCTGCAGATGAGCAGGGGCTGATGGGAGTGCGCTCCTGGCTGCTCTTGTCCCCCCCGCTGCCAGAGTGGCTCTCCTGCTCTGTGGGGCTGTCTGACCTGCACACCACCGAGAGCAGGCTGGCGCTACACACCAGACCTACTGCAGCATCAGTGCCCACAGGCGGTCAGGCTGGTTTTCTACAGAGAGCAAAACATGACTAAAACATTTCCTGTAGTAACCATCATTGGCTTGAGTTTTAGTTAACTTGGTTATTTTCTGTGTAGGATCTTGGAAAGATGCCCTTATCGTTGTCTTATTCCTCGTGTTACTTGGTGTGGCCATATGCTTTGCTGTGTACTATAGAAAAGGTGAGCATGTGCTTAGGTTTTATCTGCATGGAAAGATATTCAAAGATCTTCAATTTAGTGTTGTGCATTAACATGCTATTTTGCCCATTTTCCTCTAAGGTGTTTCTGCTCAAAACAGCAGGAAGTCAACAGGTAATATAACACCTTCATCACACCTTTCAGCAATGAACATGAAGCAGCAATTAGAACACCTCTTAGCAACAGTAGCGGGTGTTATAACACCTTTATAACACATTTTAGTGTCCAACACAAAACAGGAAGTAGCTGTTTAAGATTATTTAGATGTTATAACCCCTTTATAACACATATCAGTGTTTAAGATGACTGGTAACTGCTGCATAAAAGATGTCATTTGTTTTGCCAACAGAATCAGGCAGTGCTAAGATTCTGGAGCATCCAGACCCACCTGCTGCAGGTATGACTCAGGTGTTTCAGTTAGACCTACAGAACTGTAAAACCCCATGATGTGCCCATGAGTGAAGGCCGTTACCTTCAAACACACTTTCCTCCACCTCATAACTTGGTCTTCACCTGTTGGTGTAACCCTGTAATCCTCTTTTTCTCTCTGACAGATGAAGGCACTCCTCTCAATAGTAAGTTCAAGTTCTGACACATTATTTAATATTAGATAGCACTCAGTACTCTGTCCAGCAGACATTACAACATATTTCGGCACCAGGTGTTATAACACCTTTATAACACCTTTCAGTGTCAAACATGAACCAGCAGGCATTGCAATGCCTCTTAGTAGCAGGTGTTTGCCAACACACAACCCAAAACTCCAGTGTCTGTAGCACAGTTATTCCAGGTTTTGGGAGTGTTTCTAGATTGTGATGAACACTGCTCACCTTTTACAACGCTGAAATCTGTTCTTTCCAGATGATGCTGAACAGCAATTAGAGACCAAAGACAGTGGAACTATCATGGAGGTAGTTATAACTACAATACCAGGTAAAATATTTATTACAAGACACCTTCTGGATGTGGAAAAGATATGTTTATACAATATATCCTGCTCATTTAGAAAACTAAAACACATTCTCAGTACAGTCTTCACAGTAGTGGTAAACTGACAATCATCCATTCATTTTTTCAATATACAGGTCTGACAGTGGCACGACAGCATTACGGTAATACTAAGACCTTTCACATCACTAATTACAACATGTGCATCACCCTCAACATGACAACATGGGAATTAATACTGATCCACCTGTTCTCCCCTCTAGTGAACCTGACTCTGGATGTGGAGACCGTGCCTCCTTTTCTTAAAGTAAAAGATGATTACACCTCAATCTTCTGTCCTGATTCGCAGAAGGCTTCTCTTCCAGAGACTGCACATTTCCTCCATGCTGATCCACTGAGGGCTTGTCTACCAGATACTGCACACCCTCATGCTTTATGTAAGAGGTGTTTCAACTCAGGGAAGCACTACTGGGAGGTGGAGGTTGGGAAACACAGGAAGCAATCCTGGTATGTGGGGGTGTGCACTATAGGTGCAATTCCCAGAGTCTCTCTGCACCCTGAGAATGGCTTCTGGGTTCTCCACTATGAGAAAGGAACCGGACTCTTTGCCAACACACAACCCAAAACTCCAGTGCCTGTGGGAGAGTTATTTCAGGTTTTGGGAGTGCTTCTAGATTGTGATGAACACACACTCACCTTTTACAACGCTGACAAGAACCTGTGTTTTTGCCATTTTTATGTGGCACCAAATGAAGCATTCATTCCTCTGATCAGCCCAGGAGTTAGAGAACAAGGAGCAGTTAAATTATGCCATAGACCAGATCATCAGGACTCTTGGACATCTGCCAAGTTAAGAGGTATTATGGCACCTTTATCATACTTTACTACAGCGTCTTAAGATGGTGAAGGTGGTCATGTGGTGAAGGAAGCCAACAGCAGCAGAGGGTTGGTAGCTCCACGTGTATCTCTCTCTGGTTAGTCTGAGTGACAGAGTACTGCAGCAGCCTTGCAGAACCCAACCCAACACACTGCACAGCACATGGACTGCACTCTTGTCTTATACACATAGATGGACAAGTCATTATCATTTACTGATGTTTCTTTATTTGCAGATCTGAAACCACCAAAAGAACATTGGGGTAATATTACGGTTGCATATCTTCTGTAAATGATTATAATATCATGTCAAATACTCCTGGCTTATGATCATTTCCTTCTTGTTCCCCTTCAGTGAATCTGAATCTAAACCCAGCAACTGTGCCTCCTGGCTTCAAAGTGGATGACACCAGAACCCGGATTTTCTGTCCAGAACCAGAGAAGGATTTGGGCAGGGTACTCCCTCATGCTTTGTGTGATGAGGCATTCAGAACAGGCAGACACTACTGGGAGGTGAATGTGGGGAAACACAGTAAGCAGCACTGGTATGTGGGGGTGTGCAGCGGCAGAGAGGCACACAGGACTCTAACTCCTGAGAACGGCTTCTGGGTTCTCCACTATAATAATAAAACTGGACTGTTTGCAAACACAACACCCCTAACTAAACTTCCTTTGACAGAGTTATTTGAAGTTCTAGGAGTGTTTCTAGACTGTGATGAACACACTCTCACCTTTTATAACGTTGACAGAAATGTGGGCCTGTGGCGCCTTCATGTGCCGCCAAACAAACAACTGATTCCTCTGCTCAGCCCAGGAAGTGCAGACACAGAGCCTCTTTTTATTATTCCACCTGCAACTGCAGTCTGTGTAAATGGAGAAAAGCAAAACCAAGAGGAAGACCCTCTCACCTTTAATAACATTTTCTAGTGAACCAGATTCTGGATGTGGAGACCGCCACTTCTTTTCTTAAAGTAAACGATGATTGCAACTCAATCTACTGTCCTGATTCACAGAAGGCTGATCTACCAAAAACTAAATTAAAATAAAGTCTAAATAACTTGATCATTTGCAAATTAAACCTGCTTATTGAAGTTTCTTAACATAATTATATAAAATAGTGAATTACTTCCCAGATTCCCAGAAAGTTTTACATGCATGCGTTTGTTAATGCTAGTTGAGGGTTTTACATTTATATGTTTGCTAATACTATGCAGGTTCAACATGCATGTGTTTGGTTATGCTAACTGAGAGTTTTACATGCATGTGTTTGCTAATGCTAGTTGAGGGTTTACATGCATGTGTTGGCTAATGTTAGTTGCAAGAGTTAGCAGTAGCCCCATAATTGAAAGGTGGGGAGTGTTGACTTGTTTGTTTGTAATCAGCAATATTATGTGTCCACCTGTTAGGGAAACATATTTTGGGAGAATCTCTGAGCATTACATTTAGAGCAACATCTGTCTGTATTTCACTGGTTATCTTATTTTACATTTTTATTGTTTGATAATACTGTGAGCCTTCATGTAACCACCCTTGTTATGTCAAAATTATCAGTACACATTAGACTAATCACACAATTATATATTTGGTACTGTTATGTTCTGTTATTGGTATTTATATATTGTCATGTTTATAAGATGTTTAATGTTCACTGTGGGCCTATGGAGCACTGCGATTTCAAATCCTGTGTACAACCTGGACATATGGCTTTTGACAATAAAGCTGACTTATTATCGAATTAGAATTCTATATTTGCCTTTTTAATGTGTTAGTACCATACTACACAGTGATGTTATCCTCCTAAGACTGTGTAAAGTAACAGAACGTCTCTAAAGAATGTAGAATTCTTGAGAGTTCATGTTCTTTAATGTTCTTCATGTTGTTTAAAATGGTTTTTGTACAAATAATTCAGTTTTTATTCATTTATCTGTCCGTTTTTCACTGGTCTTGTTAGTTACATTTCTCAACAAAAGGGCAGATAGCAATACAAGAAACTAATTTTAAGAAGTAATTTTGCTGAGATGTTTTGCTGGTATATGGCATATTTGGTATATTTATTGTCAGCGAGAAAAAGAGCAGAAAGATATTATCCAAGAAGAGTGCAGCAAGATGACTTTGTCTCCACCTAGTGTTGTGGACATGTATGTCTTTAAATGGTTCACACTGTAAAATACACTCCAAACACAAATACACAATTACAATACAATACAAATACACTCCTGCCCTGGTTATGTGTTTGTTTCTGCAGGCACCTCGTTAAACTCTCTGTTAAACTTACTGACCGACACCGACTGTGTGTGTGTGTGTGTGTGTGTGTGTGTGTGTGTGTGTGTGTGTGCGCGCACATGTGTATGTGTGAGCCTCCATGACCTGTTGAGGGTAAAAAGGCTTTATTAACTATTGGTCCTTTTATTAGGCTTTATTAACAATGCCTATGCACTAAACAATGCCTTCATCAGGGCATTAACACATTTCTACAGAATTCATACGTGACACAAGGTCAATAAAGGAATATTGTCTGTTACTGTTTATTACGGCTATTTTTTTCTTCGGTATTTCACCTTTTTCTTTCTTTCTTTCTTTGCTGAGTGGTGATGTTTGAAATTATGTTTTTGGCTTTATTTTAATATGCTGCAGAGGTCTGGTTTCACAAAGGGAGTATTAATGTGTGTATATAATATATATTCACCAGTTTATTCTGACTTCTCCCTGATTTGTCCTCCCAGACCTCCACCACTGGGTGGCGATGGTGGATGGATGTAGAGCATGCCGGTCAGATGACTTCTTACATGGGAATGAATTAGAAATCTCAGAGGAATTTCTAATATATGAATCTGCAGGCTTCACTTCACCAGGTTGGCTTTGAAGGTCCCAATGGCCTAGCCTGGTAAACCAGACCCTAGTACTTCACTTGGGTCTGGTGCCGGTGTCATTGAAATGGGTGGTTGTAGGCTTCCTTCCTTCCTTCCTTCCTAGCCAAATCAGCACACAGAGCAAGTGTTCGTGAGCATTAGTTGTTAGTCTGTTAGTTTCCGGAAAGTTCTGTAACTTCCTTCATGTTAATGTTTGGGTAAAGGCAGATTTAATGTCGTTAGCTTGATAGCATAATTGCCTAAGTCATTTTTTTGTGTTTTTGGAAAACAAGAAAAAACACATTTTCTAAAAATCACATGCATATTTTTTATTGATATTTTCACAGAACATTCATGTAGATGTGAGAAAAAGTTTGGAAAAAGAACAAAACCGAACATCATTTTTTTTTATCAAATAAAAGTGACTTAGGCAGTTTTGATGTATGCAAAATGGCTGAGAAGATGTAATGTTTATTTTATATTCTCAGAAAAACTGCCTAAGTCATAGGCATAATCTGCCTAAGTCAAATTAATTGTATAAAAACTGCCTAAGTCCAATGGTAAAACTGCCTAAGTCATAGGCATAATCTGCCTAAGTCAAATTGATTGTATAAAAACTGCCTAAGTCCAATGGTAAAGTCAAATGAATGACTTAGGCAGCTATGTTTTTTTTAACTTTTATGAGTGTTGTGATTGGCCAATGACATAGGCAGACAGACAGGATGATGCAGAAGTGGTAGGGGAGTAAAGTTGTGCAAAAATCTCAATTTGACCAAAAAATGACTTAGGCAATTATGCTATCAAGCTAATGATGTTTTTTTATCTATCTGTCTGTCTGTCTATCCATCTATCTTGGGATGGTTTACAGAAAACTCTCAAACTATAGTGTCTAATGTTACACGATTTTAAAGGTTTGTTAGAGTCATAGAACATGAGTGCATCCATCCCTGGGAATGTTTTAATTGATGTTTTAATTGATGTTTTAATTAATATTTTAATTAATGTATTAATTGATGTTTTAATTAATGTTTTAATTACGACACTTGAGTCCTCACTGCATTGTAATGGCCTTCTCATGAGATGTATTTTGCCTTTCTGAGTCTGTCCGTCTCTGATCCAGCAGGTCTTACGCCTTCCCTCATGGTGTTGGAAATAGGCGTCACAGCCTGTGATTAAGCTAAGCGTTGGAGTCACGCATCACAACCTGTCGCTAAGATAAGGGTTGGAATTAGGCGTCACAACCTGTCGCTAAGATAAGGGTTGGAATTACGCGTCACAGCCTGTCGCTAAGCTAAGGGTTGGAATTAGGCGTCACAGCCTGTCGCTAAGCTAAGGGTTGGAATTAGGCGTCACATCCTGTAGCTAAGCTAAGCGTTGGAGTCATGCATCACAGTCTGTGATTAAGCTAAGGGGTAGAATTAGACGTCACTGCCTGTGATTAAGCTAAGGGTTGGAATTA
>CM059267.1:1053571-1056071 GCA_030347295.1 Setipinna tenuifilis | reverse complement strand
TGTATAAAAACTGCCTAAGTCCAATGGTAAAACTGCCTAAGTCATAGGCATAATCTGCCTAAGTCAAATTGATTGTATAAAAACTGCCTAAGTCCAATGGTAAAACTGCCTAAGTCAAATGAATGACTTAGGCAGCTATGTTTTTTTTTTACTTTTATGAGTGTTGTGATTGGCCAATGACATAGGCAGACAGACAGGATGATGCAGAAGTGGTAGGGGAGTAAAGTTGTGCAAAAATCTCAATTTGACCAAAAAATGACTTAGGCAATTATGCTATCAAGCTAACGATATTATGTACTATATAATACAATATAATGTAATGTAATATAATGTAATATATTAATAGTAATATATTATAGTATAATATAATCTAATGTAATATAATATAAAAAAACAATATGTAAGAATGTATTTCCTGTGCGCATGTTTACATGAATATGAAGATAAATCACAAAAACATCACACAGCAAGAGAGGTGAAAGGGGACTGCAGAAAGTAAAAGTTAGTTCTTAATTATCGATTTAACCTGCCTGTCACGTGAAATAATAATGTACTTTAAAATGTGATGTAAATATAATGTATGCAACAAGTAACTGCACCAACGGAAGGAAATATAACAAAAGAAACATACCAACACAAATAACATAATTAAATAACATACGGTAGATATTATATACTTGTCCAATTGAGTTCTTCTTCTTAGGACAACTTTAGTGAATCAGCCCAAAGGTGCTTGTATTTTTGTTGAATAATTAATAATAATAATTAATTAATAATAATAATTAATAGTAATAATAATAATTGAAATAAGAATGTTTAATTTGCCCCTTGTAGATGTTTTCTAGTTTTAACTTGTACCGTATTTAAAATGGGTTCATGTGTTGTGCAATAAGGCAAAGGAATCCCCAGAGCAGCACTGGCATAATTCCCCTCCAGGCTTGAGGTGAGACTGGTCTGGAGTTCAGCTCAGTTCAACACCATTTCTGCTTTCTCTGCCCAACACCCATTCTCCCATTGCTAACACCACTTCTGCTTTCTCGGTCCAACACCCATTCTCTCATTGCTAACACCAGTTCTGCCCTCTAACACCCGTTCTCCCATTTATAACACCAGTTCTCCCATTTCTAATACCAGCTCCCCGTCTCTAACACCACTTCTCCTTTCTCTGTCTAACACTCGTTTTTCCATCTCTCACACCAGTTCTCCCATCTCTCTCTAACACCAGTTATCCTTTCTCTGTCTCTGTCATCATAGCTGCCCCCTACCCACATGTGTGATGGGTTAAATGCAGAGGGTGAATTTCGTTGTGTGCACTGTGTGCTGTGGTATGTGTGTGCTGTGGTATGGGTGTGTGTGTGTGTGTGCTGTGTGTGTGTGCTGTGTGTGTGTGTGTGTGTGTGTGTGTGTGTGTGTGTGTGTGTGTGTGTGTGTGTGTGTGTGTGTGATGTGGCAAATGGGAATCATTTTCACGTTCACCTTAACACCAGTTGTGCTGTGTGTGTGTGTGTGTTGCTCCTGTTCATGGCAGCACAGGAGAGGAGAGCAGAGGCCCAGAGGAGAGCAGAGGCCAGAGGAGAGCAGAGGCCAAGAGGAGAGCACAGGAGAGCAGAGGAGAGCAGAGGCCCAGAGGAGAGCAGAGGCCAAGAGGAGAGGAGAGCAGAGGCCAGAGGAGAGCAGAGGAGAGCAGAGGAGAGCAGAGGCCAGAGGAGAGCAGAGGCCAGAGGGACACACATCCTCACAGGATGGAGGGAAACCTATGTGAGCACTTCGCCTTTTTTCTTTAGGGAGCTTTTGCAAACGACAAAAATCTGACCTATCAGAGAGCCTAAGGCTTTAAAATCTGACCAATGAGAGATCTTAAGGCTTTGAAATCTGACCAATCAGAGAGCTTTTACAAACGGCTTTAAAATCTGACCAATCAGAGATCTTAAGGCTTTGAAATCTGACCAATCAGAGATCTTAAGGTTTTGAAATCTGACCAATCAGAGAGCTTTTACAAACGGCTTTAAAATCTGACCAATCAGAGAGCTTAAGGCTTTAAAATCTGACCAATCGGAGAGCTTTCAGGCAAGACTCTGAAGTCAGGCCGGCCAGACAGCTTTTAGAGAAGGCTCTGCCATCTGAGCCATCACAGAGCTCTTGTGCAATCTGTGTGTGGGATTGAACGCTGGTTTAGTTCTGTGGTGCTTTCTAGTGTGTGCTCCGTACTCTAACTTCCTGTCTGCGGTCTAAAGAGGCCAGCGCACTTCTGCTTTTCAACATGTGGGTGTCACGAGTTCAGCGTTATCAATGACTGATTGTGTGTGTGTGTGTGTGTGTGTGTGTGTGACTGCCATGAGTAGTCCTTCACAGGAATCTCCCAGCACACATGAGCCACTGAGCGGAATGAAGTGAAATTAAATTCATTAATAATTTATCAACACACTGACAACAGTTACTGACAACACACTGACAACACACTTTCCCCACAGGAAGCAGAAACTGAATTAAGATATCAGTT
>CM059267.1:1046071-1048571 GCA_030347295.1 Setipinna tenuifilis | reverse complement strand
TGACGACCAAGGCGGCCATGTTCCTGGACTTCCAGCCGCCGCTGTCGCCTCCCAAGATGGCCGCCCTGCGCTCGGTGCACTATGACAGCTCCACCAAGATCCTGCTGACCTTCCGCCGGCGCTTCTGGGAGGACGACGGCATCCGGGGGGGCAAGAGCGTGACCGACCGCCCCTGCCGCTTCGTCTACTACCCCAGCCACGGTTTCCCGGGCAACGGCAGCGTGGGCGTGCTGCTGGCCTCCTACACCTGGTTGGACGACTCGCTGCTGTTCGTGGGCGCGAGCGACGAGGCGCTGAAGGTAAAAGTAGCCTTAAGCTACTGCACTTTATGTATTTATTTATCTATAATAACTTAGCTTAGGATTTGTCTTGTCTTGTGCACTTGCACTTTACTGTTGTTGTCGTTGTTGTCTATGTAAGTGCATAGGATAGTGAGAAACGTAATTTCGATTCCTTTGTATGTCAAGTACATGTGAAGAAATTGACAAATAAAACTGACTTTGACTCTGACTTTGACCTTGAAGGAGATGGCGTTGCGGGATCTCGAGCTGATCCACAAAGGTCACGACCTGCGGGCGCTCTGCACCGGCGTGCTGGTCAAGCGCTGGAGCTCTGACCCCTACAGCCTGGGGGCCTTCGCCCTCTTCACGCCCTACCAGCACCTCGACTACGCCGAAGAACTCTTCAGGAGCGAGGAGAGAATACACTTCGCCGGCGAGCACACCGCCTTTCCCCACGCCTGGATCGAGACCGCCATGAAGTCCGCCATCCGCGCCGCCACCAACATCAACAAGGCCGCCAGGTAGGGGAAATGCCCAGCCCAGCTTTAGGGACACACACACACACACACACACACACACACCCACACACACACACACCTCACACACACACACACCTCACAATAGTACAGTGCAGGACTCAGGGCGCTAGGGGAAATGCCCAGCCCGACACAAGCTCTAGGGACACACACACACACACACACACACACACACACACACGCATGCACACACACACACATGCACACCCCTCACTATATCACACAGTGCAGGACTCAGGGGGCTAGGGGAAATGCCCAGCCCAACACGAGCTTTAGGGACACACACACACACACACACCTCACACACACCTCACAATAGTACAGCGCTGGACTCAGGACCCTCGGATAAATGCCCAGCCCGACACGAGCACGAATTGTTTTATTATTATTATTTATTAGTATTTATTATTTTAATATTATTGTCACCTGAGTGTTACACTAACATAACAAAAACAATTGTTTTATTTCACAATTATTTTAATATTATTGTCACCTGAGTGTTACACTAACATAACAAAAACAATTGTTTTATTTTACAATTATTTTAATATTATTGTCACCTGAGTGTTACACTGTCATAATAAAAATAAAATGTTATAATATTATTGCCTGAATATTACATTGCAACAATAATAATATTTAAATGTACAGAAATTGTGAAGATAATATATGTGTAATATTATAAATATTGATAAAATACAGTATGCCTCGGCATGTTTTATTATGACCACCATTACCCTTACGATAAAATTATAAAAAACTTAAATAAGTATTTTGAAGTTATGCCAAACAGTATTTCAAGCTTGTAATGACATTATAAGTAATACCTTGCGTTGTAACTGTCCAAATTTCAAGAAACCTCACATAGTCAATGGGCACAGTATGGCTCTGCGCATTATCAAGTTATTCTGCCCTCTACTGGTCATGACCAGTTACTACAATTACTCTGCCTGGCAAACTACACTGGCAAATACTCCCCTCTAGAGTATTACACTACCAAATACTCTGCCTTGCAAATTACACTACTAAATACTATGCCTAGCAAATTACACTACTAAACACTCTGCCTAGCAAATTACACTACTAAATACTATGCCTAGCGAATTTTGTATTGAACGGTTAAAGAAGAAAAACCTGTGTGTTGTGTATAACATTTACATGACACAGTTATACGGAATTGGGGCAGAAATAACCAAACACACTCTTTAGCCAGCACTCTTAGCCTATTCTTTTCAAGCCAGCAGTCTTGCAGAGTCAGACGACTATGACATTTAACACCTACTGACATGGAGTCATCCACTAAGACACAGCAGTACACAGTACAACACAGGGCCCAATACTAACAGTTATTTAGAGGGCCCAATATTAAGAGTTCTGGACACACAACACTCGACCCAATATTAAGAGTTCTGGACACAACACAGGAGGCAATATTAAGAGTTGGTTTAATAGAATATATTTCAAGACATAGAAATAGATCAATAGCCCCGTTTATATGGACACCTTTGTTGAATCCGATTGAATTTAATCAGATTATTAGAATTCTACCGAACTGTTTATATGAGCCTCAAATAAAGAGATTCGCGTTTGAAGAAAGGTGTAAACCACCTATTTTAATCGGTTTGAAAATTTAAACGGTTTCATTTGAATCCGATTATTTGACTGTATATATGGGACGTTTTT
>CM059267.1:1026071-1041071 GCA_030347295.1 Setipinna tenuifilis | reverse complement strand
CAGTCACCTTGGTAACACACACACACACACACACACACACACACACACACACACACACACACACACACACACAGTCCACAGTCAGACCACTAGCCTCAAGTACAGTCACCTTGGTCACACACACAAACACACATCATTATTCACCTCCTCGGTGTGCTGTGTATCCTTACCTGGCTCACACACACACTCACACACTCACACACACTCACACACTCACACACACTCACACACTGTGTGCTGTGTATCCTTACCTGGCTCAGAGTCACACTCACACACTCACACACTGCGGCGAGGATGAAGTATGGTTCTAGGCGGAAGGCGGCGTCTATGGTGCCCACCCTATGTCACTTCCTGTGTCACTTCCTGTGTGCTGTGCTCACGCTATGTCACTTCCTGTGTCACTTCCTGTATGTGCTGTGCGTACCCTATGTCCTGCTTCCTTCAGCAGCTTGGCGGCCGTGAGTCCTGCTATGCCAGCGCCGACGATCACCACGTGGTGAGACGCGTTTACGTGCGGGAGGCCATTCTTCGCCGTCTGCAGCAGCTCGTTGTAGTCTTTGTCCCGCAGACAGTCCTCCATGTGTTCCCTCCAGGTAGCCCCCGCCGTCAACTGGAACCCCACGAGAAGCACCACCGCCATCGCCCCTGGAGACACCCCACAACATCACATGAGACCCCACTATCACCTTTACCTGGCTGGGGGCACCCCACGACATCACACATGACACCCCACTTTACCTGGCTGGACACTCATAACACAACATAAGACAATCCTGCATTTTAAAATTGACTGAAATAGCATTGAAATCACATTGATCTTCAGAATATCTCTAATGTTAAGACACCACTGAGTTGTGATCAACATTGTTTTAATATAAAATTTGGGTGCAAACCTGTTCTAGAATCAACGTTTGAGTTAGACATTGGTTGAGTGGGGTAACCCTGGCAATGGAATATTAATGGTGTCAACGTGAGCTTGCTATCTGGCTTCAGCTATATAGTCGCTAGGAGCTTGAATGGCCATTTTACCTTCCCCTGGCTCAGCAGGAAAGCGTATCTCATCAGGTTGTTCCTGTGGTATTTGTTCAATGTACATTTAAATAAATCTCCCTATGCTGTTGACATACACTGGTTTAGTGTCTTGTAAATAGGCGTCTGTACGTAGGCCTACATACAGAAAAAGACTACATATTGGCCACATAACTCATAACTATTATTATGTTTATCTCTATTTGTTTAAGGCTGTCCTACCTTAGCCCAAGTGCAATTTAAGCATTCTCTAATCGTCTAAGCATCAAGTGAAGGTCTAAAATGTTTAAACACCTAGTTATCGATTCTTAACCTTTTCTTGTCTGTTTATTTATGTTAAAGCTTTATGATGGGAAAGAAATGAGGTCTTAATTCAATTTCTGCTTCCTGTGGGGAAAGTGTGTTGTCAGTGTGTTGTCATTAATTGTTATCAGTAACTGTTGTCAGTGTGTTGATAAATTATTAATGAATTTAATTTCACTGCATTCCGCTCAGTGGCTCATGTGTGCTGATTCCTGTGAGGACTACTCATGGCAATCACACACACACACACACACACACACACACACACACACACACACACACACACACACACACACACACACACACACACAATCAGTCATTGATAACGCTGAACTCGTGACACCCACATGGTGAGAAGCAGAAGTGCGCTGGCCTCTTTAGACTGCAGACAGGAAGTTAGAGTACGGAGCACACACTAGAAAGCACCACAGAACTAAACCAGCGTTCAATCCCACACACATTGCACAAGAGCTCTGTGACGGCTCAGATGGCAGAGCCTTCTCTAAAAGCTGTCTGGCCGGTTTGATTTTACAGCCTTGCCTGAGAGCTCTGATTGGTCAGATTGGTCCGATATTAAAGCCTTGCCTGAAAGCTCTCTGATAGCTCAGATTTCAAAGCCTTGTGTAAAAGCTCTTTGATTGGTTGGATTTTAAAGTCTTGTGTATGAGCTCTCTGATAGGTCAGATTTTAAAGCCTTGTGTAAAAGCTCCCTAAAGAAAAAAAGGCGAAATGCTCACATAGGTTTCCCTCCATCCTGTGAGGATGTGTGTCCCTCTGGGCCTCTGCTCTCCTCTGGGCCTCTGCTCTCCTCTCCTCTGCTCTCCTCTGGGCCTCTGCTCTCCTCTGGGCCTCTGCTCTCCTCTCCTGTCCTGCCATGAACAGGAGCAACACAAACACACACACAGCACAACTGGTGTTAAGGTGAAAGTGAAAATGATTCCCATTTGCCACAACACACACACACACACACACACACACACACACACACACACAAACACACACACATACACACCACAGCACACAGTGCACACAGCGAAATTCACCCTCTGCATTTAACCCATCACACACGTGGGTAGGGGGCAGCTATAATGACAGAGACAGAGAAAGGATAACTGGTATTAAAGACGGGAGAATGGGTGTTAGACAGAGAAAAGAGAAATGGTGTTAGAGGAGAGATCTGGTGTTAGCAATGGGAGAATGGGTGTTGGACAGAGAAAGCAGAAGTGGTGTTGAACTGAGCTGAACTCCAGACCACAGTCTCACCTCAAGCCTGGAGGGGGATTATGCCAGTGCGACTCTGGGGATTCCTTTGCCCTATTGCACAACACAGGAACCCATTTTAAATACGGTACAAGTTAAAACTAGAAGACATCTACAATGGGCAAATTGAAAATTCTTATTTTAATTATTAAAATTATCATTAATTATTATTATTATTAAAAAATATACAGTAAAGAGCTACTTAAGCATGCATGGTAGAGACACAGACACTTTTGGGCTGATATTCACTAAAGTTGTCCTGAGCTGAACTGAACAGACACACACTGAGGAGCTGATGCTAAACTGAGCTGAGCTAAGCTAGTCCATGAACGTATCGTTCGGTATTGTCAATGTCTCAAGGTGATTCTTTTTTTTTTTTTTTTTGGTGAAAATTCGTTTATTGGTTAATTCACCAAAAAAAAAAGAAAAATTGGGGAATCATATGGAAATCCCATAGACAAAATAACAAATTATTAATAAATACAATTAATACATTAATAAATCCCATAGACAAAATAACAAATTATTAATAAATAAAATTAATACATTAATAAATCCCATAGACAAAATAATACATTATTTAAATGAATGTCAGCCAGTGTTACCATCCCATTGTGAATAATCAGTGTGTCTTTGTGCATTCAGCTCAACACCTCAACTGGACAATCACACAATATCTACAGTACAGGAATGACATTCTTACATATTTTATTACATATTATATTATATTATATTATATAAACAGATTCTTACCCTTCAGTTTTAGCCTCTAGTCTGCAGTGATGAAATAGCCCTGTGCAATGCTCTATAGCAGCCTTTTATATGTGGCTGCTCCAGTCTTGCTCTGTACTGGTGTTTTATATGTGGATGCTCCAGTGTAATAGTGGAATTTCTGCTCACTTGACTGGTTGCACAAGTACAGGCATGACTACCCTACGCTACATGAGGGCGTGTAGGCATGACTGTGGTTTCATCAGTCATTCATTTTTGAAATGCCTGTGCTGATATGTCTTGTGTCTTGTTGAGTTTTAATCATTAAAAAAGTGGAGTGGAGGTTAGAGTGAGGGCAGAGCTCACTCTAGCTGCTAGAGTGGAGCAGTGTACTGTGACATTCTGCCATTCCGCCATTCATTTTCAATGGCGACAAAAGTTGCAGAAAAAAAAGACAATAGCGGACGAACGACAAGAGGTACGGTATAGCGAAAGGTAGGCGGTCATGTCCAAACCGGGCCGGTTGTTTTAGAGTTGGAACGGTGTCTCTATCTCGAAAGCCTGAGGAGTAGTAACGTCTGAAAGATCTGGGTGAAAAATGTTGTGTTGAAAAATTGCGGTGAATAATAATAAACGGTGGGATAACAACTAGACTGCATTCCCGCAGAAAATGCAGAAAGTGTGCTTGCATTTTAGCATTGTTAGCATTGCTAGCAATGTTAGCATAACTGCTAAATAGCTTCAGCTAATATAGCTACACAACACTGTAAGCACAGTTAATTACTTCACATTTTTAGCATAGTTAACATAATTAGCATTGTTAACACAATTAGCACTGTTAGCATAACTGCTACCAAATACTAGCTGAGTTAACTAAGTAACAGAGTGCGAAAGTGACGTCACTTCCACCAGACTCCATGGGTCCTCGGAAGTAAAAAAAAATGAATGGGTTTCAATGACGGCAAAGTCGCTATTTTTTGGTCCCGCATGAATTCGTCCATGAATCTAACATATGTTGTTTGTTAGTTTTAAATATATTTTTTCATACAAGAAAAAACATGATTCCCCGCGAATACATTTTATTGTGGTATGTTTTGTGGGAGGCCGATTTTAGGACTACAGCTCGACGCGAATGAATTACGTCAAGTTAATGTTAGCTTAGCATACACGCCCACTGTTAACCGATAGCTGACTAGCTGCTATATTTCATAAATTACCTCAAAACATATCTTACCTGATCAGTTTCAGCCAGCGAGTCTTGGTCCTTATATCCGCAGGGAAACGGTAGAAGGAACAGCCATTCCTACTGGAATGGGCACACTTAGGCACAAAACAGCGGCATTGTGAATGTTAACGGGCACTGGGTAGACGAGTGGTGTGACGTCAACAACGCGACGTAGTCCTTTTCACTTTTGCTTGTCTTACAGCTTTAATCTGAACAACATAACAACAAATGGTAAAACAGTTAGCGTGAAAAAACACCATTTTTATCCGCAAACAACATATTTCATATCAGGGATAAACAACGACTGGGACCAGAAGATAGCTATTTCGGGCTCATTGAAACCCATTCATTTTTTGGGACTTCCGAGGACCCATGTAGCGGAAGTAAACCGGAAGTCACTTTCGCACTCTACACTGTTAACCCAGTTAATTACGTTGCATTTTAGCATAGTAAGCATTGCTAGCATTCTTAGCATAATGGCTAAATTGCCTCAGCTAATATAGGTACACAACACTGTTAGCACAGTCAATTACTTCATATTTTACCATAGTTAGCATAATTAGCATTGTTACCATAATTAACATTGTTAGCATTACTGCTAACAAATACTAGCTGAGTCAACCAAGTAACACTTTTAACGCAGTTATTTTGCATTTTAGCATAGTTAGCATTGCTAGCATTGTTAACATTACGGCTAATAAACGTTTGCTAAGTTAGCAGAGTTGCACTGACTACATAGATAACTACTACAGATAACTACTATAGGCTGCAATACACTCCCATGGCAGAACATTATGCAGGCCATGGCATAGGTATTATGACATCACGAGAGTTCTATTACTGAACATTCCAAATTTAAAAAATGGCAGTTGGTCCAGGTGCAACTGCCACAGTATTGTCTGCCTCTCTTTCACCATTTTTAAACTGTCCTGTTTCAAACAGTTTAAGTAGTTGCCGCATCAAAATTTCACAGGTCACAGTCAGATCCCAGACCTCTCTTACAAAGTTTAAATCAAGTTTATAGGTTAAGCGGTGGAGTTTTAATCATTAAAACACCGAGTGGAGGTTAGAGTGAGGGCAGAGCTCACTCTAGCTGCTAGAGTGGAGCAGTGTACTGTGACATCAGCCTGAACATTCCGCCAAAGGTGGGCGGTCATGTCCAAACCGGGCCGGTCGTTTTAGAGTTGGAACGGTGTCTCAATCTCGAAAGCCTGAGGAGTAGTAAGGTATGCAAAATCTGGGTGAAAAATTTTGTGTTGAAAAATCGCGGTGAATAAACGGTGGGATAACAATCTGTCTGTAAGTCTGCAAGCACACTTAATAATATTTAAATGTACAGAAATTGTGAAGATAATATATGTGTAATATTATAAATATTGATAAAATACAGTATGTCTCGGCATGTTTTATTATGACCACCATTACCCCTACAATAAAGTTATAAAAAACTTAAATCAGTGTTTTGAAGTTATGCCAAACAGTATTTCAAGCTTGTAATGACATTATAATTAATACCTTGCGTTGTAACTGTCCAAATTTCAAGAAACCTCACATAGTCAATGGGCACAGTATGGCTCTGCGCATTATCAAGTTATTCTGCCCTCTGCTGGTCATGACCAGTTACTACAATTACTCTGCCTGGCAAACTGCACTGGCAAATACTCCCGTCTAGAGTATTACACTACCAAATACTCTGCCTTGCAAATTACACTACTAAATACTATGCCTAGCAAATTACACTACTAAACACTCTGCCTAGCAAATTACACTACTAAATACTAAACCTGTGTGTTGTGTATATACATGACACAGTTATACAGAATTGGGGCAGAAATAACCAAACACACTCTTTAGCCAGCACTCTTAGCCTATTCTTGTCAAGCCAGCAGTGTTACAGAGTCAGACGACTGACATTTAACCTACTGACATGGAGTCATCCACTAAGACACAGCAGTACACAGTACAACACAGGGCCCAATACTAACAGTTATTTAGAGTTCTGGACACAACACTCGGCCCGATATGAAGAGTTCTGGACACAAAACTGGACCCAATATTAAGAGTTCTGGACACAAAACTGGACCCAATATTAATGTTATTGTTTGTAGAGTTCCCAGGGAATGCTAAGCTCAAAATTGAACTCTGTACCATACAATGAGGCTTGTAAGTGAAACAGTAGCTTATTAAAAGTGTTTTTAAGTATTTGAACTGGTTTCTAAGTCTTTGGGAAGTTAGTATTTGAGATCCATGTAGCCTACGATCGGGTCATGACCCCACGAAGCTTTTTGAGTGCCGAAATCGTCCAAAACGCAACTTGAATCGGGTCTTCCCAGAGATTTGTTTTTGCAGTGCCCAAAAATTTTATTTCACGAATACCAAGTAAAAGTATTACTCTTCCACTGCGAAGTTTAAAATTTGACAATTTCCGCGTACTTTTGGGTTTATAAGCCTTCGAATTTGACCAAGCGTAAACTCTAAGCGTAAAATGAAAATAAAATCCGAACATTTTAGGGATTTTTACTTTGTCATACGAACTAATAAAACACCTCAAATTACTCACAAATATCTCTAGTTTTGTTGTGGAACTCTTTGGTTTTAAAATTCCTGCTCTATTTTAATATTTTTGTCAAAATGTCAAGCATGGTGAAATTAGCGTAAAATACAGTCCGATTCCGCCCAAAACTTCTAGGCCCTCGTTCTCCCAAAATATTTATCTGATCAGACTCAAACTTTCACAGGTGACATAAGTCATCAAATGCTATCGTTTGGGTACAAAAAAAAGAATTCGATTTTTTGCGAACTGCGCGACATACTTGATAGTTACAGACAAGCACTCTTAACACCTACTGACATGGAGTCATCCACTAAGACACAGCAGCACACAGTACAACACAGGGCCCAATACTAACAGTTATTTAGAGTTCTGGACACAACACTCGGTCCGATATGAAGAGTTCTGGACACAACACAGGAGGCAATATTAAGAGTTCTGGACACAACACAGGAGTCAATATTAAGAGTTGGTTTAATAGAATATATTTCAGCTTCAAGACATAGAAATAGTTCATTGACCCTCCCCCCCCTCCCCCCACTCATCCCCCACCCCTCACCTCCCCTCTCCCCCGTCACCTCTATAAAAGACCTATTTTCTTACACATCGGTATGCTGACTACACACACACACATCAACCACACACACTCACACACGCACACACATCGGTATGCAAAAATGGCGTAGGGACAGTATGTCAATGGGACTATGAAAGCCGGTGACCATCGGGTATAAAACACGTCACCCTGGAGCAGCCACACACACACGCACACACACACACACACACGCACGCTTACACGCGTGCACACACATGCACGCACACACATGCACGCACACAGGCACACACACGCGCACACACACACCGTCGGGTATAAAACACCGTCACCCTGGAGCGTCCACTGAGGAGAGTGCACTCGGTCAGGAGGCGAAAACAACATCTATTTACAGAGCTGAACACAGGCCTAGCGCAGGCACACACACACACACACATATACACACACACACGCATACACACACACACACGCATACACACACACACACACACACACACAGACGCGCATGCACATACACATACACACGCGCATGCACATACACACACACACCGACACACACACGCACAGACACACGCACGCACAGACACACGCACGCACAGACACACGCACGCACAGACACGCGCACACACACCGACAGACATACACATACACACACACGGGCGCACATACACACACACACACACACACACATCGATGTACAAAAACAGAAGCATGGCTTCAAGGAGGCGTAACATCCACTTGCGACATCTACACACAAACACACACACGATCATGCTGACTACACACACACATCAACGCAACAGCCCTCTCACACACGCACACAAACACAAACACGATCATGCTGACTACACACAGTGCACACACACTCACACACACTCCACAGACGTCACACACACACACACTATTGCAAGAACAAAAAATACTGTCAGGTCTCTCTCTCTCTCTCTCTCTCGTTGTCTAGCTTCCATCGTCGGACACACACCCCAGGACAGGGGGGTCGCCGGTTGGGGGGGGCAGTCACGTGACGTCATGGCCAGGGCCTGCAGTCTGTGTGCTGATGGGGTTGAGGGGTTGCTTTCGGCTGCGTGTGTGTGCGTGTGTGTGTTTGTGTGTTTTTGTTCAAAGTTAAGACCAGGAGGAGTCCATCTGTGGTTCTGGTGAACTTCTCGCTCTCCTTCTTTCTCTCTCCCTCTCCTTCCCTCTTCTCTCTCCCTCTCTTTTCTCTCCTCCTCTCTCTCCCTCTCTCTCTCTCTCCTTGAGGCCAGTCCTGGGGATGGCGTCTGCTTCTGCTGGTCCACAGGTGGGGTAGCGGAGTTTGGAAATGCTGGCACGATCCGATGGGCATACACCTCTCCAACACACACACTCTGCCAGAGAGAGACAACACACACTTCAGAGACGGCCAAACACACACACACACACACCTCAGCACAAATACACACTTCACTATGATGGACACACTTCAAATGTCAGAGACAGAGGATATGAAGAGACACTATTATACCGTGACACATTAAACACAGTAGGATATGGAGAAACACTATTTTACCGCAATACATGGAATATCAGGGCATGCAGAAACACTTTTACCATAACACATCAAATAATAGGATATGGAGAAACACTGTTTTACCGTAACACATCAAATGGAATATGGAGCATCGCTATTTTACCGTAATACATCAAATAATAGGATATGGAAAACACAGTTTTACTGTAACACATCCAATAATAGGATATGGGGAAACAATGTTTTACCGTAACACATCAAATAGTAGAGTCCTAAAAGAGTCCTGGTCTGTTTAAGGCCCATCTCCCTAACTGACCTGGGGCTCATTTGTAAATGTTGCTGCACTGGACATATCTGAGGGCCTGAATACCACAGTCACACTGATGCTGACACTGACTCACCCTCACTGTCACTCTCTCACACACACACAGCTTGGTTGTAGCACACAGATTTCATCCCATTAGTTGCCGCCCAGCAAACCCCAGCCAGGGGACAAACACAACCTCTGACACACACACACACACACACACACACACACACACACACACACAAAAGCAATCAATCGCTCCTGTCTGTCTTTAAAGCCTTGGGCAGTTAGATGACCACAAGAGCAGTTCAGCTGTCATGACCCCTATCACCAGCAGAGGGGGCACTCTCTCTGTGTGAGTGTGTTCACTTCTATAGGGTGTGGTTTTAGGCAGGAATGCATCTTTACTTCTTGTGTGTGTCTGTAGGAGTGGTGTGTGTGTGTGTGTGTGTGTATGTGACTGACCAGACTCTGAGTGCATGTAATGTGTGTGCGTGTGTGTGTGAGAGAGAGAGAGACTGACCAGGCTGAGTGCAGTGGGGTGTGTGTGTGTGTGTGTGTGTGTGTGTGTGTGTGTGTGTGACTAACCAGTGGTGTGTGTGTGTGTCTGGGGGGGGGCGAGGGCTACAGCAGTGTGTGCATGTGTGTGTGCGTGTGTGTGTGTGTGACTAACCAGGCTGGGTGTGTGTGTGGGGGGGGGCTACAGCAGTGTGTGTGTGTGTGTGTGTGTGTGTGTGTGTGTGTGTGTGACTAACCAGGCTGTGTGTGTGTGGGGGGGGGGGGGGGCGTGGCTACAGCAGTGTGCAGTTGGACTTCTTCTTGGCCTTCTTCTTCTCCACCGGAGTCTTCCTGTTGATCTGCCGCACCAGGTCATAGAAGATCTGCACACAGACACACACACACACACACACACACACACACACACACACACACAGAAATGTCATGATATGTGGTGTGACACTGGTATAAGTCCTTCACTTCATCTTGTACAGAGGGTCTGGCTGTGGTTTTACTGACATGGTTGTCTCAGGCAGCATCTTGCCTGACCAATCAGCGAACAGGGGGAGTGATTGTTGAAGTTTAAAACGATTGGATCTGCCGTTAACCAGTCTACACCTCCAGGAAGAAATTGTTTGCTGATTGGTCAGGCAAGAATCTGCCTGAGACAACCATGTCAGTGAAAGCACAGCCAGACCCTCTGTACTAAATAAAGTGAAGTATGAGGGACTGGTTTACCAGGCTAGTGTGACATATAAATCTACGCTGTTCAAAGCTGTTAAGGGCCCCATGATGCATTGTGTGTGTGTATGTGTGTGACTTACATCGAGGACATTGATCTTGGACTTTGCGGAGGACTCAAGGAAGGCGCACTGTGTGTGTGTGTGTGTGTGTGTGTGTGTGTGTGTGACGTACATCAAGGACGTTGATCTTGGACTTTGGGTAGGTAGGTGCCTACATCGAGGATGTTTATCTTGGACTTTGCGGAGGACTCGAGGAAGGCGCAGTGTGTGTGTGTGTGTGTGTGTGACGTACATCGAGAACGTTGATCTTGGATTTTGCGGAGGACTCCAGGAAGGCGCAGTGTGTGTGTGTGTGTGTGTGTGTGTGTGTGTGTATGTATGTATGTATGTGTGTGTCACGTACATCGAGAACGTTGATCTTGGACTTTGCGGAGGACTCTAGGAAGGCGCAGTGGTTCCACTGACGCGCCAGATTCTGGCCCTGCTCCTTCCCCACCACACGCTCATCCTCCAGGTCACACTTATTCCCCACCAGGATCATCGGCACCTACACACACACACACACACACACACACACACACACACACACACACATTAATACAGGTTCTGCCCCCGTTTCTTCCCCACACACACACAAACACACAGGTTACACTTATTCCCCACCAGGATCATCGGCACCTATCTACACACACACACACACACACACACACACATTAATACAGATTCTGCCCCCGTTTCTTCCCCACACACACACACACACACAGGTTACACTTATTCCCCACAAGGATCATTGGCACCTGACACACCCATATACATTAACACACACACACACACACACACACACACACACACACACACACACACACACACACACACACACACACACTCACGTCCTCCGTGTCCTTGACCCGTAGGATCTGCTCTCGGAGGTCCTGGAGGTCGTTGAAGGTGGACTGTGCTGTGATGGAGTAGACCAGCGCGAAGCCCTGACCATTCTTCATGTACAGGTCCCGCATGGCCGTAAACTGCTCCTGTACTCACACACACACACACACACACACACACACAGTTAGCGGCCGCAAACTCCTGAAGGGCACTTCTGTATGCACACACACTCACAGGTCCCACATGATCATAATCTATTCCAAGAGCGCACGCACGCACGCACGCACGCACGCACGCACGCACGCACACACACTGCAGTATTCATCACACACTGTTGCAAAGTACTCCTTAAGGGCAAAAAGACCATGTACATGCACATACACGCACGCACACATGTACACATATACACACACATGCACACACACACACCACAAAACAGAATACTTATGCAAGAGACATCTAAAGCACATCACTGGAGACAGACAGACAGACAGACCGGTGTGAGAGACAGACAGACAGACAGACAGACAGGCAGATGGGTGTGTGAGAGACAGACATACAGACAGATGTGTGAGAAAGAGAGAGACAGAGGGGTGTGTTAAAGACAGACAGGTGTGAGACAGACAGACAGACAGAAAGACAGGCGTGAGAGAGAGATAGGCAGACAGACAGCCAGGTGTGAGAGAGAGACAGACAGACAGGCAGGTGTGAGAGAGACACAGAGAGACAGACAGAGAGACAGACAGACAGACAGACCGGTGTGAGAGAGAGACAGACAGACAGGTGTGTGAGAGAGACAGACAGACAGATAGGTGTGAGAGACAGACAGACAGACAGACAGGTGTGTGAGAGAGACAGACAGACAGACAGGTGTGAGAGACGGACAGACAGGTGTGAGAGAGAGACAGACAGACAGACAGACGGGCGGGCGGGCGAGTGGCTTACTGTGCCTGCTGTGTCCAGGATCTCCAGCATACACTGCTGTCCATCCACCTCCACTTGCTGCACACACACACACACACACACACACACACACACACACACACGAGAAACACAGGGTGGTTTTCAAACCCGACTTGCTTGAATGTGCAGTAGCTGACGGTGTGTGTAGTGGATGAATGTGTGTGTCGAGTTGATCAGATGGGTGTGTGTGTAGCAGATGAGTGTGTTTCTGTAGCAGAGGAGTGTGTAGTGAGGCAGGGTGCCCTTGTGGTGTGTGTATGTGTGTGTGTGTGTGTGTGTGTGTGTGTGTGTGTGTGAAACTCACCTTCCTGTAGGAGTCCTCGATGGTGGGGTCATATTTCTCTACAAATATCCCCTGCACAAACTGCACCGTCTGAAACAGGAGACACACACACACACTCAGGATCAGACAGGAAGGACGGATACACACACACACACACACTTTCTCTGTGTAGGTCTCACACACACACACGGTTGTTTTAGCCCATTCATAAAAAGGTTGGTGGTGTAATACAAGTACTCAAAGTCTGACTCAAATACTCAGGATATCTCTCACCCAAACACACATATATAAACCTACATACACACACACGTAAACCTACACACACACACACACACACATGCACACACATACACAGCTAGACACACACACACAGACACACCTGCACACACACACACACACACACACACACACACGTAAACCTACACACACACACACACACACGGACATGTGTAATGCTCTCAGAGGTGGAGACAGCACATTATTCACATCACTTGATCACTAGTCCATCTGCACACAGGATCACCTATAGATCACACAGGATCACCTATAGATCACACAGGATCACCTATGGATCACACAGGATCACCTATAGATCACTAGTCCATCTGCACACAGGATCACCTATAGATCACACAGGATCACCTATAGATCACTAGTCCATCTGCACACAGGATCACCTATAGATCACACAGGATCACCTATAGATCACCCAGGATCACCTACAGATCACACAGGATCACCTATAGATCACACAGGATCACCTATAGATCACACAGGATCTATCTGTAAAGAAGATCACTTATCATTTCATCAGGACTCTATCGGCACAAAGGATCACTGATGAATCACTAGATCACTAGCCTATATGCACACAGGATCACTTATGAAGCATTAGATCTAGCGTCCATATGCACACAGAATCACTTATAGATCATTAGATCCAGTGTCCATATGCTTACAGGATCTATCTGTAAAGAGGATCACTTTTCATTTGATCAGGACTCTATCTGCACACAGGACTACTAATAGATCATTAGATCCAGTGTCCATATGCAGACAAGATCACTTATAGATCACTTGATTACTAGTCTATCTACAGACAGGATCATTTATAGATCACTAGATCCAGTGTGTATCTGCACAGAAGATCACTGCAGGTACCAACACACACACACACACACCCAGATGATTACACTCACACACAATACCAGAATCACACAGAATAAAGTGTGCATCTTTCTGTGCGTGTGTGTGCGCGTCCGCATGTGTATGTATGTGTATGTGTGTGTGTGCGTGCGTGCATGCTTGTGTGCATGTGTGTGTGCGCATGTGTGTGTGTGTGTGCGCATGTGTGTTTGTGTGTACTCACCAGGGCGGACTTCCCGACGCCTCCTGAGCCTAACACCACTAGCTTGTACTCACGCATGGCGGGGTCTGATCACCGGGCAGGGCAGCAGTCTGAAACACACACACACACACACACACACACACACACACACTTAACTTAAACTCAGAATTTACACTAAGAGCAGGATACGCATTTTAAACACACTTGAAATGTTAAGTGCCATGAGAGCAGAAACACACACACATGCGCACACACACAGGCGGACACACACACGCGCACACACACACGCGCACACACACACACCTCCTGAAAGAAAACTCTTAACAGTGAGAAACTAACAGATACAGATACATGTAAAGACAACAATGATGTCATCCAGACCAGCCCTTTCTGATTAAGTTACATTTGTGTGTGTGTACATATGTGTGTGTACATGTGTGTGTGTGTGTGTGTGTTTGTGTGTGTGTGTGTGTGTGTGTCAGTGAGTGTGAGTATGTGTGTGTATCACAGTAAAACAATGGGAACACCCTTCCGTTTTTATTTCTTTAGAGCAGCGAGCCTGAACTCAAGGGTGGGGTTGAGTGCTTGCGTGTGTGTGCGTGTGTGTACGTGTGTGTGTGTGTGTGTGTGTGTGTGCGAGAACAGCTGCTCCCAGTTAGAGCTGCACAGACACAGACACACACACACACACACACACACACACACACACACACACACACACACACAAGGCTCTGTGGGACCACACAGCTGCAGCGCGGGTTCGATGACATCAGCGAGGGGCGGGCCCTAGTGGCCCACTCACAGCTGTACTCAGATCAGCAGCAGTACACC
>CM059267.1:1011071-1021071 GCA_030347295.1 Setipinna tenuifilis | reverse complement strand
AATTGGGGGCTCGTCCGGGAGCTCGTATCTTTGCTACCCTGGTTTCCCAAAGACGAAATGGATCTAGCAACATGCCTGTCCAACTTTCAGACGGACAATTTGGACAGTCAAACTCCCATCACAATTGCGGTACGCCGCCGCCACATTTTGAGGAGTGCCTGTCTGGCGTTGTCCAGGCCCAGCTTCAGGTGGCACAGAGAGCCCAGAGTGGAGTTCGTCTCAGAGATGGCTGATGACTATGGTGGCCCAAGGCGGGAGTTTTTCAGATTGCTTATGAGGGAGGTCCAGGGCTCTCTGGGAATTTTTGAAGGCAGACAGGACGATTTATTTTTTACGTATGATCAGAGGGCCCTGGCAGAGAAAAAATATTTTAAAGCGGGGCAACTGACTGCTTGGTCCCTGGCCCATAATGGTCCAGGCCCACGCTCCATTAACAGGAACGTCTTCCTCATGATGTGTGGCCAGAAGGTGGAGATGTCCACGATGGACATCTCCATCCTACTGGACCAAGACCAACACCAGAAGATGGAGGAGCTTAAAAACTGTGAAACGGAGGAGGACCTCCAGAGGGTCAAACAGTCCTGTGGCGACTGGGTGGCTGGCTGTGGGCTCCCTACTGTATACACAGCCACGATGGAGGACCTGCCAGGACTAATGGGTCATGTTGTGGCCCATTTCTCCTTCCACCGGGTGTCGAGCATGATCCAACAATACACAGAGGGGATGGACAGCTGTGGCCATTTTTGGAAGATGGTGGCAAGGAATCCTACAGCTTTTCTTCCTGTTTTCACCAACATTGGTGAGAAATTGTCCAGGGCCACGTTAAGGGCAATTTTCAAACCCGTGTATAGTGACGAGGGGAGCAACAGGAAGGAGCTGGAGGAAGACACCATGTTCTCCTTTGAGCACTGGCTGGTGGCCATTGAGGAGGGGCAGTCTGAGCATGCACTGGAAGACTTCCTGGTGTTTGCAACTGGGGCGGACCATGTCCCCGCTCTGGGCTTCCCACAGAACTGTGGGATTGAGTTCTACGACCAGGAGCCAGGCACCAGGAGACTGCCCTACGCTTCCACATGCAGCCAGACTGTCTACCTCCCAAGAGGTGTAGGGAGTGAGGAGGAATTCACAGATTTAATGACCCTGGCATTGAAGGGGTCGTTGGGATTTGGGAAGGTGTGAGTGTGTGTGTGTGTGTGTGTGTGTGTGTGTGTGTGTGTGTGTGTGTGTGTGTGTTTCCTTTCGCCAGTTTGTTTGTTTTGGGTAGCTTGTGGTTTTGGTGACCTATGCTACTTCTTTAGTGTTTAGCCTGTTTGCCTGTAGTGTCGTGGTGGCCTGCAGTAAAAGCAAACGTTCTGCTATTGTAAGCACCTAGTGGGTGTTTGCCTAGTGTTGCAGAACTTGGTCTCCGTGTTATCTGGCGAAGTGGTGTGTGGTACCTGCTGTAGCGTGGAGTAACGTTTGAGTTAGATCAAGCTGTTCATCCATTGCCGACAGTAGGTGTTTCGGAGGTTTGTCCTTGGACTGTAGCGTTTGTAAAAGCCAGTTTACAGTGGTAAGCCAGTTCAACGTTAAATGTGCTTGTGGTAAGCCTTTTTGCCGTTTGTCACTTTTTTAGCCATTGTGGTAAGCCAGTTTGTAATGTGCTGCATAGTTAATCTGGCGTTGTCCGGGCCCAGCTTCAGGTGGCACAGAGAGCCCAGAGTGGAGTTCGTCTCAGAAATGGCTGATGACTATGGTGGCCCAAGGCGGGAGTTTTTCAGATTGCTTATGAGGGAGGTCCAGGGCTCTCTGGGAATTTTTGAAGGCAGACAGGACGATTTATTTTTTACGTATGATCAGAGGGCCCTGGCAGAGAAGAAATATTTTAAAGCGGGGCAACTGACTGCTTGGTCCCTGGCCCATAATGGTCCAGGCCCACGCTCCATTAACAGGAACGTCTTCCTCATGATGTGTGGCCAGAAGGTGGACATCTCCATCCTACTGGACCAAGACCAACACCAGAAGATGGAGGAGCTTAAAAACTGTGAAACGGAGGAGGACCTCCAGAGGGTCAAACAGTCCTGTGGCGACTGGGTGGCTGGCTGTGGGCTCCCTACTGTATACACAGCCACGATGGAGGACCTGCCAGGACTAATGGGTCATGTTGTGGCCCATTTCTCCTTCCACCGGGTGTCGAGCATGATCCAACAATACACAGAGGGGATGGACAGCTGTGGCCATTTTTGGAAGATGGTGGCAAGGAATCCTACAGCTTTTCTTCCTGTTTTCACCAACATTGGTGAGAAATTGTCCAGGGCCACGTTAAGGGCAATTTTCAAACCCGTGTATAGTGACGAGGGGAGCAACAGGAAGGAGCTGGAGGAAGACACCATGTTCTCCTTTGAGCACTGGCTGGTGGCCATTGAGGAGGGGCAGTCTGAGCATGCACTGGAAGACTTCCTGGTGTTTGCAACTGGGGCGGACCATGTCCCCGCTCTGGGCTTCCCACAGAACTGTGGGATTGAGTTCTACGACCAGGAGCCAGGCACCAGGAGAGTGCCCTACGCTTCAACATGCAGCCAGACTGTCTACCTCCCAAGAGGTGTAGGGAGTGAGGAGGAATTCACAGATTTAATGACCCTGGCACTGAAGGGGTCGTTGGGATTTGGGAAGGTGTGAGTGTGTGTGTGTGTGTTTGTGTGCTTGTGTTTCCTTCGCCAGTTTGTTTGTTTTGGGTAGCTTGTGGTTTTGGTGACCTACGCTACTTCTTTAGCGTGTAGCCTGTGTTTGCCTGTAGTGTCGTGGTGGCCTGCAGTAAAAGCAAACGTTCTGCTATTGTAAGCACCAAGTGGGTGTTTGCCTAGTGTTGCAGAACTTGGTCTCCGTGTTATCTGGCGAAGTGGTGTGTGGTACCTGCTGTAGCGTGGAGTAACGTTTGAGTTAGATCAAGCTGTTCATCCATTGCCGACAGTAGGTGTTTCGGAGGTTTGTCCTTGGACTGTAGCGTTTGTAAAAGCCAGTTTACAGTGGTAAGCCGGTTCAACGGTAAATGTGCTTGTGGTAAGCCTTTTTGCCGTTTGTCACTTTTTTAGCCATTGTGGTAAGCCAGTTTGTAATGTGCTGCATAGTTAATCTGGGGACGCCTAGTTTGCCTTGCTAGCATTCTTTCCATCATGGGTTACTGCTAGGCACACGCTACGTACAGGATTGCCTCCTGTTGATAAAGGTGTATTGTCTGTGTTTTTTCTAATTGGGTTTTCTCGTGTTTTCAGACCCAGATTATAAGTGCTGCAAACAGTGGTTTGCTGTGTTTTTTTTCGTGTCCTTAGGGATACTGGTGCGGCACAGTCTCTCCTGTTGGGGGGAGTGGTGCCACTTTCTGCAGAAACTGCCACCGGTAAACATGTACTGGTTAGAGGGATTGAACTGGGTTTCCTAGAGGTGCCCTTACATCGTGTCCAGTTCTCTTCTAACCTAGTATTATGGCAGTGTTGTTGTGGGAGTGTGGTCCTTCTTTGGCGGTGACTAACCTCCTCCTTACCGAGGTTCTGTGGTTACGACATTGTCTGTGGAGAAGGGGCTGATTGTTGTGAGACTGATGAGGATGTAGCGGTGCCCTCTCATGAGATTACTAAGGGGGACTAGCATAACACCAAGGAGCTAGTGAAGTTGTATAAACATCTTCCTCACCTGTCTGAGCATGAAAGAACTGATTATGAATTTAGTAAATGCTTTTCCATGTCTCCCCAGATGTGCCTAGCCGTACTACGGTCATTGAGCATGACATCATTGTGGATTCCACCTTGCCCATCAAACATGCCTACCGGGTGAATCCTGAGCAAGGCGGTGGAGTAATTATTGGCTCTTGACTTGGCTGAGCCTAGTTTAAATTCTTGGGGCTCTTTTGTTTCTCTCGTGTATTTCTGTATGAAATATTGAAAATTAAATAGTCATAAGACCTGACTGATGCCCTTACCCCGTGTTGATGATTGCATAGATTGCATCGGAGCGGCCAGTATTAGCAAAGTGACTTTGCTAAAGGGGTACTGTGTTAATGTTCGTGCAGATGCCCTGTCTGGGGTCTGATTTATTTATGGTTTTGTCTGTGATGTCGTTTCTTTTTTTGTTTTCCCAGTGTTCTAGGGTCCAGAATGCTGGGGCGACCAGACGGTGGGACGGGGTCACAGAGGGTCTTTCTGTTTTTTACTTTTAGGCTTCCTGTGTGGAAACCTCTTGGGGAGGGAGGTGTCACGCCCCTCTGTTTCACCTGCTGGCTGCCTGAGTGCTCATGATGGCCAGATGAGGCTCAGGTGGCTGATTAGCATTAAGGGGCGGCTAATTGAAGAGAATCACCTACACCTGGATAGGTGTAGGTATATAAGGACGCCTCACCCTCTCCTTGGCAGCGCTTTTGCTCCTCTCTCACTTTTTGCAGACATCCCTTTTTGAGCACACACCACACCACGCCACGCATTCATTCCTACTTACAGACATCCGACACACACGCATCCATGCATTGTTTTTCCCCCTAGACACCTTTTTCTCTATGTTTTTCCTATTTTTCAATAAATATATTTTGTGTATTGAACCCATTGTGTTGTACCTCTTTTATGTTGCGCCAGTGACGAGCCGGGCGTAACAGTATGCATTAGGCTGCATGTGGAGATGTGCTGTGTGTGTGTGTGTGTGTGCAGTGGCTACATTAGGCTGCATATGGAGATGTGCTGTGTGTGTGTGTGTGTGTGTGTGTGTGTGTGTGTGTGCAGTGGCTACATTAGGCTGTAGGGTTGCACGGTATACCGGTATTGGTATAGTACCGCGGTACTGAGGCACTTACGACGGTACTATACTGCGTTTTGGACAGTACCGGTACCTGCATGTGAGGTCGTGACGTTACAGGTGATGACGAAGAGAAAGCCGGAGCTTGTAAAAAAAACAACGCTGGAGACGGAGAGAGAAGCACGAAGTCGAGAATGGCTGCTGCTGCTACGCCGAAGCTTGTAAACAAAACAGGGGCTGGAAGTGCTATATGGCAGTACTTTGGGTTGAGAGTAAACGAGAAAAGCCAGGCAACTGAGCCGGATGCACCATTGTGCAAAAGGTGTTTAAAAACATGCTCGGCCAAGGGTGGAAACACTTCCAACCTAGCAAAACACTTAAAGGACCACCACCCAGACCTCCACGCAGAGTTCAAGGAACGACAGGTAATTTACTCTTGACATGTACCTTTTTCAAATGCAATAGTTTAATAGTTTTAAGTGCAACACATTATGAAGAGTTCTTATCAAACAGAAAAAACACAGCGACCACCACATTTCACGTTTTGCAATTGTACACCCCAAAAGTTCGTTTCAGTTCGTAACAGCACAGTCATGCAGTGCAGTGAGCAGCAAACTTACTTCAGCAACTTTCTTCAACAATCAGACAGCGAAGTTATCCGTATGAGTTTGTTGATTTATTGCACAAAATCCATGGAACGCATTCAACACAAAACGACGACGGTAGTGTTAACTTTGTTGTTGATAGCATCCACGTTCGGATATATACATAAAAGGAGAGGCCAATTAATGAATTAGCGCCATACTGTCAAGTGGCCACGCTAGGCATTACACCTAATAATCAGGTAAGACAGAGGGCTTTGATTGGAACGTTTTTAGACAGAAAATACAAAAAACGAACTCTAACAAACTCTGATCATGATCTTTATAAAGTACAAAGTTTTACATACTTAATACAGTCTGTGTGTTATAAATATTTTTAGGTTATGTAAAAAAGGCCTTAGCTTGTATGACAAATGTATCACCTTTATTTATTTTTTTCACTGCAGAGGTCTGGACCGTCTGGTGCTTCTGGTCCGGAGACAAGACCCAGTGCCCCCACTCGGACACAACCTACCCTTCAGGCTGTTTTTGAGCAGCATACAAAATATGCAAAAGACTCAAAAGATGCCAAAAGGCTGAACAGAGCAGTCGCTGAGTATATCTGCATGGACCAAGTATTGTTCTTTTAAAATAGTCAGTAAATACTTTTTATTTATTCACACTGACTGTTCTAAAATTGTTTTTTGACTGCAATAAGAAAATAAGAATTTTGATATATTATTGTTTTAAGAGGTTCTATTAAAATAGTCAGTAAATATTTTTTATTTATTCACACTGACTGTTCTAAAATTGTTCTTTGAGTGCAATAAGAAAATAAGAATTTTGATGTTATTGTTTGTGTATGTTCTATTACAATAAAATCAGTAATGACATTTGTGTGTTTTTTTTTATTATATAAAAGTATCGAAAAGTACCGGAAAGTATCGAAACACATGTTGGTATCGGTACCGGTACCACAATTTTGGTATCGTGACAACACTATTAGGCTGCATGTGGAGATGTGCTGTGTGTGTGTGTATGCATTAGGCTGCATGTGGAGATGTGCTGTGTGTGTGTGTGTGTGTATGCATTAGGCTGCATGTGCTGTGTGTGTGTGTGTGTGTGTGTGTGTGTATGCATTAGGCTGCATGTGGAGATGTGCTGTGTGTGTGTGTGTGTGTGTGTATGCATTAGGCTGCATGTGGAGATGTGCTGTGTGTGTGTGTGTGTGTGCGCGCAGTGGCTACATTAGGCTGCATGTGGAGATGTGCTGTGTGTGTGTGTGTGTGTGTGTGTATATGCATTAGGCTGCATGTGGAGATGTGCTGTGTGTGTGTGTGTGTGTGTGCAGTGGCTACATTAGGCTGCATGTGGAGATATGCTGTGTGTGTGTGTGTGTGTGTGTGTGTGTGTGTGTGTGTGTGTATGCATTAGGCTGCATGTGGAGATGTGCTGTGTGTGTGTGTGTGTGTGTGTGTGTGTGTGCATTAGGCTGCATGTGGAGATGTGCTGTGTGTGTGTGTGTGTGTGCAGTGGCTACATTAGGCTGCATGTGGAGATGTGCTGTGTGTGTGTGTGTGTGTGTGTGTGTGTGTGTGTGTGTGTGTGTGTATGCATTAGGCTGCATGTGGAGATGTGCTGCTCTATTCTTGTCCGCATGCAGAGGTCAGCATCTCTGGAGGCTCAAGGGCAACAGCCAGCGTAGAGGACACACACACACACACACACACACACACACACACACACACACACACACACACACACACACACACACACACACCCCAGTGTAGAGGACCATCTAATAACATCAACATACACACACGCACACACACACACAGCCACAAACACTTAGTACAGACGCCACACAACATCTAGTAACAACACACACACACACACACACAACCCAGCCCCCCAATACACACCAGCTAATAACATCACCACACACACCACCACCACCAAGAGCCAGCGTATAGGGCACACTACATCTAATAGCAACTCAAGACTCATCTATTTAGCCTCGCCTACACCTAATGGCCCTACCGAGGACCCGCCATCACCCCAATCCCCAGACACCCAGACCCCTACCCCACTCCAAAGTCCAATCCCACCAATCAACCACCTGACTACAACCAAGCCCCAGTCAGCCACAGCCCCGGCAGAAGGGCTTCCCTAGGGGACGCGGTTCTGCCTGAGGTTTCTTCCTTTTTTTTTATTTCCGGTTCAATTCAACCACACACAATTCAGGGAGTTTTTCCTCACCCCTGTTGCCCCTACGGACACAAGCAGGAACAACAGTGCCTGAACAACCCCCCTGCACCATCAAGATTCAACTAATGTTCTACCTGTGTTCACGCAAGAGCCAGCATCAGCAGGGCATTGCGCTGCTGTGACATTGCATTGTTAAAACACCACGCCACTCCATTATTGCACTCAATTACTCCGATGCCATTGGACTGCAAGAAATGCTGTTTTGTTTGTGACCTTGCCAAACTGTAAAGCACTTTGAGCTGCATCTGCATCTTGAGCTGTATGAACTGTGCTATACAAGTAAAGGTTATTATTATTATTATTATTATTATTAATAACGTCAACACACACACACACAGACACAGCACCCAGCGTGGACACAGAAAATCTACACACACACACACACACACACACACACACACACACACACACACACACACACACACACACACACACACACACACACACACACACACACACACACACACACACACACACACCACTGCTGCCACCACCATCAATCAATCAATCACATTATTACCAATAACAGTCCACAAGCAATAAATTAGTATGAGCTAATATCATTAACATCACTTTCTCCTGCTAGTGTCAATGCACCACCGTGAGCTCGTGTCAACAACAAGCTCTCATACACACACACACACACACACACACACACACACACTCAACACTGCGCTGCATCTATGGTTTGGAACACGGCCTACCTACTGAGTGTCCTCACAGACAGCCTTTAACACACACACACACACACACACACACACACACACACACATACCTGCTGATGACCAGGGCAGCAGAGCTCAGACCAGACTGGGGTAACTCACTGAAAGACCAGACCCATAGTGTGTGTGTGTGTGTGTGTGTGTGTGTGTGTGTGTGTGTGTGTAGTGCGCTGGAGACTGACTCAGCAACTGGAAGTCTGACTAGAGACGGTCTCTATCTCACACACACACACCCTGCCTGACATGACCACAATGGGTTGCCATGGCGCCGAGATAAGGTGCAGTGGAGTGTGTGTGTATCAGTGTATGTATGTATGAGTGTGTGTGTGTGTGTGTGTCTGTGTGTGCGCGTGCGTGCGTGCGTGCGTGGGTGTGTGTGTGTGCAAGGCCTGATGGCAGTTCTGAGATAGGCTGTGTTCTTAGAAAAGTCTTTTCTTTTGTAACCGCACAGACCAGAACAATTCCTTAAGAGTGTGTGTTTTTATGTTGTAGAATTTATCACATGCCATATCCAAAGTGTACAGTACAGCACTGAAACAACAAAGAACACATCCATTTCATTACAGTAAAAAATAACACACAGTAAAGAATTAAAAAGTGCAACTCTTGTTCTTGGTATAGTTGAGGGAGTCTCACACACAAACAAACACACACACACACACACACACACACATCTACCTCTTGACCACCACAATGGTGAATACAGTAACACACATCAATGTCATTTCGTTATTTATTTATTTATAAGGACTCATTAGCACTCAGAGCCAGCAGGCCTGATGTGATTGGTCATCTCTCTGCCCAGTCTGACTAAATTAAACTCCAAACTCAAATCAAACTCCAAACTGCACCTACAGCTCCATCATCTCCTCCAGTTAAACCCTGCCCCCGTCCGCAGCTGCTCCAGTTAAACCCTGCCCCCGTCCGCAGCTTGACTGAAGACTGGATAGAGATTCCAGCTGCTGCTTATCGCACTACATTTTCCCCCAAAACACACACACACACCCTCTGAAACTAGACATTTTTTACTAAACACACACACACTCTAAAACGGGGCATTTTTCTCTAAATGCAGGAGCTCATTCCTTCCAGTCCTACAGAGGGAGCCGTGTGCCCAAACTGCCAACAGATGCAGCAGAGCAGAGGAGCAGGTGTAGGGGGGGGGGGGAGAAAGAGAGAGAGAGAGAGAGGGAGAGAGAGAAGGGAGAGAGACAGAGAGGAAGAGAGAGGGAGGGAGGGAAGGAGGGAGGGAGAGAGAGGGAGGGAGAGAGAGAGGTGAGGCCAAAAGAATTGGGGGGGCAAGATTAGAGTGAGAGATGAGAGAGAGAGAGAGAGGGAGAGAGAGAGAGAAAGAGAGATGGACAGACAGAGAGAGGGAGAGAGAGAGAGAGGGAAAGAGAGAGGGACAGACAGAGAGAGGGAGAGAGAGAGAGACAGAGAGAGAGAGGGAGAGAGGGAAAGAGAGAGGGACAGACAGAGAGAGAGAGAGAGAGAGAGAGGGAGGGAGGGAGGAAAGGTGGGGGACAGACAGAGAGAGAGAGAGGGAGAGAGAGAGAGAGAGGGAAATAGACAGAGACAGAGAGAGAGAGGGAAAGAGAGAGGGACAGACAGAGAGAGAGAGAGAGAGAGAGAGAGAGAGGGAGGGAGGGAGGGAGGGAGGAAAGGTGGGGG
>CM059267.1:993571-1006071 GCA_030347295.1 Setipinna tenuifilis | reverse complement strand
CAGCTACAAAGCCTGAGCAGTTTCAGTGTGAGGTCAGCTAAGGCTGCAGGAGGAAAGCCCACCTGTCAGCTCATCCTCTCCTGTGCAGAGGTGGACACACTCAGACTGGTTAGAGAGATGCAGGCCTACTGAGGCAATAAGGTCTCCAGTCAAATACAGAAGCCCTTACACATCTCAAGACTAGCCTGCCTCTAATGTCAGAGCCCCACTGAGCTGTCTGTGTTTGACAGGTCATCTCAGGTTGTGTGTGTGTGTGTGTGTATGTGTGTGTGTGTGTGTGTAAGCATCTTCCACTCCTGAGATGAGTCGATACTGACAGCTCATTCTCCGATGTGCTCTGGTTAACACCACTCACACACACACACACACACACACACACACACACAGTCATCTCACTCAACACGTGGGGTAATGCTCCAACAGTCCACCTTTTAAATTATTCATTCACCTCCCTCAGGCATCTTCAAGTCATGAAAACAGGACATAATTTTGCGTCAGAGCCATCAATTCACCTTAGCCTAACTGCATGCAGGTATCGGTATCGTTATCGTCATGAGGAGACGAGATGGGGATTTTCTTTTAAGCCCTTGATGGGCACCGCGGCAGACATACAGGAAAGCTGCCTATTGTGGTCACACACAGCGGCCAGCACCGGCTATTACAACAAACCTGAGCTGTGTTTGACAGGTCATCTCAGGGTGTGTGTGTGTGTGTGTGTGTGTGTGTGTGTGTTTAGCCTAACTGCACGACAGACACTCAGGAAAGCTGCCTATTGTGGTCACAGACAGCGGCCAGCACCGGCTATTACAACAAACCTGTAGCTTCATACTCACTACTGCTGACGGCGGCAAATCCGCTCTAATGCTAGCGATAGGTCGCGATGGGTCACTGTCTGATTAGTCTCCAACGTCAGCTACTAGTGTGAAAACAATGTGATTAACAGCATTAGCCAAATGACTGACAAATACAAGTTCGGGTTTCCCCAAACACTCCAGGAGAAAACATTCCTACTGCTCTGACACACTACTACGTATGAATAAGCTCAAGCTAACAGGCTACATTACAACTAGTACATACATGTGCTGGCCAGCTAATGCTGCACACTTAACAACCATAAAGACACCTCTCTCTCTCTCTCTCAGCAGCCACTACTGATGGGATCCATAACGTTAATGCAACGCATGCCTCATCGCACCATATGTTAGCTAATCAGCAGGGTTAGCTAGTTTGTTACTTAGCCTGCCATAACTTAAATCTATGCCATATCACCTTCAGATGACCATATTACCATGTACACGGTAACAGTTCAAGACTTTAAAAACAAAACCAAAGACAGTTAGGGCCGCAATGGCTTCATTTTAGTTGGTCGTCTTGTGTACTAGCGACGGTATGCTTGCCAGTGTGGCCAAAGTCGGGGCTGCATAGCTGCCTGGGCAGCCGTTAGCCCACCGCCTCCACCGTGCATCCAACATAGCCAGCTAGCAACAGCAGCCTCAATGAATTAATGACCCCCTAACTGCTACCCTATGGAGCTTCTCCATCATGTAAGCAAAGCAGACAAGTCAATGTGAAAGACCTAGACATTTCTGCACATGCAAAAGCACATTTGAGATGTCACTGTGATTGACTTAATCATGCAACTTCTTAGCTAGCACGCTAACTGCTAGCAAGCTACCTCCAGCCCCTAGAACATTTGGTAGCCCCTAAGGTTGTCTGCATCCAAAGCGCATATGCTAACGCATTTTCACTTGCCTTATGTGCAAAAAAGCATGTAATATCTAGCCATCTAGCTCTGTAGCTGGACCTAGATTGGCGTTAGCTTGCGTTAGGCTACTTACCCTTCTCTTCCCTGGCCTGCACTTAGAAGAGTGTAAATTGCTTCTTCTTATAGTTATGCTGAGTGCAATTTCTGTTTGTGTGCCAAGCGCAGCATTCCACAGCGCACAAAACTATCTATCGCTGACCTCTAACCAAAACAATTTGCATAGTTTTATTGTCATGCGGCTGTGCCTATGCGTCTGACCCCTCCGCGACCCGCTCTGACAGCTACTATGCTGAGGCGGAGAAGAGAAGGGAGTTTGCCCCACCGCCAGCGCCTGCCCCACGGCCACTCACCGTCTATGGGTCTCCGCCGCTCCACGACCATCGAGCTCCTGCGCTCTCCAGCAGCGAGTGAAGTCTACGTAGTCTTTGCCAAACTCTATCTTGGCAACCGTGAAAGACACGGAGCTACTGAGCTGCTGCTCAACAGCACTCTCTATCGGTCACGACAGGGAGCACTGCTCCACGCTTTGTTTACACACATAGACATAATAAACCTAAGTAAGGGCTTAAGGATTTTGACGTTTTTTTGTGTATCAGCTAACATTTTTTTTATTTGCTTGACTAATAAAAATACACACATTGTTGATATTTTAGCTGATCAAATGCTATCTTCCTCTTATGTTTTCTTTTAACTGCACTTGATTGTAACCTTTTATTTTTCTGTGTTCTTGTATCCAGTATGCAGTATAACTGTTCTTGTATGCAGTATAATTCATGCACACACTGTTGATATTTTAGCTGTTCAAATGCTATCTTCTATGTTCTATATGTTTTCTTGTTTTTCTTTAACTACACTTGATTGTAACCTTTTATTTTTCTGTGTTCTTGTATCCTCTCCTGTGCAAAACATTACAGACTACCAGTGTGTGTGACCCATGTGTATGCAGTATAACTCATGCTGCCTTGCACTCCTCTACTCTAGCATCTCCAGCATGTTCCTTTGATACATGAGAGTCCAGCACTCACAGGAAACACAAACAGTCTCGTCAGATGAGTGTTTATTTATTTCTTTATTTATTTATAGTCTCCAGTCTGTCTCAGACTCTGGTTATATTCACAATCCAAAAGAACAACAGAATCCAGTTTGCAACATGTTTGTACTGTAAACCCAAAACATCCTGCATCAGAATGGGCTACAGCAGCTTCGATCTGACTGCATACATACAAGTCAATGTAATGTGGAACAGGTCATCCCTCTTCAAAAATATAAATATAACCCAGCGATGCGTTACGCTACAGGGGCCGATTCTCCACTTTTACTTTTTACTTCTGCCATTCTCCTCCAGCAGGAAGGACGGACAGCTATGACTCCCTCAGTGGCTGTCAGAGTGCCCACACACACACACACACATGCACACACACAACATACACCAGCGAGCACAGGGGTGCACACACTCACATACATACACACACACACGCAGACAGCCTTTATATACAGAACACACACGACACACAAACACGAACTGGCCTTGGCAGCAGACTCACTGCCTGCCTGTGTGTGTGTGTGTGTGTGTGTCAACTTTCGGACACCTCTGGAACACATACACACTCAATGCACTCGTGGGCTCAAGGCAGTTGCTTGGTCCGGATGGGGATATTTTAGATACGGGGACGGGGGGGGAGACAGGGACGACATCATGCACAAATGAAGGCAAAAAGGCGACCGGTGGGTAGATTTAGGTCATTTGTAAAGAAATAGTGTGTGTGTGTGTGTGGTTGTGTGGTGTGAGTAAGTGTCTCTTTCTTTTGTCCCAGTCCAGTAATTTTCTCTAGAAGACTCATGGTAGCATGTGTGGACTCGTGTGTCGGGGGGGGGCAGAACACCGGCTGTGGTTGCCGCGGCGATGCCAAGGGGGTCCCAGTCACGAGTTCATGGAATAAAAAAAGCCTACGGGGAGGGGGGGGGGGCACGGATAGGGGGGATGGGGGGGTCACTGGTACTGCCGGTAGTCACCGAAGGAGGGGGCTGGCACTGGGGCGGGCTCCTCTGCAAACTGGGGCCCTGGAGGAGAGAGAAACGTCACACCATTAGACAGACGTCACAACATCACACACACACACACACACACACACACACACACACACACACACACACACACACACACACACACACACACACACGGCAAACACACATGTATTACAGAGAGGGCAGTGTGAATGTGAACACTTCCGATACACAATCTCATCACAGCTCAGCCTCCCGTCCAAATATCCCACAGAACACGCTGGAGGACCTATCGCCCTTTACACACACACTCATGCCAGCCACAGTGTGTGTGTGTGTGTGTGTGTGTGTGTGTGTGTGTGTGTAACTCACCTGTGGGGAACTGTGAGGAGGCGAAGCATGTGTGTGTGTGTGTGTGTGTGTGTGTGTGTGTGTGTGTGTGTGTGTCTCACCTGTGGGGAACTGTGAGGAGGCGAAGCATGTGTGTGTGTGTGTGTGTGTGTGTGTGTAACTCACCTGTGGGGAACTGTGAGGAGGCGAAGCATGCGCGTGTGTGTGTGTGTGTGTGTGTGTGTGTGTGTGTGTGTGTGTGTGTGTGTGTGTGCGTGCGTGCGTGTATGTGTGTGTGTGTGTGTGTGTGACTCACCTGTGGGGAACTGTGAGGAAGCGAAGCGTGTGAGCAGAATGCCAGCTCCCTCAATTAGTGCCAAGAGGATGCCCCCCATCGCCGCCGAGCCCACCATGGCCACCGGCCCGTCTGAAACACACACACACACACGTACAGCTGATCAGACAAAGCAGCACAGACCTTCACACATAATTTTGGACAAAGAGAGCAGCATATGTCTGTGTGTCAGTCTCTGTACGCGTGTGTATCTGTCTGTGGGTGTCAAACGCAATGCAGTAGCTGACCAGGTTGTAAAAGGAGTAGGTGTATGTGTCTCCATCTTGCTCCGTCTGTCTATACGTGTGTGTGTGTGTGTGTGTGTGTCTGCGTGTGTGTGCATCTGTCTGTCTCTGTGTGTGCATCTGTCTGTGTGTGTGTGTGTGTGTGTGTGTGTGTGTGTGTGTGTGTGTGTGTGTGTGTGTGTGTGTGTGTCTTACTTCTTGCGGCGAGGATGGCCCCTGTAAGTGCTCCGCTGGTGATGGAGTTCCAGGGGTCCTCTTTGCCCCTCACGTGCACCAGCCCACAGTCTATGGTGGAGAACAGGCCTCCCCACACCGCAAAGCTCCCTACACACACACACACACACACACACACACACACACACACACACACAGATAGACAGAGACACACACATACACGCGCGCGCAACACCAAACACACACGCACGCACGCACGCAACACACAGACACACACACACACACAAGCAAGCAACAACATTAACCCTCCAGCCGCTAACATTACCTATGACACTAATGTATATATATCTACTGTAGTGTATCTTCATGACACTAATGTATATCCACATTAGGGTGTTCAAACACATTACATTACACTAAGCAGACACCTTTATCCAAAGCAACTTCCAAACACAGGAAAGCTTCCCAACACACACACCCAGGAGATCTCACACACAGCATGTGTACATTAGTGTACATTGTGTGTACATTATTACATCAGCAGTGTATGGTACAAGGACACACATTACATTGCGTAGCCACGAGTGTGTGTGTGTGTGTGTGTGTGCCACTGCCACCCACCTGTACATCAGGCCCACCCAGACAGAAAGCTCAATAAAGTTTCAATAATAAAAATAACCTTCGTGTTTTGGGGCTAGACCCACCACACACACACACACCATCCTGCTGCCTGTGTTTCCATGTGTATCCTGGACAAATGATAATGATACAAAGGATAAACAAAATAAATCCTACAGGTGTCCTGGCACAAAGTCCAAGTCATGCCCAGCTGAGCCAGTGTGTTAGGATAGCATCTTAAATGTCCCTTAGACATGCTGTCCCTAACGCAAGCCCAGACCCAGATGGTATCTTTAATCTCTCTGGCAGGGTGTCCAAGCTGGACAGGGCCCAGGAAGAGGGCAGTTTGTTTTCCTTCTCACATCTGAAGGACACAACCGTCAACCGTCACTCTAACAATCAACTCTGACCCTGTCGCTATAGCAACCCGTTTATCTAAACAGCTGAAGGACAGAGTTACCGCAACAGCACAGATTGGCTGTAAACTTTACAAAAAGTGACATTAACCAGGTACACGTCATTAAACAGGTATACATGTCATTAAACAGGTATACGTGTTATTTTAAAGGTAGCGTTAGGGCCTACACATATTCAATTATTGGTGGAAGAGACCTTCCTTAAAGCCACTTTCTGTATCGCACTACATTTAAAAGTGTAAAATATGTGCTTAGCCAATGCTGTACCTCCACACATAGTTTACCGAAAAGCTGTTGGTTATTCTTTTGACTGATCGTGCAAATAAACAAACCATCTATCCAACAAAACAGATATGAGTGGCAGACGTAAAACCACCCTATGACCCTTCCATCTCCTGCTCTCCATAAACCTGATTGACAGTTTGCACTAAAGCAATCAGCTCCAGCTCACACACACGCAGGTCTAGTATGCAAGATCTGTGTACAGATGCAAGATCTACATGTATGACACACCTAGTTTCACTGGACACTGGTAGTTGCTGTTTGGTACTGCCGAATTTCAGGTGTGTGTGTGTGTGTGTGTGTGTGTGTGTGTGTGTGTGTGTATGTGTATGTGTGGCCCTACCCGAACTCATCTACTACATCATACTATACATGCAGATCACAGAGGACCAAGTGTGTGTGTGTGTGTTACTCACCTCCCAGCTGTGGCGCCCTGGTTCTGATGGCTGTCATGCTTCCCCTCAACCGGTGGTTCATCCCCTACAATGCAAAGACACACACACACACACACACACACACACACACACACACACACACAATCAGCCGTTGCGCTAGTTCTATGACGTACATTTGCCTGTGAAGTTTCTCATTCATCCAGGTCATGTTAGTCAAATGAGCCAAGTTGTAAGCAACTGGACTTCTTTAAGTAAACTAAACTAGACTAAAAGAAGTCCAGTTGCTTACAGCTTAGCTTATTTGACTAGTTCTCAACAGGCTGTGTTAAAATGAGAGGAAAACAAACGTTCTTAGCAGTGTGTGTGTGTGTGTGTGTGTGTGTGTGTGTAACTTACAGCAGGGGAGTTTCTGAAGCCTTTGACGGCCTGGAAGATTCCTCCCCCGATGGCCCCCATAGTGAAGGCACCTCCACAGTCATCCACTATCCGCCACGGACTGGAGGGGGGGGGGGGGGGGAGGAGGCGCAGGGGAGGGGAGGGGAGGTGAGAGGAGGAGAGGGGAGGGGAGAGGAGGTGAGGGGAGAGGAGGAGAGGGGAGAGGAGAGGAGAGAGGAGAGGAGAGGAGGTGAGGGGAGAGGAGAGGGGAGGAGAGGAGGGGAGAGGGGAGGGAAGAGGAGCAAAGGAGAGGAGAGGAGAGGAGGGAAGAGGAGCAGAGGAGAGGAGAGAGACACACATTAGCCCAGTTCAGCACCTCTTAACCTTCCAAGTCGAAAGGTCACAGCACAAACCCCTGTAGAGAACTGCAACAGCAGCGGGGATAGATCACCCCCCCCACCATATTTACCAGCATGTGAGCTTTTTCAAAGAAGTTTCTACCTAGATCCTCAAACTATATCCTATGCACTTTACTCCTCCCTCCCCATGCACAGTTTTAGACAATCACTAATTTCACTGCATGTCCTACTCTACCCAGTATGTCTATGGAAGTGACAATAAAACATCCTCGTGTCCTTGTACTGGCCGGCACTAGATGCAACATGTCAGTGGTCCAAGTTGCACAATGACAGAGGTCATTTCGGCTATAGGTATCAAGACGCCATGTCTACTGGACCTAAATACACGGATACCATTAGGAGGAGTCGTGTGTGGTAATTTACGGAGCAGTGTGATGTAGGCTGTCAATTCAGTCGTTACACAAGACAGCCCAATGTGCCCCATCTGCGGTAGATTATCCAGGTGCTTGAGATGTCATGTATGCTAACCGGTTAGCTATTAGCTACCCAACCTTACATGCCCGACGACACTTGAACAGGCGACAATATACATTATTTGAGACACATAGGCTAAAATCCTTAAGGAATATAGTGGGACGATATGCCGTGATTTAAATATCTATCTTTCTAACTGAACAGGGCTGTCCACCTGATCAGTTAGTTACCGGGCTGTGCTAGCTGACATGGTCATAGGAACAGCAAGGGCATCGCCACCACGCTAGGGCTAAGCAGCTAAGCTAATGTAACCAGGATTTATACAATTCAGTGTGATTTAAAAATAAAGACATTTTACTTCCCACCACCCGTCCTATTAAAGGTATGCGATATTGTCTCTTGAAATCACACACGACTCGTTAAATTCAATAAAACAGAACATTGGTGGCTTACCACGGCTCTCTAGCGTACTCCTCCATTTTGTTCTTTCCCGTGTTCCTACTGACGTCATAAGCGTGTAAGTGTCACGTGACATCACACAACCACGTGATCAATATGGCGGAATTTCGGAAAAAGATGTCGGGAAAGGAATTATGATAAAACATCGAACAGCTGTGTTTATCGAGGATATAGCTGGGTTCATGTGCACTCAAACGATACAGTAGTACTAGTTACTTTATATTACGGTTGTAAAGGTCGTCTGCAGCAATTTGAGGAACTTTATTTTGGCAAGACATGGCAGACGAGCGCAGACAGAAGCAATGCTCTGTTGTGCTCCCCACCGAGTCAATGAAGGTGATGGCAGAGTCGGTGGGTGTGCAGCTGCAAGAGGAGAGCTGTGCGGCTCTGAGCGAGGAAGTAAGTTATCGTATTAAAGAAATAGCACAAGATGCTCTCAAGTTTATGCATCATGGAAAGCGACGGAAACTGACCACAAGCGACATTGATAATGCTCTTAAACTGAAAAACGTAGAGCCCCTTTTCGGGTTCCAGACGCAGGAGTTCATTCCGTTTCGTTTTGCTAGTGGTGGAGGACGAGAGCTCCACTTTTACGAGGAGAAGGAGGTCGACCTTAGCGATATCATCAACACCCCCCTCCCGAGAGTGCCCCTTGACGTCTCCCTCAAAGCTCACTGGTTAAGCATAGAGGGAGTGCAGCCCGCCATCCCGGAAAACCCTCCTCCGGCTCCGAAAGAGCAGCAGAAGGCCGAGTCCACCGAGCCGCTGAAAGCTGTCAAGCCGGGGCAGCAGGAGGAGGGGGCGATCCAGGGCAAGGGACAGGGCGCCACCTCCGCGGAGGGCAAAGCCAAGAAGGAGGGCCCGCTGCGCATCAAGCCCCGCAGCACGCACGAGCTATCGGTGGAGCAGCAGCTGTACTACAAGGAGATCACGGAGGCGTGCGTGGGCTCGTGCGAGGCCAAGCGAGCGGAGGCGCTCCAGAGCATCGCCACGGACCCCGGCCTGTACCAGATGCTGCCCCGCTTCAGCACCTTCATCTCCGAGGGCGTGCGGGTCAACGTGGTGCAGAACAACCTGGCGCTGCTCATCTACCTGATGCGCATGGTCAAGGCGCTCATGGACAACCCCACGCTGTACCTGGAGAAATACCTGCACGAGCTGCTACCCGCCGTGGTCACCTGTATCGTCAGCAAGCAGCTCTGCCTGCGGCCCGACGTGGACAACCACTGGGCGCTGCGGGACTTCGCCGCCCGCCTCATGGCGCAGAGCTGCAAGACCTTCAGCACCACCACCAACAACATCCAGTCGCGCATCACCAAGACCTTCACCAAGAGCCTGCTGGACGAGAAGACCCAGTGGACGACGCGGTACGGCTGCATCGCCGGCCTGTCCGAGCTGGGCCCCGACGTCATCAAGACGCTGATCCTGCCACGGCTGGCGGTCGAGGGCACGCGCATCAAGGCGGTCAGCGAGGGGCCGGTGGTGTCCAACATCGACAAGATCGGGGCCGACCATGTGCAGAGCCTGCTGCTGAAGCACTGCGCCAGCGTGGTGGCCAAGACGCGGCCGCTGCCCGACGCGGTGGACCAGTACCGGGCGGACTTCGGCTACCTGGGGCCCATGTTGTGCTCCCATGTGGTCAAGGCCCGTGCCCAGGCGGCCCTGCAGGCCCAGCAGGTCAACCGCACCACGCTGACCATCACGCAGCCCCGCCCCTCGCTCACCGTCACCCAATCAGGGCTCGGCGGGGGCGGGTCTGTCGTCGGCGGTGCCACGCGGCCCCCCAGCATCATCAAGGTGCCCAGCTCCCTCACCCTCATGTCCACGCGGCCCGGCACGCCCACCCAGCCGTCGCCCCCGGCGACCAAGTACATCGTCATGGGGACGAGCGCGGGGTCGGCCTCCACGCAGCAGGTGATCACGCTGACCTCGGCCCAGTCGGGGTCACCCGTCACCAGCACGGTGCCCAGCACCCCCACGGGCCTACAGCCGCTCGTCAAGGTGGAGTCAGGGGGCGCAGGGGGTGTGGGGGGCGTGGGGGGGTCACGACCCCTGCAGAAGTACATTGTGGTGTCGCTGCCCACCTCCTCCTCGGCCTCCTCGCTGGACAAGGCCCACATCACCACCACCTCCTCCCCCCTCACCATGGAGACCGGCGTCAAGATGGAGCGCTCAGAGTCACCCGCAGCCAGCACACACTCCCCACACTGATGGACAAACACACACTCACACACACACACACACACACACTGATGCAGCGATGGACGAACACACACACACACACACACACACACACACACACACACACTCACACACACACACACTGATGCAGCGATGGACGAACACACACACACACACACACACACACGCACACACTCCCGACACTCCCGACACTGATGGAGCGATGGACAAACACACACACTCACACACACACTGATGGAGCGATGGACAAACACACTCACACACTCGCACTCACACACACACTCCCCACACTGATGGAGCGATGGACAAACACACACTCACACACACACACACACACACACACACACACACACACACACTCTCACATGCATATCTGTGTACTTTTTTTTAATTTTAACCTAATGCCGATTTCTCCCCATAAAAATAATTTGCTCTCCTGCATATCCAGACATAGAAACCCGAGAGAAGCTCAGCAAGAGCAGTGTGGTGGGGATGGATGTGGTGGGGATGGGGGAGAGAGAGCAGTGTGGTGAGGATGGATGAGGCTGTGGTGGGGATGGGGGAGAGAGATATGTGAGTAGTTCTGTGGTGAGGATGGGAGAGAGAGTAGTTCTGATGGGTGAGAGAGAGGAGGGAGTGGTTCTGGTGGGGGAAAGGGAGAAGAGAGTGGTTCTGATGGGGATAATTGAGAGTGTGGTTCTTGTGGGGAATGAGTGAGGGTGTGGTTCTGATGGGGGATGAGGGCAGTGTGGTTCTGGTGGGGGAGAGATAAGAGTGTGGTTCTGCCAGGCGGATGAGGGACCGTATGGTTCTGCCAGGCGGATGAGGAACCGTATGGTTCTGATGGGGTATGAGGGCAGTGTGGTTCTGATGGGGGATGAGAGACTGTGGTTCTGGTGGGCCTTTTTAACATGAGTGGAGGAGTAGAGAGGGGAGGCAGTCAGAGGTTTTGGAGATGTTCATAGCGATAAAAATGTGAAATATTTGATATATGATGCATGAAACCCTGTATCGGACATATTATTATAATAATAATAATAAAAAAAATCCCTTTTTAAAAAAAAATGTGTGACACAAGATGGGCAATGCTCAGACTTCAGCGTGATGAGCATAAAAAAAGACAAAAAGAAACGCCTGTGGGACTGGAGGTATTTTTCATTTTTATACAAGACAACACGTAGCAACAGAACACACTGATAAACACAATGGTGGTGTGACTCCATCAAAGTAATATATAATTTCTGAATCCCATGTTTAGCTATTTTTACCTTCAAGGTAGGATTTAACTATTGTTTGCTTTGCATTTTAAAAGATGTGTACTGAGCTCATCAAACAATTTTGTAATAAATAAATAAATAGTAAATAAACAAACAGGTTGGGTGTCCGTGTGATAATGATGTCCGTGCATTAACCCTGTTCATCACCATCATGTAGGCCCTAAGGGTGTGTAGGCCATGACTGTCATTTACACATCTATGTCACATTCCAGTTCTGTTCTGAAGAAGGAAAAAGAGTTCAGCACTGTGTGTTTGGCAGACAACACGGCGCTGTGCTGTCTCCTAGGAGCTTTTAAGTAAGTAAGTTGCGTTGGGTTGGGCCTGCTTTTGCATGTAAAGATGTGGGTCTGCACACTGCCTTGTTTGCTCCAAAAGTTAAACTTTTATTACTTAAAATGCAACGTTTCGATCCTTGTGGATCTTCATCAGGCATATGGGTAACAGGAAGAAATGGTGGCCTATATCACATGACCCATCAAGCTACACCCGCCCAGGCAGGACGTCCGACGTATGTCAGCACAGGCCAGGTCGCCTGTCAGCCCTGTTGATTGACATACGTTGGACGTCCTGCCTGGGCGGGTGTAGCTTGATGCCTGATCCCTCCCTTGATGCCTGATGAAGATCCAAAAGGATCGAAACGTTGCATTTTAAGTAATAAAAGTTTAACTTTTGGAGCAAACAAGGCAGTGTGCAGACCCACATCTTTACATTGTCTGACACTTTTGTCTTGCACCTGCCGACAAACTACTTGGATGTGCGCACCCACTCTCCACAACGTTCCTGCTTTTGCA
>CM059267.1:976071-988571 GCA_030347295.1 Setipinna tenuifilis | reverse complement strand
GAGCCGTGACGAATGAAACACTTTTTACTTAACGGTTATTTTCAAAGACAGTGAAGCAAATTAGATTTATTTTGCCACATGATCATCAACATACAAGTGTATTCTATTAGTTACTGGTGTAATTTAACACATCCGATAAGAAATCACGTTCATTTTTAACTTTGAACGCAAGGTGTCGTTTGTTACAATCGTCCCTCATTGTCGGCACGAATGAAACACGCAATGATTTTTCATCACAAAAAAACTACCAGTAAGTAATATTTTACTTTCCGATGTCAAAAACATTCTCGCAGAGATAACGTTTGAACGCAGTAACGTCACGGCACGAGATTTCCCGGGGTTGTGAAGTCTTGCATGCTGAATATGCTGACAACATATGATGTTTCAGATGTGTATTGTTTTTGAGAAAATAGCTGTGTTTCTTACGTCCCGTGTTTCATTCGTCACGGCTCTCCCCTACTTACATTACACATGGCTAATGCTCTTATCCAGAGCGACTTGGTACAGTCCGCCTGGAGCAATGTGGGGTTAGATGCCTTGCTCAAGGGCACTTCAGCCAGGGGAGCATATTAATTTCCTGTGAAACATATAATTTAGAATCTAGAATACAGCATCGACAGCAGCAGAGGGTGTGTTTGGACAGAGTCTCCACTGACGAACCATCATCCATATGTTAGACTCTTTTATTGTTTTTTATTCACATAGGTGAGAAAATATACTGCTACTAACAAGCAAGAGTAACAGTTTCTTCGTTTGAGTGTGAAGAGCTCTGAAACCACTCTTGTCTTATATGATAATAACATTACAAAGAGCAACATTACATTGCAGCAAAATAAACTCCAAAGCACTCTGGTCTGGGAATGATGATCCGATTAAGACATCACATTCTTACTGAGAAAGTACCAGCAGCCGCAAACACAAGCACTGCTGAGTTACACAGTCCAATGACGAGCCAGAAGCTTTGTAAATTCCCAAAGAAAACTTAAGACATTTAAGAGATACATCATGTTTTAAGAAATTCATTTTTTCTAAAAGTACATAAAAGCATCCAGCAAAGAGTAGTAACTTGTTTTGTAAGGTAAAGTAGGAGATTTTTTTAAAAATAAACCACCAGCCTGGAACCTTAATTTAAAAACAAAAAGGACGTTCCATCCTGAGCCCTTTTCCTGCAGGTGGTCTTTGGCATATTAACCCTTCCCCGACTGTTATTCCCAATGAGATATAACTCTTCCCAGACTGTTATTCCCACTGAGATTTGGCAACCTGCTGGCGGCCATCTTGTCTGGCAGAAACATGGCAGGACTTCCTGAAAAGGTCAAAGGTCAAAGGCCAACGTAAAATCCCTGATGATGCGCCATAGAGGCTCCCCCTGCTGGTGAAACTCCAAGCGGACGTGTGGAAGTGTCTTCCTTTCACATTTCAGAGATTAAAACACACCCCACATCACACACACACTGCGCATCGAGTGTGTGTCACACACTGCACATCGAGTGTGTGTCCCCCCCGCTAACACCTGTCCAGACCTACACGAGCCACTTATCATAGTCTCCTGTCACACACACACACACACACACACACACACACACTGACCAACATACAATAGGAACTGCTTCATGTAATAGTGCAAAATAACAGGCAAGGCATCAACACAAGTCCAGGTCAAAGGTCAAAGCCCCCCCACCCCCAACTCTAAGAGCCCCCTTAGTACACCATGGCCATCCCTGAAGTCCAGTGAAGAGAAAGAAAGAGTGTGTGTGTGTGTGTGTGTGTGTGTGTGTGTGTGAGTGAATTTATATGATGTAGGTCTGTATGTATGTGTGTGCGTGTGTGTCTGTTAGAGTGAACATCTGCAAAAGTATACGTGTTTGTGTGTGTGTGTGTGTGTGTGTAAGAGAGCTAGAAAGAGCAGGGTGGAGGCTGTGTATCAGGTGGGAGTCCTTTGCAATCATTGCTCCTGTTGTTGGGTCACTTTAAGAGGCCTCGTTTCCTCCTTCACTTATTTCCTCCTTCACTCTTCCTCTCCTCTCTTCTTCTTCTCCTCTCTTGTCTTCACCTCCTCGGCACTCATGAGATGTCTGCTCCTTTGCTTCCGAACACGCCCTTCTCTCCTGCTGCTCCTCCTCTGGTGTGGCTGACCTGCCTGCTTACTGTAGCAGCTTGGGTACAGGAACCTGTGAGGACGAAACACGTCAGCAGGCTCCACTACACTATGATGACACCACATCACAGCAGTACAGCACCAATAGCATGCCGATATATCACCATATCATGCCAATATATCCCCATACCATACCAATACATCACCATATCACATCAATATATCTCCATATCATACTAATATATCACCAAAATACCAATACATCCCCATATCATACCAATATATCACCACATCACACCAATATATCACCATATCATGCCAATATATCAACATATCACCAAAATATCACCAAAACACTAATATATTAACATATCATGCTAATATATCATTATACAACCCCAAAATGACACTGTACCAGGACAACATACTGTATCATCGTGTGTCAGTGTGTACATGCATTAGAGTGTGTGTGTGTGTGTGTGTATACATGTATGAGTGTGTGTGTGCTGTCCCACCTTCTTGAGCTGTTTGATGTCGCTGCCTCTGATGGAGGCGAGCAGCTGGTCTCTGGAGTTCTTGGCGGCACCTCGCCCCCCCGTGCGGTCGTCCACCTTCCTCTGCGACACCGGCGTCAGCGAGCTCTTCAGGAAGTCCCCGTCCAGCATGGGTGCGGGGGGAGGAGGGGGAGGGGGCGGCGGTGGACCCCCTGGCGGGGGTGGTGGCCCCCCACCGCTCCTTCTCCCGCCCATCTTGGGCGAGGGCATGGGGGAGGGCTGCGGCGAGGGTTTGGGCGAGGCCTTGGGCGAGCGGAACCCTCCCCCTGCTTTGGGCACCTCTAGCGCCCCCTTCTGGCCGCCGTTGGCCTGCGCCTGCTTCTGCTCCTGCAGGCGCCGCTGGCGCTGCCGGTCCATGTTGCGGCTCAGGATGTTGGTCATGGTCATGCGGGGGCCGGCCAGCTCGAAGTGGTAGCCCAGCTTCAGCAGCGTGGTGTTGTCCTTCAGGATCTTCGTCATCTCCATCTCCGACTTCCCCCCGCAGATGTGCCGCTGGTTATGGAAGCGGAGCTCGGTGAGCGAGGCGTTGTCCCGCAGCGCCTGGATCAGGGACATGATGCCTTTGCTGGTCAGCAGGTTGGAGTCCAGGTTGACGCTGGTCAGCGTCTTGTTGGCGCGGAGTGTCCCCGCGATGGCATAGGCCACGTGGTCGTCCGCGCGGCAGTTGGCGAGGGCGAACGTCTTGATGTGCGTGTTCTCGCGGAGCGCCTCGGCGAATTGGATGAGCGTCTTGACCTTGATGACCTCGGAGTTGTTGACGTTGAGCTCCGCCATGTTGGGGTCGTTGTCGCGGACACGCTGCAGGTCCTCGTCAAACATGCTGGCCGACTCTTCCTCCTCCTCTTCCTCCTTCGTCTTCGGCTTCGGGGTGTTTGTCGTCTTCTCCTCCGCCACGCAGTTTCCCATCTCCCCCTTCTTCACGCTGGAGCGCCGTGATGTGGGTGTGTCTCCTCCACCCTCCTCCATCTTCTCCTCCTCCTCCTCCTTCACATGGGCATTTTGCTTTACGCCCTCACCGTTCGCATTGACCCTCACACTTTCGCTGGCTTTCACTTCCTTCTCTATCCCTTTGTTCTTCTCCTCCTTCCCTTGTCCCTCTTTCTTGCCTTTCACCTCGTTCTCCATCCCTTTTTCTATCCCTCCCTTTCCTGCTCTATCTTTCTTCTCCTCCGACTTGTCTTCTCCGTCCTCTTTCGTTCTCTCTGTCTGTGTGTTGGTTTTGTCCCTCTGCTCAGACCTCCTCCTGTCCTCTGCTTTTCCCGCCTCTCCTCCCTGGCTCTGCTCCCTCTGCTCAGACCTCCTCCTGTCCTCTGCTTTACCCCCCTCTCCTCCCTGGCTCTGCTTCTCCTCCAGTCTGGACACTAGCCCTTTCATCTTGCTGTCATCTCGTTTCCTCACCTCCTCTTTCCTCCTCTCTCTCTCCTTGCTCTCCTCCTTCTCTCGCTTCTCCTTCTCCTCCAGCTTGGAGATCAGGCCCTTCATGTTGCTGTCGTCTCTCTTCCAGGTGTCCTTCTTCCTCCCGAGCGTCCCTGTGCGGGTCTCCTCCTTCTTCTCCTGCAGCTTGGAGATCATCTCCTTGGTCTTGCTGCTGCTGTCCTCCTTCTTCTCCTGCAGTTTGGAGATCATCTCCTTGGTCTTGCTGCTGCTGCTGTCCTTGGCGTCTCTCCGGTCTGTGGTGGTCTTCCCGTCCACAGCTGTCGTGTGTTTCCCGTCGTTCGCTTTTCCCTCCGAGAGTCTCGTGTCGTTCGCTCTCTCCACCTTCGCCTCCGCCTCCCTGCTCTCCTCCCGGTGGCGCCACCTGTGGCTATGTCCTGCCCCCACCTGTTCTTCCTTCGGCCCGGCGGCTGAGGAACTCCTGCTGCTGCTGGTGGTGCGGGCGTCCATCTTGTTGTCATCCATCTTGTTGGCGTCCATCTTGTTTTCCTGTGAGCAGGAGACGCTGTCCTGCCTCTGAAGCCCCGCCTCCTTCCGCTCCTGGCTCCACCCCATCTTGCGCAGGTACTCCTGCTTCCTGCTCTCCTTCGGCTCCCCCTGCACAACACACACACACACACACCTTACAGATCACACACCTGCACAACAAACACACACACACACCTTACAGATCACACACCACACTTGCACAACACACACCTTACATCAGCCACACCTGCACAGCAAACACACACCTTACTGAACACACACCTGCACAACACACACACACCTTCCAGATCACACACCACACCTGCACAGCAAACACACACCTTACAGATCACCTGCACAGCAAACACACACCTTACAGATCACCTGCACAACACACACACACCTTACAGATCACACACCATACCTTACAGAACACACTTAACACACACCTCACATCAGCTACACCTGCACAACAAACACACACCTTACTGAACACACTTAACACACCTTACAGAACACACACCACACCTTACAGAACACAACAAACACACACCTTACATCAGCCACACCTGCACAACAAACACACACCTTACATCAGCTACACCTGCACAACAAACACATCTTACAGATCACCTGCACAACAAACACACACCTTACAGATCACCTGCACAACACACACACACTTTACATCAGCCACACCTGCACAACAAACACATCTTACAGATCACCTGCACGGCAAACACACCCAATATCACATACTTAACACAGCACACATCAGCTGCACAGCAAACACACACCTTAGATCATCTCTACCTGGACGGTAAGCACACACCTTACAGAACACACTAAACACACCTGACTTATCACACCACACCTTACAAACACACACACCCCACCTTACAAAACACAACTAACACACTACACATCTCACATGCAACATGCACACAACAGCTCCACCTGCACAGCAAACAAAATACGCACTAAACACACCTCAACACACCTTCAAACCTAACACACCTTACAAAACACACTTACACGCCTTACAGAACACGCTTACACGCCTTAACACACCACACCTTACAAAACACACCTAAACACATCTTACAGAACATACTTCACACAACCACACCTTACAGTAAACACTTAACACACCTTACAGAACACACTTATCACACCTTAACACACTTAAAACACTTTACAAACGTGCTAACACCATTATGGCTGTCATGCTAACCCCTCAGTCATGTTAACCCCTCAGTCATGCTAACCCCTCAGTCATGCTAACCCCACTATGGCTTAGTGATGCTAACCCAATTATGGCTTAGTCATGCTAACCCCTCAGTCATGCTAACAGTACTATGGCCCAGTCATGCTAACCCCTCAGTCTTGCTAATTCCAATATAGCTTAGTGATGCTAACACCACTATGGCCCAATCATGCTAACCTCTCAGTCATGCTAACAGCACTATGGCTCAGTCATGCTAACAGCACTATGGCTCAGTCATGCTAACAGCACTATGGCCCAGTCATGCTAACCCCTCAGTCATGCTAACCTCACTATGGCTCAGTGTATGCTGGTAAGGGCGCTAATGGCCCAGCCATGCTAACTATGGTTCAGTGTATGCTGATGGGATAGCTCACTCAACCTGAGCAGAATGTAATACATATTTTAGCCACACAGTGAGAACACTATGGAGTGATCATTTCACCTTTATAAACCTTTTTAAAATGTTTTGTGACAGTTGGGAGGGGTTGGTGGCTCTCAAAATAAGTACACCTCCTATGTACTTGTTGATGTATAATTTAAATTTTTATAACCAGTAGTATTTCATGGCATAAGACCATAAGAACTATGTGTTGCATACTACACTTTCATGCGCCCAGGGTAATGTCCTTTAACAGAGCAGATAAATCAGAGCAGTGAGGCCTTGTTTGATTTGCGAGTCTGTGATTGTTTTGCCTGCGAAGGTCTCTCCTTGGCAGACGTGTCCTTAAAAGGCAGTGAGCGTAGGGGCAATCACCCGCGGCATTCCTACCGACCGGGATCACACACACACACACACACCACAGCACAGCACAGCACACCGCTTTACTGCCGCACCAACAGTCGGGTAGAGAGACTCCCTCACACACACACACACACACACACACACACACACACATACACACACACACACACCACACCACACTGCTTCACTGGTGCACCGACAGTTGAGGAGAGCGACTCCCTCACTCACACACACTCACACACACACACACACCACACCGCCTCAATGTTTGTGGCTCTTGTTTACACAACGCCCCCCCCCCCCCCAGATGCTCTGCAGCAACAGCAGTTGGGGTGTGTGTGTGTGTGTGTGCGTGTGTGTTGGGGGACGGGGTGCTCTTGTCTTCTGACGTCAGGAGAGACGCCCCTGGACACCCCCCAGCCAGAGGGGGTGACACGGAGGGGGGGGGGGGGGGGGGGGGGGGGGGGGGGGGCACAGAGGGGGGAGGACAAAATGGAGGATCTGTTTTTGTGGCTGGCAGTGGTGCTGTCTGGTGCTCAGTCGCTGTTTTAATGCTCTTTAACGCTGCTCTGACGGCCCCTTGTTAAGACCTGCAACAGCAGCAGCAGAGGGTGGTGAGTTCAATCCCAGTGAAAGTGAAAGCCCATCTGGGAAACACCCAACTCACAGTTGTTATTGTGACACAGCACGCACACAACGAAATTACCTTTATGCCTCACCCGTGCAAGGGGGCAGCCCCTAACGGCGCCCCTGGGGAGCAGTGCGGCGGGACGGTACCATGCTCAGGGTACCTCAGTCATGGACCTCAGCACATGTACCTCAGCACTGGTTAATTACTCTCCCCACCAACCTGGCGGGTCAGGAGTCGAACCGGCAACCTTTGGGCTACAAGTCTGACGCCCTAACCCCACGTTGCTCCAGAGAAGAAAAGAACACAATAGAATAGAATAGAATGGAATAGAATAGAATGGAATAGAATAGAATAGAATAGAATGGAATAGAATAGAATAGAATAGAATGGAATGCCTTATTGTCACTATACATGTATAGTGTATAGCACAGACATGTGTTAAGTATATTTCCAGTGTAGAACAGAGACAGTGGTGACAGCAACTTCACTGTAAATTGCTCTGACATGGAATGAGGCCTGTGGAAAAGGGAGAAGGGGGGAAGAGGGACTAACTAAAGGGGCCCAGCAGGACCCCAGGACACTACCCAAGGGCCTCCACAGCATGCTAGACTGATTAACCAGGGGCCTCCACAGCAGGACCCTAGACTGACTACCCAGGGCCCTCCATGGGATGCTACCCTGACTAGGGGCCTCCACAGTGGGACAAACTAAAGGGCCCCCTCTGGGCCCTCGGCAGGATCCTACCCCAGAGTGGCAGTAACTACCCAGGGCCCCATAGAGCCAGATGTGTGAGAAATACAGAGAGGAAGGGGGCCCCACGGAGACTATGTGGGTGTGTGTGTGTGTGTGTGTAAGGGGGGGCACTGAGACTGACTAGCCAGGACCTTAAAGGGGCCTGAGACTGCAGATGCTGTTTGTGTATAGAGCCCAGAGTGAAGTGCTTTGGCCCAGCAAGCCGTGCAATATAATGTCATGCAATGTAATATAATGTCATGTAATGTAATATAATGTCATGCAATGTAATATAATGTCATGTAATGTAATATAATGTCATGCAATGTAATATAATGGCATGTAATGTAATGTTAGGGGTAATGTAATGTAATGGCATATAATGTAATGTTAGTGATAATGTAATGTAATGCATGTAATGTAATTTGGGGGGGGGGGGTAATGTAATGTCCTGTAATGTAATATAATGTAATGTCATGTAATGTTGTGGTAATAATATATGGGTTACTAATGTTGGGGGTAATATAATGTAATGTAATGGCAGTTGCATAGGCCATCATAAACAAACTCCTAGAGGGGAAAACCCTCCATCTGCTGGTCACTGTGAGATGTGGGAAAGATCTAATAGCTTCAGTTTGGGCCCAGCGTGGTGGGCGTGGGAATGGCCGCCGGGTGACGCATCAATCCGCCATCAGGAGCGTTATCTTGCATAATCAATCTGCCTAGCTATGGATAGCCAGCCTGCTAAACCAGCCCCTATGGATCGCCATCTTGGCCCATGATCTAAACCAGTCCAGTTGATATAAACACCATGTGTAATTACCTTAATAGTTGAAACGTTTTTCGAGCTGTACTATAACATCATCACAACATCATCAGCCACTTCAGTAGTTTAGTGTAACCTTCCCTAAACCAGTTGGATAAAAAAGAAAACACAGAATCCCTCCTCACTAGGACTGCGATCCAGTGTAATATTTGCCGTGATGTGTGTCAGCTGTCTATTGTAAGTGATGCTGAAGTTGCTTAAGTTGGTGTTTGATACCTTTGCGCCCGTCGGGTCCACGAGCGTGACGTCGCTCATGTCGGGGCCCGGGACCTTCATGACCTCCTTCTCCACCTCCTCGAGCTCCTCCGGTGAGAGGTTGGACAGCAGGTTGTCTAGGTCCGGGTCCTCGCTCACCATCCGCCCCAGCTTCGTCAGCCCGCGCACCTTCCTTCTGTTCACGTAGTCTTGCGACATGTTGACGGTGAAATACTCTCCAGAGAGACAGAAAAACAACTTACTCCGAAAGTGACAGCCCGTATCCCTCCCCTAGTTCCCTTCGGTATTCCAGCGGGAAGAAAGAAAGAAAATAGAGGACAAATGCGCTCAGGTGGCTCTCGTGACACCAGATGTGGCGGGCCGGCGCTGGACCAGTTGAGCTCGAGCGGAGGCAGACTCACGCGGCGCCCTCGCCTCTCATCATCCGTCTGCGATGCTTGGACATTCCAAGAGATCCAGCGCGAGCGCATGCCCAAATTTAGTGCCGAGTACACAGCCCTTTAAAGGAGATGGGGGGCGGGGGGCGAAGGTTTACCCAAAACTGCACAGCACTCCAACTGCAGCAGCGCAGAAGCAATGCTTCCTCCTGCTAATAATAGAAAGAGTAAGTTTGGGGTCCGCTTATGTGTCTGTACATTTCATGTTTCTGATTTTAACTGTAATATTTATACAGGATTGGTTTTGAAAGTTGGCCACATCGCAGTGTAGGATAGGATACCTACAAAAAAGTTATACTGCCGCCATTTAAACTTTACCTTACTCTTTAGCAAAACACGTCAGTTTAATCATATATAAAGAACTATTTTAGATAGTGAATAGGAGTTTTTCCCTCATACACTCCCAGCCCATCCTCGGCCGGTGTGTGTGTGTGTGTGTGTGTGTGAGTGTGTGTGTGTGGGGGGGGGGTGTTTACAGTCTCAGTGCCGAAGGCCCTCCATGCGGCAGCTGGAGAGGGTGCGCTAATGTTTGAGTGGAATGTTTCCTAAAACAACCGCGCTGATGTAATTTGGTGTGTGTGTGTGAGTGTGTGTGTGTGTGTAGGTACAGAAATAAGGCACTGACTCAGGCAGACATACAAGACCAGATAGGTTTATTGAAAAGAGGGATGTTATCTGGAGTGGTTGAAAAGAGGGATGTTATCTGGAGTGGTTGAAAAGGGGGATGTTATCTGGAGTGGGTCAAAGTCTTGCTATGAGAGTTCTGCACTGGCTCCAGTCTGTTAATGAAGGTGTTTAGTGTTTTATCCTCGCAGGTGGGGTAGGGCGGGGCGGGGCAGAGAGGTGCCCTATGGGACAGGTGCACAGGACACACACCTGTGCAGGTGACTCTGGGCTCCACCCGGCCCAGACGTGGTAACCAGGGAGACGGAGACGAGATGAACCAGTGGTACATTCCTCTGCAGGTGTTTTAGATTATTGGCAAAAACAACACACTTCACATGGCTTTACAGGATAGAAAACAACACAAAACACCATCACCATCACTGTTATCACCATCACCATCACCATCATCACCACCACCACCACCATCATCATCATCATCATCACCACCACCACCACCACCATCACCGTTATCATCATCACCACCATCATCATCACGTGGCCCAGCTCTCTGCCTGATGGTTCCCATGTGTGTGTGTGTGTGTGTGTCTACGCCATCAGGAGTCTCAGCACTGGTTCTGTTCTGGGCCCAGCCTGGTCGGTTCTGTGACTGCAGGTGATACTGCAGAAGATCGGGTTCCTCTCTGGGTCAGAACCAATCCCAGACCCACAGTGGACCAGGTCAGAGTCTGGTCCCAGTCTATTCATCTCTCACGTCTCTGCAGAACCCAAATGGACCGGGCCTGCAAACCAGAACCTCTGCCGAACCCAAATGGACCTTACAAAGCAGAACCGGGTCACCACCCCCACCCCCACCCCCCTGCTAGGATGCTCGATCTGTAGCGTCGTTAATAAGTACTTCATTAGCACACACGATGAGTAGAATGTACACACACTGGCTCGTCCCTCACACACACACACACAGAGGGGAGGAGAGGATGGAGTCAGACACAGAGAGATTTAAAGAGAGGTGGACACAGAGATTTACAAACCCACGTGGAGCCACCGCACTGCAGGAGAGCTGCTCTACACAGCCAACAGGCAGTAACTACAGATTTAGTCAAAAATGGGGTTAGACTGTAAAATGACTTTAATATAACGCCTCCTTTGTCTGGTGACTAAATCTCTTGCTTCTTGCTGTTAAAAAGGTACATAAAAGCCTCACCACTGTTACACCTACAGCATGTTGGACTGGGCAGTATGACGACTTTAAAGGCAGTTTTGTCAGTTTTAGTGTTCACATAGTTACTGCACTTTGGCTTTGTAGGGCGGAGTAGACTAGAGGAGTAGAGTAGAGTAGAGAGTAGTAGAGTAGAGGAGTACTAGAGTAGAGTAGAGTAGTAGAGTAGAGTAGAGTAGAGTAGAGTAGAGCAAAGTAGTAGAGTAGAGGAGTAGAGTAGAGTAGAGTAGTAGAGTAGAGGAGTAGAGTAGAGTAGAGTAGAGTAGAGTAGAGTAGAGGAGTAGAGTAGTAGAGTAGAGTAGAGTAGAGTAGAGGAGTAGAGTGGTAGAGTAGAGTAGAGGAGTACTTTAGTCCTGTGCAGTGCACTCTGATATGTAGTATGCTGATATGTAGTATGCTCATTATGCACACTGGTATGATGCCTGTAGTGGAGGCCACGCCCACAGACGAGGAGGGGAGCAGGGACACTGGAGCCCAGACTGCAGGCACCTCACTGGGGCAGAGTGCAGTACACAGCCATGCCTACAGGTGGTGCAGTACACAGCCAGGCCTACAGGCTGTTGCACTGGTTATGAATATCTCAGAGGGGCTCTGGCCAGGCGTCCCTACCCTTAAAGGGGTCAGTAGAGTGTGTGAGTGTGTGTGTGTGTGTGTGAGTGTGTGAGTCCACAGTAGGGGTTAAAGGTCAGAGATGCGATGCGACGGATTCACACACACACACACACACACACGCAGAGCAGACTGTTGGGCATCTGGCCCATTAACCCTTTAGAGCAGCTGGTGATGAACACCAGTATAATACACACATGTTTCTCACACACACACACACACACACACACACACACACACACACACACACACATACACTTGTGTTCCTTCTGCTCCCAACTCCACACACACACACACACACACACACACACACACACACACACACACACATACACTTGTGTTCCTTCTGCTCCCAACTCCACACACACACACACACACACACACACACACACACACACATGTATATGCTACCCTCATGTTACACATCCACAGAAATAAATACACATATTTGCCAGAGGGGGGCGCTGCTGAGCAGCAGGTGAGAGCGGAGGATCTCGACCCCTCGCAGGTGTCACAGGTGTCACACAGAGTCCCTCAGACCCCCCCTCACATAATCACCACCTGTGGCAGGTGTCACACAGACCCCCCCTCAAATAATCATCACCTGTCACAGGTGTCACACAGAGACCAGCAGCAGCAGCAG
>CM059267.1:951071-961071 GCA_030347295.1 Setipinna tenuifilis | reverse complement strand
CATTGGAGGCAAAATGATTAAATAGCCCAGAGACGGCAGGTGCGCCCGTTATCTGTTCATTACACGCAGTTACCGCTACCCTTCACCGTTACTGCAGAATATACTTTCACGTGTGGAATGTTGTCATGGCTTTTCCCGCGGCCTGTAAGGGAATGACACCGTCTTACCCACCCGGCCAAGAGGACAGCGTCAACGCCAGCGCGAGGACCGGCAGCACCACCGCGGCCAGCGACATCTTGGAAGCAATCCGATATCCCGAATAATGAAATGGCGATCGACGCGGGCAGCGACGGAGGGACTCTTTAGTGCTCGCTCATGAAATGGACCGCCTCGAAGAACATGCCTGCCTGCGCGAGAGGGTGCATTCGGCTCGTGATCCACATGAGATGTGATGAGTGTCGGATGATACACGCGCCGTGACGCGGCACGCTCGCACCGCGTTAAAGGAGACGAGCAGCACAGGCGACGCAGACTGGTCAGCTCGAGCCCTAGCAGCCTAACGGCATTCTTGTAGTCTTTGTGCAGCTCGTGGGCTAGTTAGCTAAACCAGTCCGGCTGTGTCGACCTGTGGCCCCTCTCCTCAGCGCTAAGTGTGCCACACCGCCATAATATCATAAAATCACCACAGGCCCTGCCAGCACAAACACTACTGTACACACAAAGAATTAAAAATATATATTTGGTTTGTAAGAACTGCCCTTTTTAAAAATTCAACTTTACTTTTTCAAATTCAATGATGACTAAAACTGATTTAAATTCTCAGCACATAAATAGCCTACTATTGTTATAATGTTAAGGCAGATATATATTTAGTGACCACGTGCTGTGTGGCTCTCACCATCACAACAGTAAAGTAACCCCTAAACCCGTTACACTTTCCTTTTTAAAAAAGACATTTTAAACTGAGCGTTACTTCAGAAGGGGCCCCAGATGCTTCTGTTCACTGTCCACAATACAGGTGGATCATCATACCTGAAGAGGTATTGTTCAGGGTGTGAATTACCCCTCCATAATTGGGGGGTACCACCTTTTACAGGGGCTGCTACCTTTTACATTAGTTACATTAATACGTCAGCACCCCCCAACCCTGCTATTTTTGTCTCTTTGGGGGGGACCGTACCCCCCGTAATTCAAACTATGATTTTGCTCTCAGATTAAACAAGAAAACATTTAGTGTGTGTCCCAAATGTGAACTGTAGTGCACTATGTATATAGTGTGTGTGTGTGTGTGTACGCTGGCTAATTCATTAGCTAGGGCACTCTATTGCATTGGCTGAAGTGCCCTTGAGCAAGGCACCTAACCCCACACTGCACCCTCATCCATGGCTGAAGTGCCCTTGAGCAAGACATCTAACACTACATTGCTCCAGGGACTGAAACCCTGTACCTAAAAAAACTGTAAGTCACTCTGGATGTCAAGTGTAATGTATACAGTATATGTATGCGACATATAAAACCCTTATGATTTAAAGCTATAGCACAGGATGACATCACTTGGCACCAGAAGTGAGAAATATGGCTAAGACGGTGTTTCTGTGTTAGTTTAGAGAACCAGCTTCTGTGTTACAGGTGCTTCCTGTTGTGGTAATGTTGGGTCATAAGCTTGCATATAGTTCACACACACACACACAAAGAGCTACATAGCTGTTGTGACATTGCATTGTTGTGTCATGCAAGTGCCCGCATTAACAGGGCATTGTGTCATTACGCCATTTCGTTATTGTGTTCAACTGCTCCGATGCCACTGGACTGCAAGAAATGTTGTCTTGTTGTGACCTTGCCAAACTGTAAAGCACTTTGAACTGCATCTTGTATGTATGAATTGTGCTACACAAGTAAAGGTTATTATTATTATTATTGTTATTATTATTATAACAGAACTCCGAGAAACACCTGGCTCCTCATACCTGAAAGCAGAGTTTGTAAGGTCAATTTCAGCTTGAGGACCACTACACACCTTAAAAAACTCATTACATATATATTTAATACATCTGCTCACGGACCACTTGGGATTCCTTGTGGACCAGACTTACAAGCAGTGAGTTCTAGTAAGTTCTACTAGGTTCTAGTAAGTTCTAGTCAGTAGGGATAAGCACCGTGCTGCACTCTTGGTTATGTCCTCTGCCTACTGGATTTCTTCTTTGCTTAACGGCAGCTTAATGTGTGTCTTCTATGATAGGTGACTTATCAGGGGTCTGTATTATAATCCCTAATGAGGAGGCTCCTATATGAACCCTATAAGATACTTATCCCTCTATGATAAGTGAGGTATCTATATTAAGTGACTCCACTGTAAGGAGCTTTGGACAGCACTGTCTGCTGTGTGCAGTGTAATGTACTGTAAGGCCAGAATGAGTAATGTTCTACAGGGTTCCACAAAGAGCCCCTTCTACTACAGGCCTGTTTGAGTGCTGAACCTGGTTTGCTCAAATTCATCCAGAATATTTGAATGGAATACCATGTTTTTCTCACAATGAAAAAAAAAATCATTTTTTAATGTTATTTAAAGCCCTCTTTATGAAGCGATGGCGTAAACTGGCGTGAGCTGCGTTGAGTATGTGTGTGTGTGTGTGTGTGTGTGTGCCCCTCTGTTGACCCCACAGATGTGAAACTCTGTACCCCTCTGTCAGCTTCTGTAACCAAGGTCTTCCTGCACAGTCCAGATGCAGCCTTGAACCCGTCACCTCTCAGCAACTCCGGTATGGGAGGCTGACGCACTACCAAATGAGATAGTCAGGCTTTTAGCCCAGTCAGTAGCGTATCCTTTTGAGCTGTAGAGTGAAGGGTTACTAATGTTTTACACCGAGCTGTGCTAGCTGGCATCCCTACAACACACACACACACACACACACACACTCAGGGAGGGAGGCTTACTAATGTTCTACGCCGAGCTGTGCTAGCTGGCATCTGTTACACTTTGACTGGTGAAGAGAAACCGTAACAGACCCGCACACCAGGATACCTCAGGGACAGAACCTTCTTTACAGGGAAGAACACCCATAGAACACTGGTTTATAACAGCCTTAGAACACTGGCTTAGAATAGCCTTAGAACACTAGCATAGAACACCTGTAGAACACTGGCTTAGAACACCCATAGAACACTGGCTTAGAACCCAGATGCTCTTACATCAGGCAAACAGGAAATGAAGGTCATAGTGCTGGTTTGAGAAAGGATGTGTATAATTGGAGGAAACAGAGGAACAGACGGACTACATGTCAGAGAGTGTAAATGTTAAAAGACCAGTTTGGCACGGGAGCCACCAGGGGGCGACCAGGCAGCCCTGCCAGACGACTCTCCTCTCCTCCTCCTCCTCCTCCGCAGATAGACGGGTGGCGATGGGGGCCGCGGGGGCGATGGGTCGGACAGCCGAGGTGTCGCTCCATAGTCAAGGCAACACCTGCAGCTCCAGTGGGTACAGTCACAGCCAAGTCACCATGGTTACCAACACCAGCAGCATCCCCCCCCCCAAGGCCCGCCCACTCACTCACCCAGCTGCGACAGGATTGGTCAGAATGAGCATTCCATCAGAAAAATCCACAAATACAATATAAGGCCCCCGGACACATCATGAAGACTCCCAGATTTAGGATATTTGAAGATTCGGCTTTCTCTTCAAGAAACTTAAAGTTCATCTGAGCTTTAAGATTCAAGACTCTTCTAGAAGGTTAAAGTTCATTTGAGTTTTAAGATTCAAAAAGGTCAAAGTTCATGTGACGAGCAAACGTCTTTTAGTCCTTCAGCTCTGAAGCCCTGGAGCGTTGGGAGGGGAGCAGACGACCAGTCCACAGCAGTGTGTCTCCAAGTGTGTGTGTGTGTGTGTGTGTGCACATACACATATACACACACACACCCTCCCTCCCCAGGACAGGAGAGTGCCCCCCCCCCCCAGTCCTCCTGAAGCTCCAGTCTCTTAGAAACCAACACAAGTGCTCCATAGCAACCCCACCCCACCCCCCGTGGGACCCCCCCCACTCCACCCCTCCAGGAAGTGCAGAGTGTTCTATCGCTCTGTGCATGACGATGAAGAGTGAGGATGAGGAGGATAGGGCCAAGCACCTGTCAATCATCTCCACCCCCCAATCACACTCCTCCCCTCCACCCTACAGGCTGTCTGCCACGCCAGCCACAGGGTTACAGTGTGTGTGTGTGTGTGTGTGTGTGTGTGTGTGTGTGTGTGTGTGTGTGTGTGTGTGTCACTGAATCCGAGCTCTAACAGGCCCATGATTTGCAGAACAGTTCTTCTCCGGCCCTCAGGTGCGTCTGTGTATGTGTGTGTGTGTGTGTGTGAGAGAGTGTATATGTGTGTCTGTGTGTGTAGCGGAGAGCAGGAGCGGTTGTGGTGTTCAGGTGTGTGTGTGTGTGTGTGTGTGTGTGTGTGTGTGTGTGTGTCAGATGCCGATGCCCTGCAGCACTCTCCTCTCGGCCTCGTTCAGGTGTGTGTGTGTGTAGCGGAGAGCAGGAGTAGTCTCTGGGGTGTGTGTGTGTGTGTGTGTGTGTGTGGTCAGATGCCGATGCCCTGGAGCACTCTCCTCTCCGCCTCGTTCAGGTGTCCAGAGAAGACGCTGTAGCAGGGCTGCTGGGAAAACTGCGTCAGGAAGTCCGTCAGGTAGGCCTGCACACACACACACACACACACACACACACACACACACACACACACACACACACACACACACACACACACACACACACACACCACAGGTTAAGGCTCATATGTCTGTGTGCGATGATCATTGGCCCCAGTAGAAGGCACTCAAATGAGGCTAGCTAGCCCTCAAACAGAGGATTTGACAAAGGTCCTATAAGAGTCCTATAAAATCTCTCTGTGTAGTAGTTACAACCAGTAGTGGTTTTAGGCACGGGCAAACCGGGCAGCCATTTCGTGGGGGGCGCCACGTGCTTGGGGGGAAAAATAAATAAATAAAATAAAAACGCTCCGTGTGTCATATCGCTGCAATCGGCACATTGGCGCCCCCCTGGTGATGGTGAACAGCTGAACTGCAGGCACCCTTCTTGCTGAGAAGGTGCCATGCACAGATGCAGCGCGTCTCTCTGCCTCGGGGGGTGGGGGGGTGGGGTGCTAAGAGGTGGTCTCACCCGGGGCGTAAAACACTATAGAACCGCCACTGGTTATAACACCCTATAGTGTTACTGTAGTACAGTTATAACACCCTATAGTGTTACTGTAGTACAGTTATAACACCCTATAGTGTTACTGTAGTACAGTCTTATAATATTTGGGCCACGTTACTACAGCAGTATAAGGTTCTACAGTATCTGTAGTATTCCTGTACTAACATGTCCCAATATACTACTAGATATACACAAACTATAAAGACAATATAATTACTAAGTAAATACTATTATTACTATAGCACGTTTTCCTAAGGGATGTGTGTGTGTGTGTGTGTGTGTGTGTGTGTGTGTGAGAGTGTGAAGGTCGTTACCTGAAGGTCGATCTGATAAATAGGGTCCTTCACAGCATCAGGGTCATCCTCATCATCGTCGTCATAGTAATCATCATCTGAGGAGGGGAGACACACACGCATCATTAACATGAAACCAACACAGCAGGTCAAGGTGTGTGTGTGTGTGTGTGTGTGTATGTACTGAGATGAGCATAAGTGGCGGAAGTGTGTGTGTGTACTGAGCTGGGCATAAGTGGTGGAAGTGTGTGTGTGTGTGTGTGTGTGTGTGTGTGTGTGTGTGTTACCGTATTTATTGGCGGAGATGAGGTCTGAGAGCAGCTGTCCATGTAAGCCTTCATCATCTTCCTCTTCCTCATCCTCCTCCTCTTCCTCTTGATCCTCCCACATGCCCCCTGAGTCTACACACCCACACACACACACACACACACCCCAAGTCAGTATATAGCGGAGTTTACACCGTAGTGTCCTTTATGCTTCAGCCAACACCTTCATCCTACACGACTCCACATTCAGACCCCAATGCCGTGTGTGTGTGTGTGTGTGTGTGTGTGTGTGTGTACCTTGGCTCCAGTCGGCTGCTGAGGTGCGGGAGGTGCGTGTGGTGTGTGTGTGTGTGTGTACCTTGGCTCCAGTCCGCTGCTGAAGTGCGTGCGGTGTGTGTGTGTGTGTACCTTGGCTCCAGCCGGCTGCTGAGTTGCGTGCGGTCTGTGTGTGTGTGTACCTTGGCTCCAGTCGGCGGCTGATGTGCGTGCAGTGTTGGCCTCCAGTACTGAGGAGAACTCGTTGACGATCAGCTTGAAGATCTTCACCAGCAGCGGAATGTTGGTCCATCGCTCTGGGTCTGATGGGGCACACACACACACACATTTATGAATGTGACAAAAGTGTTTGTGTGTGCAGCCGTCACTGATACACAGATAGTTGCCTAAACGTAAGGTGAGAACATGTGTGTATGTGTCTGTGAAGAAGAAAGCTGAATGGTGTATGTGTGTGTGTCCTTACTCTTGGCTGATTTGGAGTGTGTGTGTGTGTGTGTGTGTGTGTGTGTGTGTCCTTACTCTTGGCTGATTTGGAGTGTGTGTGTGTGTGTGTCCTTACTCTTGGCTGATTTGAAGTGGGTGTGTGTGTGTGTTCTTACTCTTGGCTGATTTGGAGCGTGTGCGTATGCCCTCGTCCTGGCTGAAGATCTCGTCTCCCTTGACGACGATATCCTGCAGTCGCTTGTCGTTGGTGTTGAGGCCGTGCTGCAGGAGTTTACACAGCGCCACCGTGCTGTAGGGAGGAGACATGACACCCTTATTACTGTGTGTGTGTGTGTGTGTGTGTGTGTGTGTGTGCTGCAGTAACTTACACAGCGCCACCGTGCTGTAGGGAGGAGACATGACACCCTTATTACTGAGTGTGTGTGTGTGTGTGTGTGTGTGTGTGTGTGTGTGCGCTGCAGTAACTTACACAGCGCCACTGTGCTGTAGGGAGGAGCAATGACACCCTTATTACTGAGCGTGTGTGTGTGTGTGTGTGTGTGTGTGTGTACCTGACTTTGCCCTCGTACTGTCCGTAGAAGAGGTGCTGGCGGCCCATCCACTCGGCCATGACGAACTCCAGCGCCGGCTTCCCCGTGGGTCCCGGCAGGCTGCACAGGAACTCCAGCAGGGGGTCCAGCTGGGAGTGCACCAGGTGCGCAAACACCATGATCAGGGACTGGAGGATACACACACCAACACACACATATAAACACCAATACACACCCTATAAACACTTTAGAAACACCATGATCAGGGACTAGGGATACACAAATACACATATATGTAAACACCATGATCAGGGACTAGAGGATAAACACCTTATAAACACACCAATAGAAACCACACACCAATCAATAAACACTTTATAAACACCATGATCAGGGACTGGGGATACACATGGGGATAAATACTCAATAAACACTAGAGGGACACACACATTATAAACACTTTATAAACACCATGATCAGGGGCTAGAGGATACACACAGGGATAAACACTTAATAAACACTTTATAAACACCATGATCAGGGACTGGGGGTACACGGGGATAAACTCTTTATAAACACTTAATAAATACTATGATCAGTTAATAATAAGCATTTACAGACACTTTATAAACACTCAGTAAACACCATGATCAGTGACTGGGGACAAACATAAATAAACACTTTTCTAAACACCATAATTACCCACTTCAGGGGGAAATCATTAGTAAACACTTAACACTTTATAAACCCCATTAATTAAGCCGTTAGAAGCAGCATGATCAGTGACTGTATTCATTTTTGGCTGAGTTCTCTAGACTAGCATTCTCCATTGAGATGAATGGGTGCAGGACCTCTTCCCTTCCTCCAGCTATTATAGAAGCTCCATGGTGCTGCATGGGCCACATGTGTGTGTGTGTGTGTGTGTGTGTGTGTGTGTGAGGGGCAGCACTCCGCCTGCTGGCCACTGACCTGCATGACGCTGGGTGTCTCTGCTTGCTGCATCTTGCTGAGTATGGCGCGGAGGATCTGTGTGTGTGTGTGTGTGTGTGTGTGTGTGTGTGTGCCTGCATGACGCTGGGCGTCTCTGCTTGCTGCATCTTGCTGAGTGTGTGTGTGTCTGTGTGTGTGTGTGTGTGTGTGTGTGTGTGTGTGTACCTGCATGACGCTGGGTGTCTCTGCCTGCTGCATCTTGCTCAGTATGGCCCGTAGTATCTGGTCCAGCTGTTCGCCCAGCTGTGTGCCGGCGCGGGCGATGAGCGTGGACACCAGGCGGCCCACGAAGGCGGCCGTGAACTCTGACCCCCGGGGGTCGAGCAGCTGATTGACCACCTGCATCACGTACCAGAGGCCACTGTGGCCCTGGTCGTCACGCCAACCACACACCTGCTCCAACGCCACCGACACGTACGCACGCAAACACTCACCACCATTCTGGGGGAGGGAGGAGAGAGAGAGAGAGGGAGGAGAGATGAGGGGGGAGAGAAGGAGAGAGGGAGAGAGGGGGAGAGAGAGAGAGACAGATAGGAGAGGGGGAGGGAGAGAGAGAGGAAGAGAGGGAGAGAGAGAGAGAGAGAGAGAGAGAGAGAGAGAGAGAGAGAGAGAGGGAGAGAGAGGGGAAGAGAAGGGGAGAGGAAGAGAAAGGGAGAGGAGTAGAGGTCAGGTTGTGGGTTGTCTCCTGCACTCAGTAGGGTGTTCACAACTTAAACACACCAGCAATACAAGGTCATAACCTCTAGTTACGTCACAATTAATCACAGAAATATGTGTGTGTGTGTGTGTGTACCTGCATGGTGTTGTCATCTGTGTGTAGTGTACACTGGGCTACTACAGGGAAGGCCTGACACACGAGCATCTGTGTGTGTGTGTGTGTGTGTGTGTGTGTGTGTACCTGCATGGTGTGTACCACAGGGAAGGCCTGACACACCAGCGTCTGTGTGTGTGTGTGTGTGTGTGTGTGTGTGTGTGTGTGTGTACCTGCATGGTGGTGTTGTCGTCTGTGCGTAGTGTACACTGGGCTACTACGGGGAAGGCCTGACACACCAGCATCTGGGAGAGGGGGGGCTTGGTGTGACGCACCACTGTGGTCAGGATGTCGATGGCCGTCTGACAGGAAACAGGAACAGGAAGTAGTTTAGGATGACACACAGGAAGTCAAGTCAAGTTTATTTCATACACACAGGCAGTTCAATGTGCTTAACAAAAATAAAAGCAAACAACAACATCAAAGCATAAAAGATAAATAGAATAGAAAATAAATAAAAGACAGAGAAAAGCAAAAAGCAATAGGTAAAGAATAAAAGATAAAAGAGGTAAAATAATAAATAAATTAAAGGTAAATCACTAAAAGAAAGCATCCGAGATCAGTTTGGTTTTCAGTCTAGATATGAAACTTCCAACAGTAGGAGTCTTCCAGCTCCAACACACACACATAGACCACATGCAGCTCCAACACACACATAGACCACATGCAGGTCCAACCAAGACAGTTAGATTGAGTGAGATTGTGTATGTGTATATGTGTGTGTGTGTGTGTGTGTGTGTGTGTGTGTGTGTGTGTGTGTATGTGAATGTGTGTGTGTGTGTGTACTCACTGCACAGAGGCCTGATGGTATCTTGTCGGGGGGGGCCTGCATGATGGACACCAGGGTGGGGATGAGTGTGTGTGTGTGTGTGTGTGTGTGTACTCACTGCACAGAGGCCTGAGGGTATCTTGTCGGGGGGGGCCTGCATGATGGACACCAGGGTGGGGATCAGGCGCAGCTGCATGGGGTCTTGACACGCCTCGATCTGGGCCAGCTCCTTAAAGATGTCCTGGGACAGAGAGGCCACCACTGGGTCTAGGGGACAATAGAGGGACACATTAGTGTGTGTGTGTGTGTGTGTGTGTGTGTGCGTGTGTGCGTGTGTGATCTGGGCCAGCTCCTTAAAGATGTCCTGGACAAGGACGCCACCACTGGATCTATGGAGAGAGGGGACGTGTGTGTGTGTGTGTGTGTGTGTGTGTGTGTGTGTGTGTGTGTGTGTGTGTACCGTTCCTGTACTTGAGGAAGATGGC
>CM059267.1:943571-946071 GCA_030347295.1 Setipinna tenuifilis | reverse complement strand
GCACGAAGGCCTCGGTGAACTGCTGCACCACCGGGAAGATCAGAGCCTTGGCTGCCCCCTACACACACACACACACACAGACACACACACACACACAGGCCTCAGTGAACTGCTGCACCACCGGGAAGATCAGAGCCTTCGCTGCCCCCTAGTGGACACACGCGGAACAACACACACACACACACATCACACACAAAATACACATATGGATGCATGGGGAACATCACATACAAACAGCCACAAACAATATAAAGAGAGGTGAGAGGTAGGTGTGGTGGAGACAGGTGAGGAGGAGAGACTTGGAGGACACAGGTATGAAGGAGACAGCAGTAGAGGACATATGCGTTGAGGAGATAGGAGAGAATGAGGACAAATCTCTCTCCTCCAAACCAGGACAGAGGTATGGACGAGACAGGTGTGGAGGATAGTATGAGAGACACAGGTGGGGAGGAGAGACTTGAAGGACACAGGTGAGGAGGACACAGGTAGGCAGGAGACGGGTGTAGGTCCACTCTCACCTTCTCCACCTCCTCGATGGCGCAGATGAGGTTGGCACAGGTGGTGAAGATCTCCACTGCTCGAGAACGAGTGCGGATGCCGTACACCTGTCACACACACACACACACACACACACACACACACACACACACACACACCAATCAACCAATAGCCTTCAAGTGGGACAGTGAAAACATTTGCCATGGTTAAGATTTTGTACATCTCAGACCGAGACCTTCACACACACACACACAGACAGACACACACACACTACCTCTGCCATGGTGAAGATCTTGTACATCTCTGGGAGGATGACTGGGGCTACCAGCGGCATCTGTGTGTCTGTGACCTCACGGGTGAACTCTGCACGCACACACACACACACACACACACACACACGTACAGGTTAACACAATGCACACAAACATGCTTTATTTTCTTTTGCGCTGTATACTCGTAAAGTGTGAAAGCATATGCATGTGCCAGTGTGTGTGTGTGTGTGTGTGTGTACCTGTGAGCACCCTCATAGCTCCGTGTACGGCGTTGATGTCTCCGCTGATGAGCATGTCCATGAGGAGGGTGAAGAGTTGAGGCCAGGCCTCGGGCCAGTCCCAGTGTGCGATGGCCGACACGGCGTACGCCACGCTCGACCGCACCTTACTGATGGCCTCACGCAGACCGCCCGGCAACAGACCACGGATCGCCGCCTTCGCCTGGACGCATGCATACACACACACACGGCGTAGACACACACGGCACACACACACACGCGCGCACGTACGCAGACAGCATGGGTCAGTGGAGACATCAGTGTTGTGTGTTGGGCTTAAGTATGTATGTGTGTGTGTGTGTGTGTGTAGGGGTTAAGTGTGTGTGAATCTGTGTGTTCGTACCCGATCAGTGGTCTCAGGAGGTCTGAACTTCTCGGACTGTGAGCACCAGTGAGTCTCAACATACTGCTTCAGGATCACAGACGCCAGCTGCGCACACACACACACACACACACACACACACACACACACACACACACTTTTAAACACACAGATACATTTATACACACACAAGGGCAGTTTGTGTGGCATTTAAGACTCACTGAAAAACAACCAGATTCGAACATCACGCTCAAAACACACCTGATCTCATGTGGTTGTGTGTGTGTGTGTATGTGTGTGTGTGTGTGAGTGTTGGGGTGTCTGTGTGTGTGAGGTGATCTACCTGGAGTATAGCAAAGAGGTACGGAACACTGTGCCGAGTGAGAGTGTGTTTGTGTATATATATATGAGCTGACCGCACGGCACCTGGTTGATAATGTGTGTGTGTGTGTGTGTGTGTGTGTGTGTGTGTGTGTACCTGGCGAATAGCGAGAGCTCCCTGGGGATCTACAGTCAGCTCAGCCAGGTGAACACCGAACTCTGGAGGAGCAGAGAGAAGAGTGTTTTATCTGCACACACACACACACACACCCACACACACACACAGCACCTGAACAAGTTTTGCCTTCACAGAAGTTTTGCCTTCTTCTATGGAGCTTATTTTAATGTCCAAATTCCACTCTGTGTGTTAAATCAGGACATGCAAACACACACACACACACACACAAACACACACACACTGTAAAAAGTGTGGACACTTTTTAGCGCCACGGTGTTCTTTGTCTGTGTCTGTCTTTGTTTGCACGGTAGCGGTCCCACTCACGCACTACATGTCCCATCACACACTGCTAACACACCTGCACGCTAATTGCACTCGTCTCTGTCTGAACCAGAACACAGCACCGGCGTCTGCAGGGTGAGTTAACCAGTATATAGCATCTACAAACACACACAACACACTGTACTTTACTATCAAGTTCCATTTATTGTCAACATCATAGCGAACAGTGAGGTACCCACTGCTTCGTCTCCATTAACCATTAATCTCCGTAGCAAACATGGCAACTTTTTCTCACGAACTCAAAACACTACTCACACTTGCAGCATAGGGGTTCCCTGTAGAAGCGCGC
>CM059267.1:895585-943471 GCA_030347295.1 Setipinna tenuifilis | reverse complement strand
ACCCCAACCCTCCCCTTAACCCTTTACCTAACCGGCCAGTTATCCTCCCCAACCCGAACCCCTTGCCTAACCCCAACCTTTCTACCCTCTCATTCTTAACCTAATATCCCCCTAACACTACACTATGCCCTAATCATAACCACACGTCTCACCTTAACCCCAGGTCTACACTAACAACTACGGCCTAAACCTAACACCATGCCTCAACATAACCCCAAGACCCCCTATAGGACCCAAGAAATGGACACAACACACAAAAGGATTTTATTTTACAGAAACAACAATAACAAACCAGAAAAACAAAGGGCTGGTATTTATTTATTTGGAAACAGAAAACAGAACACAACCTACAATAAATACTTACCATACAGAAAAGTAACAAACCTGTGGAAAAAGACACATAGACAATCATAACCATACTTACCTACTGAACAGAAAAGCAATAACCTGTGGAAAAAAACATACATAAACATATTACAGACGCAAACATAGACAAGATGGAAACAGACAATAGGGTAACGCCTTTGGACACATACTCATTTATCTTTTACTGATAACATTTACACTGCATTACAAAAGAGTGAAAACCTGTACACTCACCGGTAGCATCTACACTGACAAACATTAACTGACTTTTGCAACATATGACACAAAGCTAAATCCCTTGGAGTACATCGACATAAACATATCACATAAAAACATAAAACTACTACTAAAAAATTAAAACACACAACCTAACAACATTTATCTGGAAACACTAAAAATACTTCCATACTCACCTCTATCGATAAAAACTACAGTACATCGAACTTGGGAAACCTAACAAGAAAAACACCAGCTTTGAAGGGGCGGGACCAAGGCCTATATAAGGGGTCCACCACCTAGGGCAGTTGCCATTATGAAGCCCTCGCCTGATGAAGAGCCACAAGGGCTCGAAACGCGTCGCGACATGGGCTAGCAACACTACACACTAAAAGCTAATTATGGCTAATTTTTTGAAACCCGGCCAAGCTTCGGCTTGGCCACAAGTACAACTACACTGACTAGCAACATATACACTTACCTTACATGATGGGATGGGAAGATGGGAGTGGGAACCTGGTATGGGACGGCGAGGAAGGGTAGAGGGATGGACAGTGCCAAATCCCCTGCTTCACACCATGCGAGGCAGTGTGTGTGGCAACACACACAGGCCCGCTTTACTGTGTTGTCAGTTTACCTTTACCTAACCGGCCAGTTATCCTCCCCAACCCGAACCCCTTGCCTAACCCCAACCTTTCTACCCTCTCATTCTTAACCTAATATCCCCCTAACACTACACTATGCCCTAATCATAACCACACGTCTCACCTTAACCCCAGGTCTACACTAACAACTACGGCCTAAACCTAACACCATGCCTCAACATAACCCCAAGACCCCCTATAGGACCCAAGAAATGGACACAACACACAAAAGGATTTTATTTTACAGAAACAACAATAACAAACCAGAAAAACAAAGGGCTGGTATTTATTTATTTGGAAACAGAAAACAGAACACAACCTACAATAAATACTTACCATACAGAAAAGTAACAAACCTGTGGAAAAAGACACATAGACAATCATAACCATACTTACCTACTGAACAGAAAAGCAATAACCTGTGGAAAAAAACATACATAAACATATTACAGACGCAAACATAGACAAGATGGAAACAGACAATAGGGTAACGCCTTTGGACACATACTCATTTATCTTTTACTGATAACATTTACACTGCATTACAAAAGAGTGAAAACCTGTACACTCACCGGTAGCATCTACACTGACAAACATTAACTGACTTTTGCAACATATGACACAAAGCTAAATCCCTTGGAGTACATCGACATAAACATATCACATAAAAACATAAAACTACTAAAAAATTAAAACACACAACCTAACAACATTTATCTGGAAACACAACAATAAATAATACTTCCATACTCACCTCTATCGATAAAAACTACAGTACATCGAACTTGGGAAACCTAACAAGAAAAACACCAGCTTTGAAGGGGCGGGACCAAGGCCTATATAAGGGGTCCACCACCTAGGGCAGTTGCCATTATGAAGCCCTCGCCTGATGAAGAGCCACAAGGGCTCGAAACGCGTCGCGACATGGGCTAGCAACACTACACACTAAAAGCTAATTATGGCTAATTTTTTGAAACCCGGCCAAGCTTCGGCTTGGCCACAAGTACAACTACACTGACTAGCAACATATACACTTACCTTACATGATGGGATGGGAAGATGGGAGTGGGAACCTGGTATGGGACGGCGAGGAAGGGTAGAGGGATGGACAGTGCCAAATCCCCTGCTTCACACCATGCGAGGCAGTGTGTGTGGCAACACACACAGGCCCGCTTTACTGTGTTGTCAGTTTACCTTTACCTAACCGGCCAGTTATCCTCCCCAACCCGAACCCCTTGCCTAACCCCAACCTTTCTACCCTCTCATTCTTAACCTAATATCCCCCTAACACTACACTATGCCCTAATCATAACCACACGTCTCACCTTAACCCCAGGTCTACACTAACAACTACGGCCTAAACCTAACACCATGCCTCAACATAACCCCAAGACCCCCTATAGGACCCAAGAAATGGACACAACACACAAAAGGATTTTATTTTACAGAAACAACAATAACAAACCAGAAAAACAAAGGGCTGGTATTTATTTATTTGGAAACAGAAAACAGAACACAACCTACAATAAATACTTACCATACAGAAAAGTAACAAACCTGTGGAAAAAGACACATAGACAATCATAACCATACTTACCTACTGAACAGAAAAGCAATAACCTGTGGAAAAAAACATACATAAACATATTACAGACGCAAACATAGACAAGATGGAAACAGACAATAGGGTAACGCCTTTGGACACATACTCATTTATCTTTTACTGATAACATTTACACTGCATTACAAAAGAGTGAAAACCTGTACACTCACCGGGTAGCATCTACACTGACAAACATTAACTGACTTTTGCAACATATGACACAAAGCTAAATCCCTTGGAGTACATCGACATAAACATATCACATAAAAACATAAAACTACTACTAAAAAATTAAAACACACAACCTAACAACATTTATCTGGAAACACAACAATAAATAATACTTCCATACTCACCTCTATCGATAAAAACTACAGTACATCGAACTTGGGAAACCTAACAAGAAAAACACCAGCTTTGAAGGGGCGGGACCAAGGCCTATATAAGGGGTCCACCACCTAGGGCAGTTGCCATTATGAAGCCCTCGCCTGATGAAGAGCCACAAGGGCTCGAAACGCGTCGCGACATGGGCTAGCAACACTACACACTAAAAGCTAATTATGGCTAATTTTTTGAAACCCGGCCAAGCTTCGGCTTGGCCACAAGTACAACTACACTGACTAGCAACATATACACTTACCTTACATGATGGGATGGGAAGATGGGAGTGGGAACCTGGTATGGGACGGCGAGGAAGGGTAGAGGGATGGACAGTGCCAAATCCCCTGCTTCACACCATGCGAGGCAGTGTGTGTGGCAACACACACAGGCCCGCTTTACTGTGTTGTCAGTTTACCTTTACCTAACCGGCCAGTTATCCTCCCCAACCCGAACCCCTTGCCTAACCCCAACCTTTCTACCCTCTCATTCTTAACCTAATATCCCCCTAACACTACACTATGCCCTAATCATAACCACACGTCTCACCTTAACCCCAGGTCTACACTAACAACTACGGCCTAAACCTAACACCATGCCTCAACATAACCCCAAGACCCCCTATAGGACCCAAGAAATGGACACAACACACAAAAGGATTTTATTTTACAGAAACAACAATAACAAACCAGAAAAACAAAGGGCTGGTATTTATTTATTTGGAAACAGAAAACAGAACACAACCTACAATAAATACTTACCATACAGAAAAGTAACAAACCTGTGGAAAAAGACACATAGACAATCATAACCATACTTACCTACTGAACAGAAAAGCAATAACCTGTGGAAAAAAACATACATAAACATATTACAGACGCAAACATAGACAAGATGGAAACAGACAATAGGGTAACGCCTTTGGACACATACTCATTTATCTTTTACTGATAACATTTACACTGCATTACAAAAGAGTGAAAACCTGTACACTCACCGGGTAGCATCTACACTGACAAACATTAACTGACTTTTGCAACATATGACACAAAGCTAAATCCCTTGGAGTACATCGACATAAACATATCACATAAAAACATAAAACTACTACTAAAAAATTAAAACACACAACCTAACAACATTTATCTGGAAACACAACAATAAATAATACTTCCATACTCACCTCTATCGATAAAAACTACAGTACATCGAACTTGGGAAACCTAACAAGAAAAACACCAGCTTTGAAGGGGCGGGACCAAGGCCTATATAAGGGGTCCACCACCTAGGGCAGTTGCCATTATGAAGCCCTCGCCTGATGAAGAGCCACAAGGGCTCGAAACGCGTCGCGACATGGGCTAGCAACACTACACACTAAAAGCTAATTATGGCTAATTTTTTGAAACCCGGCCAAGCTTCGGCTTGGCCACAAGTACAACTACACTGACTAGCAACATATACACTTACCTTACATGATGGGATGGGAAGATGGGAGTGGGAACCTGGTATGGGACGGCGAGGAAGGGTAGAGGGATGGACAGTGCCAAATCCCCTGCTTCACACCATGCGAGGCAGTGTGTGTGGCAACACACACAGGCCCGCTTTACTGTGTTGTCAGTTTACCTTTACCTAACCGGCCAGTTATCCTCCCCAACCCGAACCCCTTGCCTAACCCCAACCTTTCTACCCTCTCATTCTTAACCTAATATCCCCCTAACACTACACTATGCCCTAATCATAACCACACGTCTCACCTTAACCCCAGGTCTACACTAACAACTACGGCCTAAACCTAACACCATGCCTCAACATAACCCCAAGACCCCCTATAGGACCCAAGAAATGGACACAACACACAAAAGGATTTTATTTTACAGAAACAACAATAACAAACCAGAAAAACAAAGGGCTGGTATTTATTTATTTGGAAACAGAAAACAGAACACAACCTACAATAAATACTTACCATACAGAAAAGTAACAAACCTGTGGAAAAAGACACATAGACAATCATAACCATACTTACCTACTGAACAGAAAAGCAATAACCTGTGGAAAAAAACATACATAAACATATTACAGACGCAAACATAGACAAGATGGAAACAGACAATAGGGTAACGCCTTTGGACACATACTCATTTATCTTTTACTGATAACATTTACACTGCATTACAAAAGAGTGAAAACCTGTACACTCACCGGGTAGCATCTACACTGACAAACATTAACTGACTTTTGCAACATATGACACAAAGCTAAATCCCTTGGAGTACATCGACATAAACATATCACATAAAAACATAAAACTACTACTAAAAAATTAAAACACACAACCTAACAACATTTATCTGGAAACACAACAATAAATAATACTTCCATACTCACCTCTATCGATAAAAACTACAGTACATCGAACTTGGGAAACCTAACAAGAAAAACACCAGCTTTGAAGGGGCGGGACCAAGGCCTATATAAGGGGTCCACCACCTAGGGCAGTTGCCATTATGAAGCCCTCGCCTGATGAAGAGCCACAAGGGCTCGAAACGCGTCGCGACATGGGCTAGCAACACTACACACTAAAAGCTAATTATGGCTAATTTTTTGAAACCCGGCCAAGCTTCGGCTTGGCCACAAGTACAACTACACTGACTAGCAACATATACACTTACCTTACATGATGGGATGGGAAGATGGGAGTGGGAACCTGGTATGGGACGGCGAGGAAGGGTAGAGGGATGGACAGTGCCAAATCCCCTGCTTCACACCATGCGAGGCAGTGTGTGTGGCAACACACACAGGCCCGCTTTACTGTGTTGTCAGTTTACCTTTACCTAACCGGCCAGTTATCCTCCCCAACCCGAACCCCTTGCCTAACCCCAACCTTTCTACCCTCTCATTCTTAACCTAATATCCCCCTAACACTACACTATGCCCTAATCATAACCACACGTCTCACCTTAACCCCAGGTCTACACTAACAACTACGGCCTAAACCTAACACCATGCCTCAACATAACCCCAAGACCCCCTATAGGACCCAAGAATTGGACACAACACACAAAAGGATTTTATTTTACAGAAACAACAATAACAAACCAGAAAAACAAAGGGCTGGTATTTATTTATTTGGAAACAGAAAACAGAACACAACCTACAATAAATACTTACCATACAGAAAAGTAACAAACCTGTGGAAAAAGACACATAGACAATCATAACCATACTTACCTACTGAACAGAAAAGCAATAACCTGTGGAAAAAAACATACATAAACATATTACAGACGCAAACATAGACAAGATGGAAACAGACAATAGGGTAACGCCTTTGGACACATACTCATTTATCTTTTACTGATAACATTTACACTGCATTACAAAAGAGTGAAAACCTGTACACTCACAGGGTAGCATCTACACTGACAAACATTAACTGACTTTTGCAACATATGACACAAAGCTAAGTCCCTTGGAGTACATCGACATAAACATATCACATAAAAACATAAAACTACTACTAAAAAATTAAAACACACAACCTAACAACATTTATCTGGAAACACAACAATAAATAATACTTCCATACTCACCTCTATCGATAAAAACTACAGTACATCGAACTTGGGAAACCTAAAAAGAAAAACACCAGCTTTGAAGGGGCGGGACCAAGGCCTATATAAGGGGTTCACCACCTAGGGCAGTTGCCATTATGAAGCCCTCGCCTGAAGAAGAGCCACAAGGGCTCGAAACGCGTCGCGACATGGGCTAGCAACACTACACACTAAAAGCTAATTATGGCTAATTTTTTGAAACCCGGCCAAGCTTCGGCTTGGCCACAAGTACAACTACACTGACTAGCAACATATACACTTACCTTACATGATGGGATGGGAAGATGGGAGTGGGAACCTGGTATGGGACGGCGAGGAAGGGTAGAGGGATGGACAGTGCCAAATCCCCTGCTTCACACCATGCGAGGCAGTGTGTGTGGCAACACACACAGGCCCGCTTTACTGTGTTGTCAGTTTACCTTTACCTAACCGGCCAGTTATCCTCCCCAACCCGAACCCCTTGCCTAACCCCAACCTTTCTACCCTCTCATTCTTAACCTAATATCCCCCTAACACTACACTATGCCCTAATCATAACCACACGTCTCACCTTAACCCCAGGTCTACACTAACAACTACGGCCTAAACCTAACACCATGCCTCAACATAACCCCAAGACCCCCTATAGGACCCAAGAATTGGACACAACACACAAAAGGATTTTATTTTACAGAAACAACAATAACAAACCAGAAAAACAAAGGGCTGGTATTTATTTATTTGGAAACAGAAAACAGAACACAACCTACAATAAATACTTACCATACAGAAAAGTAACAAACCTGTGGAAAAAGACACATAGACAATCATAACCATACTTACCTACTGAACAGAAAAGCAATAACCTGTGGAAAAAAACATACATAAACATATTACAGACGCAAACATAGACAAGATGGAAACAGACAATAGGGTAACGCCTTTGGACACATACTCATTTATCTTTTACTGATAACATTTACACTGCATTACAAAAGAGTGAAAACCTGTACACTCACAGGGTAGCATCTACACTGACAAACATTAACTGACTTTTGCAACATATGACACAAAGCTAAGTCCCTTGGAGTACATCGACATAAACATATCACATAAAAACATAAAACTACTACTAAAAAATTAAAACACACAACCTAACAACATTTATCTGGAAACACAACAATAAATAATACTTCCATACTCACCTCTATCGATAAAAACTACAGTACATCGAACTTGGGAAACCTAAAAAGAAAAACACCAGCTTTGAAGGGGCGGGACCAAGGCCTATATAAGGGGTTCACCACCTAGGGCAGTTGCCATTATGAAGCCCTCGCCTGAAGAAGAGCCACAAGGGCTCGAAACGCGTCGCGACATGGGCTAGCAACACTACACACTAAAAGCTAATTATGGCTAATTTTTTGAAACCCGGCCAAGCTTCGGCTTGGCCACAAGTACAACTACACTGACTAGCAACATATACACTTACCTTACATGATGGGATGGGAAGATGGGAGTGGGAACCTGGTATGGGACGGCGAGGAAGGGTAGAGGGATGGACAGTGCCAAATCCCCTGCTTCACACCATGCGAGGCAGTGTGTGTGGCAACACACACAGGCCCGCTTTACTGTGTTGTCAGTTTACCTTTACCTAACCGGCCAGTTATCCTCCCCAACCCGAACCCCTTGCCTAACCCCAACCTTTCTACCCTCTCATTCTTAACCTAATATCCCCCTAACACTACACTATGCCCTAATCATAACCACACGTCTCACCTTAACCCCAGGTCTACACTAACAACTACGGCCTAAACCTAACACCATGCCTCAACATAACCCCAAGACCCCCTATAGGACCCAAGAATTGGACACAACACACAAAAGGATTTTATTTTACAGAAACAACAATAACAAACCAGAAAAACAAAGGGCTGGTATTTATTTATTTGGAAACAGAAAACAGAACACAACCTACAATAAATACTTACCATACAGAAAAGTAACAAACCTGTGGAAAAAGACACATAGACAATCATAACCATACTTACCTACTGAACAGAAAAGCAATAACCTGTGGAAAAAAACATACATAAACATATTACAGACGCAAACATAGACAAGATGGAAACAGACAATAGGGTAACGCCTTTGGACACATACTCATTTATCTTTTACTGATAACATTTACACTGCATTACAAAAGAGTGAAAACCTGTACACTCACAGGGTAGCATCTACACTGACAAACATTAACTGACTTTTGCAACATATGACACAAAGCTAAGTCCCTTGGAGTACATCGACATAAACATATCACATAAAAACATAAAACTACTACTAAAAAATTAAAACACACAACCTAACAACATTTATCTGGAAACACAACAATAAATAATACTTCCATACTCACCTCTATCGATAAAAACTACAGTACATCGAACTTGGGAAACCTAAAAAGAAAAACACCAGCTTTGAAGGGGCGGGACCAAGGCCTATATAAGGGGTTCACCACCTAGGGCAGTTGCCATTATGAAGCCCTCGCCTGAAGAAGAGCCACAAGGGCTCGAAACGCGTCGCGACATGGGCTAGCAACACTACACACTAAAAGCTAATTATGGCTAATTTTTTGAAACCCGGCCAAGCTTCGGCTTGGCCACAAGTACAACTACACTGACTAGCAACATATACACTTACCTTACATGATGGGATGGGAAGATGGGAGTGGGAACCTGGTATGGGACGGCGAGGAAGGGTAGAGGGATGGACAGTGCCAAATCCCCTGCTTCACACCATGCGAGGCAGTGTGTGTGGCAACACACACAGGCCCGCTTTACTGTGTTGTCAGTTTACCTTTACCTAACCGGCCAGTTATCCTCCCCAACCCGAACCCCTTGCCTAACCCCAACCTTTCTACCCTCTCATTCTTAACCTAATATCCCCCTAACACTACACTATGCCCTAATCATAACCACACGTCTCACCTTAACCCCAGGTCTACACTAACAACTACGGCCTAAACCTAACACCATGCCTCAACATAACCCCAAGACCCCCTATAGGACCCAAGAATTGGACACAACACACAAAAGGATTTTATTTTACAGAAACAACAATAACAAACCAGAAAAACAAAGGGCTGGTATTTATTTATTTGGAAACAGAAAACAGAACACAACCTACAATAAATACTTACCATACAGAAAAGTAACAAACCTGTGGAAAAAGACACATAGACAATCATAACCATACTTACCTACTGAACAGAAAAGCAATAACCTGTGGAAAAAAACATACATAAACATATTACAGACGCAAACATAGACAAGATGGAAACAGACAATAGGGTAACGCCTTTGGACACATACTCATTTATCTTTTACTGATAACATTTACACTGCATTACAAAAGAGTGAAAACCTGTACACTCACAGGGTAGCATCTACACTGACAAACATTAACTGACTTTTGCAACATATGACACAAAGCTAAGTCCCTTGGAGTACATCGACATAAACATATCACATAAAAACATAAAACTACTACTAAAAAATTAAAACACACAACCTAACAACATTTATCTGGAAACACAACAATAAATAATACTTCCATACTCACCTCTATCGATAAAAACTACAGTACATCGAACTTGGGAAACCTAAAAAGAAAAACACCAGCTTTGAAGGGGCGGGACCAAGGCCTATATAAGGGGTTCACCACCTAGGGCAGTTGCCATTATGAAGCCCTCGCCTGAAGAAGAGCCACAAGGGCTCGAAACGCGTCGCGACATGGGCTAGCAACACTACACACTAAAAGCTAATTATGGCTAATTTTTTGAAACCCGGCCAAGCTTCGGCTTGGCCACAAGTACAACTACACTGACTAGCAACATATACACTTACCTTACATGATGGGATGGGAAGATGGGAGTGGGAACCTGGTATGGGACGGCGAGGAAGGGTAGAGGGATGGACAGTGCCAAATCCCCTGCTTCACACCATGCGAGGCAGTGTGTGTGGCAACACACACAGGCCCGCTTTACTGTGTTGTCAGTTTACCTTTACCTAACCGGCCAGTTATCCTCCCCAACCCGAACCCCTTGCCTAACCCCAACCTTTCTACCCTCTCATTCTTAACCTAATATCCCCCTAACACTACACTATGCCCTAATCATAACCACACGTCTCACCTTAACCCCAGGTCTACACTAACAACTACGGCCTAAACCTAACACCATGCCTCAACATAACCCCAAGACCCCCTATAGGACCCAAGAATTGGACACAACACACAAAAGGATTTTATTTTACAGAAACAACAATAACAAACCAGAAAAACAAAGGGCTGGTATTTATTTATTTGGAAACAGAAAACAGAACACAACCTACAATAAATACTTACCATACAGAAAAGTAACAAACCTGTGGAAAAAGACACATAGACAATCATAACCATACTTACCTACTGAACAGAAAAGCAATAACCTGTGGAAAAAAACATACATAAACATATTACAGACGCAAACATAGACAAGATGGAAACAGACAATAGGGTAACGCCTTTGGACACATACTCATTTATCTTTTACTGATAACATTTACACTGCATTACAAAAGAGTGAAAACCTGTACACTCACAGGGTAGCATCTACACTGACAAACATTAACTGACTTTTGCAACATATGACACAAAGCTAAGTCCCTTGGAGTACATCGACATAAACATATCACATAAAAACATAAAACTACTACTAAAAAATTAAAACACACAACCTAACAACATTTATCTGGAAACACAACAATAAATAATACTTCCATACTCACCTCTATCGATAAAAACTACAGTACATCGAACTTGGGAAACCTAAAAAGAAAAACACCAGCTTTGAAGGGGCGGGACCAAGGCCTATATAAGGGGTTCACCACCTAGGGCAGTTGCCATTATGAAGCCCTCGCCTGAAGAAGAGCCACAAGGGCTCGAAACGCGTCGCGACATGGGCTAGCAACACTACACACTAAAAGCTAATTATGGCTAATTTTTTGAAACCCGGCCAAGCTTCGGCTTGGCCACAAGTACAACTACACTGACTAGCAACATATACACTTACCTTACATGATGGGATGGGAAGATGGGAGTGGGAACCTGGTATGGGACGGCGAGGAAGGGTAGAGGGATGGACAGTGCCAAATCCCCTGCTTCACACCATGCGAGGCAGTGTGTGTGGCAACACACACAGGCCCGCTTTACTGTGTTGTCAGTTTACCTTTACCTAACCGGCCAGTTATCCTCCCCAACCCGAACCCCTTGCCTAACCCCAACCTTTCTACCCTCTCATTCTTAACCTAATATCCCCCTAACACTACACTATGCCCTAATCATAACCACACGTCTCACCTTAACCCCAGGTCTACACTAACAACTACGGCCTAAACCTAACACCATGCCTCAACATAACCCCAAGACCCCCTATAGGACCCAAGAATTGGACACAACACACAAAAGGATTTTATTTTACAGAAACAACAATAACAAACCAGAAAAACAAAGGGCTGGTATTTATTTATTTGGAAACAGAAAACAGAACACAACCTACAATAAATACTTACCATACAGAAAAGTAACAAACCTGTGGAAAAAGACACATAGACAATCATAACCATACTTACCTACTGAACAGAAAAGCAATAACCTGTGGAAAAAAACATACATAAACATATTACAGACGCAAACATAGACAAGATGGAAACAGACAATAGGGTAACGCCTTTGGACACATACTCATTTATCTTTTACTGATAACATTTACACTGCATTACAAAAGAGTGAAAACCTGTACACTCACAGGGTAGCATCTACACTGACAAACATTAACTGACTTTTGCAACATATGACACAAAGCTAAGTCCCTTGGAGTACATCGACATAAACATATCACATAAAAACATAAAACTACTACTAAAAAATTAAAACACACAACCTAACAACATTTATCTGGAAACACAACAATAAATAATACTTCCATACTCACCTCTATCGATAAAAACTACAGTACATCGAACTTGGGAAACCTAAAAAGAAAAACACCAGCTTTGAAGGGGCGGGACCAAGGCCTATATAAGGGGTTCACCACCTAGGGCAGTTGCCATTATGAAGCCCTCGCCTGAAGAAGAGCCACAAGGGCTCGAAACGCGTCGCGACATGGGCTAGCAACACTACACACTAAAAGCTAATTATGGCTAATTTTTTGAAACCCGGCCAAGCTTCGGCTTGGCCACAAGTACAACTACACTGACTAGCAACATATACACTTACCTTACATGATGGGATGGGAAGATGGGAGTGGGAACCTGGTATGGGACGGCGAGGAAGGGTAGAGGGATGGACAGTGCCAAATCCCCTGCTTCACACCATGCGAGGCAGTGTGTGTGGCAACACACACAGGCCCGCTTTACTGTGTTGTCAGTTTACCTTTACCTAACCGGCCAGTTATCCTCCCCAACCCGAACCCCTTGCCTAACCCCAACCTTTCTACCCTCTCATTCTTAACCTAATATCCCCCTAACACTACACTATGCCCTAATCATAACCACACGTCTCACCTTAACCCCAGGTCTACACTAACAACTACGGCCTAAACCTAACACCATGCCTCAACATAACCCCAAGACCCCCTATAGGACCCAAGAATTGGACACAACACACAAAAGGATTTTATTTTACAGAAACAACAATAACAAACCAGAAAAACAAAGGGCTGGTATTTATTTATTTGGAAACAGAAAACAGAACACAACCTACAATAAATACTTACCATACAGAAAAGTAACAAACCTGTGGAAAAAGACACATAGACAATCATAACCATACTTACCTACTGAACAGAAAAGCAATAACCTGTGGAAAAAAACATACATAAACATATTACAGACGCAAACATAGACAAGATGGAAACAGACAATAGGGTAACGCCTTTGGACACATACTCATTTATCTTTTACTGATAACATTTACACTGCATTACAAAAGAGTGAAAACCTGTACACTCACAGGGTAGCATCTACACTGACAAACATTAACTGACTTTTGCAACATATGACACAAAGCTAAGTCCCTTGGAGTACATCGACATAAACATATCACATAAAAACATAAAACTACTACTAAAAAATTAAAACACACAACCTAACAACATTTATCTGGAAACACAACAATAAATAATACTTCCATACTCACCTCTATCGATAAAAACTACAGTACATCGAACTTGGGAAACCTAAAAAGAAAAACACCAGCTTTGAAGGGGCGGGACCAAGGCCTATATAAGGGGTTCACCACCTAGGGCAGTTGCCATTATGAAGCCCTCGCCTGAAGAAGAGCCACAAGGGCTCGAAACGCGTCGCGACATGGGCTAGCAACACTACACACTAAAAGCTAATTATGGCTAATTTTTTGAAACCCGGCCAAGCTTCGGCTTGGCCACAAGTACAACTACACTGACTAGCAACATATACACTTACCTTACATGATGGGATGGGAAGATGGGAGTGGGAACCTGGTATGGGACGGCGAGGAAGGGTAGAGGGATGGACAGTGCCAAATCCCCTGCTTCACACCATGCGAGGCAGTGTGTGTGGCAACACACACAGGCCCGCTTTACTGTGTTGTCAGTTTACCTTTACCTAACCGGCCAGTTATCCTCCCCAACCCGAACCCCTTGCCTAACCCCAACCTTTCTACCCTCTCATTCTTAACCTAATATCCCCCTAACACTACACTATGCCCTAATCATAACCACACGTCTCACCTTAACCCCAGGTCTACACTAACAACTACGGCCTAAACCTAACACCATGCCTCAACATAACCCCAAGACCCCCTATAGGACCCAAGAATTGGACACAACACACAAAAGGATTTTATTTTACAGAAACAACAATAACAAACCAGAAAAACAAAGGGCTGGTATTTATTTATTTGGAAACAGAAAACAGAACACAACCTACAATAAATACTTACCATACAGAAAAGTAACAAACCTGTGGAAAAAGACACATAGACAATCATAACCATACTTACCTACTGAACAGAAAAGCAATAACCTGTGGAAAAAAACATACATAAACATATTACAGACGCAAACATAGACAAGATGGAAACAGACAATAGGGTAACGCCTTTGGACACATACTCATTTATCTTTTACTGATAACATTTACACTGCATTACAAAAGAGTGAAAACCTGTACACTCACAGGGTAGCATCTACACTGACAAACATTAACTGACTTTTGCAACATATGACACAAAGCTAAGTCCCTTGGAGTACATCGACATAAACATATCACATAAAAACATAAAACTACTACTAAAAAATTAAAACACACAACCTAACAACATTTATCTGGAAACACAACAATAAATAATACTTCCATACTCACCTCTATCGATAAAAACTACAGTACATCGAACTTGGGAAACCTAAAAAGAAAAACACCAGCTTTGAAGGGGCGGGACCAAGGCCTATATAAGGGGTTCACCACCTAGGGCAGTTGCCATTATGAAGCCCTCGCCTGAAGAAGAGCCACAAGGGCTCGAAACGCGTCGCGACATGGGCTAGCAACACTACACACTAAAAGCTAATTATGGCTAATTTTTTGAAACCCGGCCAAGCTTCGGCTTGGCCACAAGTACAACTACACTGACTAGCAACATATACACTTACCTTACATGATGGGATGGGAAGATGGGAGTGGGAACCTGGTATGGGACGGCGAGGAAGGGTAGAGGGATGGACAGTGCCAAATCCCCTGCTTCACACCATGCGAGGCAGTGTGTGTGGCAACACACACAGGCCCGCTTTACTGTGTTGTCAGTTTACCTTTACCTAACCGGCCAGTTATCCTCCCCAACCCGAACCCCTTGCCTAACCCCAACCTTTCTACCCTCTCATTCTTAACCTAATATCCCCCTAACACTACACTATGCCCTAATCATAACCACACGTCTCACCTTAACCCCAGGTCTACACTAACAACTACGGCCTAAACCTAACACCATGCCTCAACATAACCCCAAGACCCCCTATAGGACCCAAGAATTGGACACAACACACAAAAGGATTTTATTTTACAGAAACAACAATAACAAACCAGAAAAACAAAGGGCTGGTATTTATTTATTTGGAAACAGAAAACAGAACACAACCTACAATAAATACTTACCATACAGAAAAGTAACAAACCTGTGGAAAAAGACACATAGACAATCATAACCATACTTACCTACTGAACAGAAAAGCAATAACCTGTGGAAAAAAACATACATAAACATATTACAGACGCAAACATAGACAAGATGGAAACAGACAATAGGGTAACGCCTTTGGACACATACTCATTTATCTTTTACTGATAACATTTACACTGCATTACAAAAGAGTGAAAACCTGTACACTCACAGGGTAGCATCTACACTGACAAACATTAACTGACTTTTGCAACATATGACACAAAGCTAAGTCCCTTGGAGTACATCGACATAAACATATCACATAAAAACATAAAACTACTACTAAAAAATTAAAACACACAACCTAACAACATTTATCTGGAAACACAACAATAAATAATACTTCCATACTCACCTCTATCGATAAAAACTACAGTACATCGAACTTGGGAAACCTAAAAAGAAAAACACCAGCTTTGAAGGGGCGGGACCAAGGCCTATATAAGGGGTTCACCACCTAGGGCAGTTGCCATTATGAAGCCCTCGCCTGAAGAAGAGCCACAAGGGCTCGAAACGCGTCGCGACATGGGCTAGCAACACTACACACTAAAAGCTAATTATGGCTAATTTTTTGAAACCCGGCCAAGCTTCGGCTTGGCCACAAGTACAACTACACTGACTAGCAACATATACACTTACCTTACATGATGGGATGGGAAGATGGGAGTGGGAACCTGGTATGGGACGGCGAGGAAGGGTAGAGGGATGGACAGTGCCAAATCCCCTGCTTCACACCATGCGAGGCAGTGTGTGTGGCAACACACACAGGCCCGCTTTACTGTGTTGTCAGTTTACCTTTACCTAACCGGCCAGTTATCCTCCCCAACCCGAACCCCTTGCCTAACCCCAACCTTTCTACCCTCTCATTCTTAACCTAATATCCCCCTAACACTACACTATGCCCTAATCATAACCACACGTCTCACCTTAACCCCAGGTCTACACTAACAACTACGGCCTAAACCTAACACCATGCCTCAACATAACCCCAAGACCCCCTATAGGACCCAAGAATTGGACACAACACACAAAAGGATTTTATTTTACAGAAACAACAATAACAAACCAGAAAAACAAAGGGCTGGTATTTATTTATTTGGAAACAGAAAACAGAACACAACCTACAATAAATACTTACCATACAGAAAAGTAACAAACCTGTGGAAAAAGACACATAGACAATCATAACCATACTTACCTACTGAACAGAAAAGCAATAACCTGTGGAAAAAAACATACATAAACATATTACAGACGCAAACATAGACAAGATGGAAACAGACAATAGGGTAACGCCTTTGGACACATACTCATTTATCTTTTACTGATAACATTTACACTGCATTACAAAAGAGTGAAAACCTGTACACTCACAGGGTAGCATCTACACTGACAAACATTAACTGACTTTTGCAACATATGACACAAAGCTAAGTCCCCTGGAGTACATCGACATAAACATATCACATAAAAACATAAAACTACTACTAAAAAATTAAAACACACAACCTAACAACATTTATCTGGAAACACAACAATAAATAATACTTCCATACTCACCTCTATCGATAAAAACTACAGTACATCGAACTTGGGAAACCTAAAAAGAAAAACACCAGCTTTGAAGGGGCGGGACCAAGGCCTATATAAGGGGTTCACCACCTAGGGCAGTTGCCATTATGAAGCCCTCGCCTGAAGAAGAGCCACAAGGGCTCGAAACGCGTCGCGACATGGGCTAGCAACACTACACACTAAAAGCTAATTATGGCTAATTTTTTGAAACCCGGCCAAGCTTCGGCTTGGCCACAAGTACAACTACACTGACTAGCAACATATACACTTACCTTACATGATGGGATGGGAAGATGGGAGTGGGAACCTGGTATGGGACGGCGAGGAAGGGTAGAGGGATGGACAGTGCCAAATCCCCTGCTTCACACCATGCGAGGCAGTGTGTGTGGCAACACACACAGGCCCGCTTTACTGTGTTGTCAGTTTACCTTTACCTAACCCTAACCCTAACCCTAACCCTAACCCTAACCCTAACCCTAACCCTAACCCCAAATTGTTAAGCTAAAAATTAGCTAACCCCAGGAATAATTGGATAACCCCAAATTGTTAAGCTACAAATTAGCTAACCCCAAGAGTAATGCCTTAACATCTACGCTACCATCAGCGAACCCCAAGGATCCTTCTTCGACGCTAAGGTGCTAATGTGCTACCTAATTGGACCCCCAAGAGGAAATTGCCCAACAGGTGCAAGGCAAAAAAGCCCACCTACGATAGAAGTCACTGTAATTCGTCGTTCTTAGAATTCAAAAGGAAATCTAAGGGAAAATTGCCCATGCTAGGCGCAAAATAGCGCTAGCCTTGCCTCCATTGGACCGTGTGGAGAGGATTCACTTAATTTGAAACTACAAGCCTTGGGCAGAGACCAAAAAGGAAGACCATGGAACTAAGGCCAAGAATTACAAGCCTAACCTGGGACGCATACTTGGGAATTGGAGAGATAACAAGACACAATAAGAAACCACAAAAGGAATAAATGTTTATTGGAAAACAACAACAAGAAAAACCAAAATGGCAACCTGTTAAAAAAAACAGAAAACAGTGTAATTTGAGACTTAAAAAACAATAATTGATTCACTTACCTGGGATGGAGTGGAACACAAAAAACCTGTGAACAGAAAATACAAAATGTAAAATACCGATTGGAGAAAAAGGGAGTGGCCGGAACAGAAGGTATAAAAGGAGACGCACAGAGCCTTCTCATCATTTGGAACCTGACTCACCAAGAAGCCCCAGCCTGATGAAGACCCAAAAGAGTGTCGAAACGTTGCAACAGGGCTAACTACGCTACGAAATTAGCGAAGCTAAATAAACCTACAAATTAGGAACATGTTAAGCTAAAATAAGCTAACACTTACCTGCAGGACTAAAATATGTTCGTGCTAAGCTCAAGGTGAGCAATTTTTTGACATGCAGATGGACAAACATCCACTGCTCATTATAAAACCGAAAAGGAACATCATGGAAGGACAAGGGTTGGATGGGGGCATGACCCAGTGTATGGCCCGCGCCTAACCCTAACCCTAAAATAAAACAGACAGGTAAAACTTAATAAAATAAAACAAGGAGTACAATGAAATAAAGTAAAGTAAATAAGAATAAAACAAGAAGGAATACAGCACAGCACAGCGTCATTCTGAAGGAAAGGCAAGGGTGAAAAGGTGGGTTTTCAGGGAGGACTTGAACGAGGAGAGGGAAGGACATTGGCGTAATGAAAGTGGAAGGCTGTTCCAGAGTTTTGGGCCAGCGACACTAAATGCTCTGTCACCCATAGAGCGGAGATTTGAGGAGGGGATGGACAGAAGGTGTGAGTCAGCGGAGCGTAAAGTGCGAGTGGGCAGGTAGGGGTTGAGAAGATTAGTGAGGTATGTGGGCGCTAGGTTGTGTTGGGCCTTGTAGACAAGCAGGAGGACTTTGAAGTGAATGCGATATTGAACAGGAAGCCAGTGAAGTTGATGCAGGATGGGTGTTATGTGATGCCAAGGTCTAGTATGGGTAAGCAGTCTAGCTGCAGAGTTTTGGATGTATTGAAGTCTGTTTATAGATTTGACCGGTAGGCCAGTAAGCAGAGCGTTGCAATAATCAAGTCTGGAGGTGATGAATGCATGAATGAGGGTCTCAGCAGTGATGAGGCTGAGAGAGGGGCGGAGTCTAGAGATGGTGGAGATATGTGTAAGATAAGAAAGAGACAGAGTAAAGCAGAAAGCAATATGTCAACATAGAAGATGAGGTGAAATAAAAAATTCATACACAAGGGCAATTCAATGTGCTTAAAAATAAAGGCAAAGGACAATATAAAAGCAAAAAAGGATTAGATATGTGTAAGATAAGCAAAAGACAGAGTAAAGCAGAAAGCAATATGTCAACATAGAAGATAAGAGGTAAAATAATAAATTCATACACAAGGGCAATTCAATGTGCTTAACAAAAATAAAGGCAAAGGACAATATAAAAGCAAAAAAGGATTAGATATGTGTAAGATAAGCAAAAGACAGAGTAAAGCAGAAAGCAATAGGTCAACATAGATGAGGTAAAATAATAAATTCATACACAAGGGCAATTCAATGTGCTTAAAAATGAAGGCAAAAGGACAATATAAAAGCAAAACAAGCTAAGATAAGATAGGTGTAAGATAAGCAAAAGACAGAGTAAAGCAGAAAGCAAAAGGTAAACATAGAAGATGAGGTAAAATAAATTCATACACGAGGGCAATTCAATGTGCTTAACAAAAATAAAGGCAAAGGACAATATAAAGGCAAAAAAAAGATTAGATATGTGTAAGATAAGCAAAAGAGAGTAAAGCAGAAAGCAATAGGTCAACATAGAAGATGAGGTGAAATAATAAATTCATACACAAGGGCAATTCAATGTGCTTAAAAATAAAGGCAAAGGACAATATAAAAGCAAAACAAGCTAAAATAAGATATGTGTAAGATAAGCAAAAGACAGAGTAAAGCAGAAAGGAATAGGTAAGCATAGAAGAGAAGGTAAAATAATAAATTCATACACAAGGGCAATTCAATGTGCTTAACAAAAATAAAGGCAAAGGACAATATAAAAGCAAAAAAGGATTAGATATGTGTAAGATAAGCAAAAGACAGAGTAAAGCAGAAAGCAATAGGTAAACATAGAAGATAAGAGGTAAAATAATAAATTAAAGGTGAATCACTAGCAAAAAGCATCTGAGAACAGTTTGGTCTCAAGTTTACATTTCCAACTTTCAACAGTAGGAACATTTTTTTCCAATAAGGAAAAAATACTAATAACCCCAACTTGTCTTCCTTTCTTTCAGAAGGTGAAAGATCCTCCATGGAATAGTCAAGTCAAATGTATTTGTATAGCGCATTTCATACATAAAGGCAATTCAATGTGCTTAACAAAAATAAAAGGCAAAGGACAATATAAAAGCAAAAAAGATAAAATAAGTGCAAGATAAGCAAAAAAGACAGAGTAAAACAGAAGGCAATAGGTAAACATAGAAGATAAGAGGTAAAATAATAAATTCATACACAAACGCAATTCAATGTGCTTAACAAAAATAAAGGCAAAGGACAATATAAAAGCCAAAAAGATAAAATAAGTTTAAATATGTGTAAGATAAGCAAAAGACAGAGTAAAGCAGAAAGCAATAGGTAAACATAGAAGATAAGAGGTAAAATAATAAATTAAAGGTGAATCACTAGCAAAAAGCATCTGAGAACGGTTTGGGCTCAAGTCTACATTTCCAACTTCCAACAGTAGGAGCATTTTTTCCAATAAGGAAAAAAAAACAAAAACTAATAACCCCAACTTAACTTCCTTCCTTTCACAAGGTGAAAGATCCTCCATGGAATTAAACCACACGTTTTTTCATAAAAATCTTTATTGATTTTGTACATCACATGGAACAATCCCTGCAAAATATTCTACATTCACAATGTGACACAGAAAACAATCCCTGGAATAAGGAAAAAGAAATAAAAAACAAACAAAACAAAAAGATACACCTATTTCCAGACACAAGAACTTCATACAATAAGTAGCATAAAACCTATGCTCAAGTTGCAGCTACAACTGGCCCTACAAAAAGAACACCAAGTAAGGACCCACGAACAGCAACAGCAAGCTAACCCAGCCAAGACTCCTATGCAACACAAACTGTAATATATCAATAAGGCCACGACAACACATCTATCCAGCCCTATTTATACAGCTACAGCCTCCCAGTGCCCCCTGCCGACATGCCCTCAACCCAAAGGCCCTTCGTTAACACCGCAAGGTATCCAGGCCCCTGGGATCAGACAGTCTGGCTTGGGGTACACACTCAATGCAATATCTCCACCAACTACACCCAACGCCAAAGAATGCCTGTCACTGAAGCTAGCCGTCCATCCTGTGCCATTATCCCTAGCAAACACTTCTTAACAAAACCACAACACATTCAGCCTCATTCATACAACAACACCTCTATAAGGCCTCCCACTGTACCCCTGGCGACATGCCCTCAACCCAAAGGCCCTTCGTTAACACCGCAAGGTATCCAGGCCCCTGGGATCAGACAGTCTTGCTCAGGACAGTAGCTGACTAGTCAGACTTTGTATTAATAAAAACAGTGCTCAAACTCATGCAACCCTTTTCACCACTTGGTCCTTGCCAACTCCTTTGTAAAGATTAACTACAACATATACTACAAATGCATGCTTCATGGTGTGGTGTGCATCATCAGTTTAGTGTTTGTGAATGAATAAGCCCCTCACACAAAGTTCAATCTTTATCCTCATTCACAACCACAGTAGATCTACAGAAACTCAGTCATACTCTAGAGACAAATGAAGTAATGAAGAGAACGAAATTTGGAAAATGTAAATCAATGCATTCGGAAATGTGGTCTTAAAAATTCGGTTGAGCTCCAAAAATTGGTGCGGCTCATTAAGTTTAAAATAATTAATTAATAATACCTGCTGAGATAATCCCCGTGTCTCAAATGGAACACTTGTGCACTTCGTGCACTGTATTGCAGTGCATAGGGCGCTCGCGCAGAATTTTTTTCTGAAATACAGTGCACTGAGAGTTCCCCGGATGCTGCCCTATAACGGTCAAAATCGCAGTGCTTGAACGATGCACACTGCGCGCACTAAACGTCCGCCATGTTGCTTACGTAGCGGAACTGGAATGACGTTGACGCTAGCCTTGCGAGGGAAACTACCTGAAAAAAAAATGGCGACCTGCAATGTGGCGATGGAAACAGTTGTGGTTGGACCGACAGCCCCTCCTGCTTATAGATGTAAGTTGTATGACAAGTTGTATGTCAAAACGCTGTTTTAAACTGCTATAATATGCACACTGAAAAGGATAATTTCTACGCCGAGATGTCGGACTGCAGTGTAGGTGGATAGCAGCTGGTTAGCAGCATTGCTAACTTCAGATTGGGAAGCTAGTTACTTTTGTCTTTCAGTTGCAGTTGTCGGATGCTAGATTGTTGTGTAGTATAAGGTAAATTGTGTGAAATTATGTAGATGTTGTAGTTTGTTGCACTGTCTATAAGATTATTGCTAGTTGGTCATTGATGTTATACTAGTGTGTGGTGGTGGTCCTCATCTTCGTTGTTGTATTTTTTGCCGTCGTGACATTAAAAACTGTAATGGAAAAAAATCTGATGGTTAACGTCACCTGTTGTTGCGACAACATATGTGCTGTTATACCTTTGTATGTCATGTTGTTAACGTCTTTTTTGGCACTCCAGGGACCGATGAGGATACCAGGCAGCTGATCCTCTGGCGGTCCAGAAACTCCCAGTTATTCACTGGGAGGAGGAACGCCAGCACGGATGCGTACAGGTACGTAATGTAATGTATACAATGACTGAAATATTTCTTAACCCATTTCAGAAGTGGCATTGGTATAATGGGTACTTAACCCATTTCAGAAGTGGTATTATATTGTTCTTTATTTGAGTCTGGATTAAAGTGAACAGCCAGGTATGATTTACAAGAATGGGGATGATGATGACGATTCATGCTCATTGGAACATACTTGCTAGAAAATTAGTGACAATAATCTTTTGAAAAGTATGTTGCCAACTCTTATTTCAAGGGAGAAAACACAGGACGGTATTCTGATGTGTTTGTCTAATAAGGAAAGTAAATCAAGTTTAATCAATAATGATGAAGTACCATCAAACATAAGTCAAGTCAAGCACCCTCAAACCTAGTTTGCTGGTAGTAAATGCAGGCACCAATCTCTGTTAATCAGTGTGTTCCTGGCCGAGAGGGGGATCAAGGGGGTGGAGGCAAAGGCCCTTAAGAAGAGGTGGGAGAATCTGGTGGCCAAGTACAAGGTAAGATAATGACTGTGTCACCCTGCTACTATCATAACATGATTAACACCAGTGAAATGCACCAAATTCATTTAGTTGGCTGTCTTGATGCTGGCGCAATATTGTAGTAGGTAGTCACTGCTACAGGTTCACATCTCATTCTTGTAGTATGAATGAGTAAGAACTAGGGTGCTATTTTCCTTTGGCTCTTTTTTTACCGACAGGAACATAAGCAGCCCCCTTCAGGGATGAGTACAGAGGGGGGTGGGGATACTGCCGCTTCTTGGAAGTGGTATAATGTAATGGATGAGGCAATAGGTGCTAGGCGGTCTATAACGCCGCCTGTCCTATTTGCCTCAGCCACACAAGAAGTGGCAGTATCCTCGCCCCCCTCAGTGGTGGAGGACCCTACTGACAGCCCCTCCACTTCCCCCATTCGGTCAACTCCCAAAAGGCAGAGGGTAGACCGAATGGGGGACATACTGCAGGCCATCAGAGAGCAGGACAGGCAGCAGGAGGAGGTTCTTGCTCAAATAGAGAGAGAGCAGCGCACAAGGGAGGCAAGTGAGGAGGCCAGGGCGAGGGAGGCTGCTGCGAGGGAGGAGCGTCTTATAAAGACGATGATGGAGAGAGATGAGAGACTGGTGAGGGAGATGCGGGACAGGGAGGACAGGCTATACGCCGAAATGAGAGAGAGGGAGGACAGGAGAGAGAGGGAGGCAGCAAAGAGGGAGGAGCGCCTCATGTCCATTTTGGAACGCTTTATTAAATGATTGTTTTGTTTGTCTTTTGTTGTGTTTTTTTAATGATTTTAATTAATTTTAATCAATGAATTTTATGTTTAATGGTTGAATTTAATGTTTTCGTGATTTTTATGGTTTTAATTAATTTAATGAATGTAATGTAATGTCAATGTTAATCAATTAAACTTTTTCATAGTCATAAAATTGCCTGAAAATCGCATGTTTGCTTAACTGACCGCTCTGATGAAAATGATGTAATTTTCTCCTCCACGACAGCTGCAGCTTTATGCCAAGTCTTAAAGAGGTCACTTGAAGACAGACATGCACACATCATTTGCAATTAGTATTTTTGCATTTGTACTGCTTTGATTAAAATACAAAATACAACGAATCGACACAGATGTGTAACTATCAGGGTTCCCACGTTTATGGAATCCTGGACATTTTTGCTGTTGTTTTAAAGTAACTACAGCCTATTATGAAGTCATCATTGGTCGATTGTGATTATTCCCAAATGAATGCTCCCACGTGTCATAATAAATGCAGTGACAATATTTTGAATGCTGAAAAATTATAGTGAATGTTTAATGTGACACTCTTTCTTTTAAATATAGTCATGGTCTGGCACGACACACGCCAACGCCATCCGCTGACGGTCTGCTGCACCTGACACTGCGCCGTCTGGTGCAGGTCCATGTACAGGTGGAGGTGCCCCCCCCCCCCCTCCCTGCATCATCAAACCCTCTGGCTCCAAAACATCCCCATTCGTTAGGCAGATGTTATGAAGGACTGTGCAGCACACTATCACCTCTGGCGCATAGGTCACGTCCACCTCCAGTGCCTTAAGAAAAGTGGTCCTCCACCTCGTCTTCATGACGCCAAAAGCCCTCTCCACAACTACGCGGGCCTTGGAAAGGCAGCTGTTGTACCTCCCCTGTACATGATTCTGTAATGGCTGCCTGAAGGGTGTCATAAGCGAGATGGGTCGGGTAAGACAGGGGTAGCCACCATCTCCTAAGATGCTGTACCCCGGTGGAGGGTACAGTGCACTGTAAAAAATGGGGCTGTTGTAGAGTATACGGGCATCATGTACCGACCCACAGAACCCAACCACAACATCAATAAAAAATGCCGAGTCATCAACAATGGCCTGCAGCACCACAGAATGAAAAAGTTTTCTATTAAAATAACAGGCGGCATGTTCCTTGGGTGCAACTACCCGGACATGGCAACCGTCAATTGCACCAACCACCCGGTTGAATGCAGCAGATCCAGCCAACCGGGCGAACCGAGCACCCAATCTCGGAAGTTCCTGGCCAGTAGGGTGCCGAACAACGGTATGGAGGAGGTTTGCCACCTTTTTGCTGACCTTATGTACCACTTTATGGACCGTTGATCGCGGCATGTCAAACGCCCGGGCCACAACGCGGTACGAGGTAGCACTGGCCAGCCAGAAGAGGAAGACCAGTGTCTCAATCTCGGGCCCCCAGCCATGGTCGTACTGCCTCCCCAGGGTGTCAAGGAGCGCATTGAATGACTGTCTTGTCAGCCTGAAATCGGGTCGTAGGCAACTATGGCCATCAAAGTACAGCCTGAGCAGTGGGACCGTCCTGTTCACCACGCAGTATTGCCTGGGAGTGGGGCGCTGCGAAATGAAAAGGGACACAGAAACAAGTCTTTTCTTTATTTCAAGGCCATTATTATTTGTTTTTGCTCAGTATAGATTTTCATAATATTGTTTTGTAATTTAATGTTCATTTCTGTGTTTATTTCATGTGTTAAAGTAAAAGACAGTTGCATGTTCTGTGACCTGTTGTCATTTCGTTATTAATATTGCTCACTGTGTTGTAATTATGATCAACAGTGCTGTAGTACCTTCGTGTGTGTGTGTGTGTGTGTGTGTGTGTGTGTGTGTGTGTGTGCGTGTGCGTGCGTATTTAGCCATTCCCTTTGTTTATTTACATTTGACATTTCTTAAGGCCTGCATTTGTGGTATTTGTTGAGTCTATGCCCCCAAAAGCCAGAGGTGACTATAAATTGGGAAGGTACCTGTAGGGTATACTACAAAGTTGGTTTAGTGTTAAATTAACCATGAAGTAGAGGCAAGCCATGTAATAGAGGAGCTTGGAGTCCTTATTTTCTTAACTAAATAGGACTCCAAGTTCCTCTATTAGATGGTTTGCCTCTACTTCATGGTTAATTTAACACTAAACCAACTTTGTTGTATACCCCACTGCATGTGACTCTTGACCTCCTGCCTTGTTTTGGCTCACCTGCTCTATTGAGCATTTGGCTCACCTGCTCTATTGAGCATAATTTTGCCGAGGGAGGCTTAGGAGGCCTATATATACAATATTGTACCTGCTATAATTTATCTAGTAAAGCTATTAAAATAACAAAGTCGTCGTGCATGTAGTAATCACTTTAGAGTATTATTTATTGAGCCAAAGCCATAAATATTCATGCATACGCGTTTTAAAGAGCTGTTTGACATACCGACCGCCCTGGACCCTGGGAAAGGTAAGGCCATGCTTACTATTATTTTAGTTTAACGCAGTCACACCGTGCGTTGAGGTTGTATGTAATGTGCGAGTGTTCTGCAGGTCGTGCTGTCACGTATACATTGGAAACATGTGTTTTCTATTTTCTCAAGTTCTCGACATAATTCTACTTCGGCAAAACAAGTGTATTGTCATGTGAAGCTGTCTATGCCGGCCACTGACAAGTCAGTCAAGTGCGAAATATGCGGACAATGAGCAACATACCGTTTCCTGCTCAGCCAACTGCAAAAGAAGTCTACGCCGCCTTCTAACGGATGCCATTCTCCACTTAAAAACCGACAGTGGATAAACAAAAAACAAGCATAAAGTAATCAGCCACATCGTAACCAAATCAAATTCCCGCTGGTGAAAATTGAAATGAAGTGCTTCGTCACTGCAAAACGTGCCGAGGCGTCCCACGTCATTTCCTATCAGTGCAAAAGGTGGGTGTTCGATTTGAAACAGCACTAAACGGTATTTTCGCGCACTGCTCTGGTCAGTGTACTGTGCGCACAGTGCACTATGTGGCAGTGCGCAGTGCACAGGGGTTCATTTGAGACACGCCAAATGTGTTCTACATGACTTTCAACTTACATGTTTTTCACAATTAGTCAATTTTGGTATTCGGCTCATATTCAAATCTAAAACAATTGGTTTTGTAACTGTAAGGGCCCAATCGGCATGTTGATCATCCACTCAAGTGTGTCTGGTTGGGTAGTGGATTGGATGGGTAGCATGGGGCCCTCTAGTCTCGGTTTGATTTCAGGTGGCGGACTCAGATTTTCACCTTATGTTGGTTATTGACCTAAATAATATGTGGCCCAATCATCATAGTCCTTCCTCTTTTCTCAACCCAGCTGACAATGGGAACTTTTGAGGCGGCCCCTGCTCCATTTGATTTTTCAGAAAGGTAACTCCAGGTCAGGATTAGTACAAGATATAAATGCATTGGTAATCTGTAACTTTTACATAACTATAGGAGTAGTTGTCGAATGTATGGGCGGAAGGCTTGAGGTGGCTATTGGGAAAGAATCAAGTACTTCGGCAGGTGTTGATGGTTGTGGGGAGGAGGCCACATCCAAGTGTAAGCTCACCGATTGACAGGTTGGACACAGTCTAAAGTGCTTGGGAGTACTTCAGTAAGCCTTTGGGGAGTCTCTATTACCTACTCAAGCTGTGGTAATGGAGTAAAGTCCTCCTGAGATTACCTGGGCCACTACAGATTGTTGTTTGGGCCTGATTGGAATAGTCGAAGATGGGTTCCAGGGCCACTGTTTCAATAGAAGAATTGGTACATTTCTGTTTGCCTATGTGGCCGCTTTAAAGGCCTCACAGTGATCCTCCTTTGTCTCCAATGATGTTGAAATTAAGAGACACTGTCATTTGAGACATCGTCAGATGTATTGGAATTTGCAGCGGCCTGTTTAATACATTTCGTTAACTTAGAAAAAAAGACCTTGCATTAAACAGTACATTCTTAGGACGAATTGGATGTATACAGTTTTGGACATTTCCTAAAAGTGCATAAATCTTTGACAACCCCCAGGGCTGTCCTGTAATGACCCAGATTTGCTATTGGCGCCTCTGTCTGAGTTTGTTATAATTAAGCTCTACCTACACACTTCATAAGTAACATCTCGTGTTTTGGCCTATTTATAATTGCCTCCCTTGATGTCTTAAAACAACCTGCTTATGAAAAGAACAAGAGCATGCTCTCCCTGCTGTTACAGTGCCCATGCAGTAAGTAGTTGTGCAATACATTGCAGTTTTTGTTGGATAGGCCGATAACCCCTTCATATTATGCTAACCCTGCAAAAAGGCCATTGTATTGCACACCTACTCCAAAGCTACTCTAACATCATGGGGGCATACTTTCATGGTTTTCATAGGAAGGTTGGGAAAAGATAATCTGGCAGGTGTTGAACTATAAAAAATTGATGCCTTTATCTTTTTCTGTTCTTAATGTTTAGTCTAACCCATCCCAAGCTTCCTTTATATTTTTGGCACCCTCTATGCTTACAAGCGGAGCACTAAATACAATCGCACACAATTTGCAATGAACTGGGCTCATCCTTTTGCACTCATTCAAAAACAACAAAAATACGCCAATTAACAAAAAGTCTTATTGCAGATGCAGAAAGCAGAAATTCTGACAAAATACCATTTTAAAGTAAAGTGGGAATAGCAAGCCACAAAACAGGGCAGAAACAGCTCCACCTGCCATACATTTACATCTTGTAGCAGATAACACCAACAGCTCACAAACAGGGTAAACCAACACTGCAGAATTAGCAGTCATTTTAAAGAATTCACAGACTAACTGTGCATTATTAGTTTAAGTTTCTTCCCCAATCACATAAGCAGACTGAATGACTGGCGGCAGAACTTCAGCTGTCCAAATTTGGTCTTCCGTTCCAGAGTTCTGCTATAAACGGTCAAAAGCTCCAGAATGTTGGTTTAAACTGAGATCTCTTGGACATTTGGCAATGCCATCTATGCAAGTCTGTTCTGAGTCACAGTGGTCCGGACCAAAGTTTTTAGGTAATAAAGTGCTGTTGCTATTCGCGATTGGCATCTCTGTCCAAGTTTGTCATATCAGACCCTATGTACGTACACCGCCTGGCTACACAACAGACTACAGACTAAATACCTTGCGTTTTGGCCCATCCATAATCGCCTTTCTTGATGATGTTACACAACCTGCCTATGAAAACATCAAGAGCATGCTCCCCATGCCGTTACAGTGCCCATGCAGTCAGTAGCTGTGCAATGCGAGGTTGTTTTTACTGGATAGGCCGATAATCCCCCATCATAGTATGCTACCCCTGCAAAAAGGACCTCATATTGCACACCTACTCACTACACAGGTACTCAAACACCATGGGGGACATGCTTTCGTGCTTTTCATAGGAATGTTGGGGAAAAGACAAAAGGTAGCGATTTTGGATAGTCCAATACCTCCTGTCAAATTCTTTTTCCATTTTTAAAATGTACCTAGTCAAACCCATCCCAAGGTTCTTTTCTATTTTTTGCACTGTCTCTGCTTACAAGTGGAGCAATGAATGAAATCAGACACGCAACCAATTTGCAATAAACTGGCCTCATCCTCTTGCGGTCATTCAAGAAAATTACAAAACAAATATTCTAATTAGCCAAAAAGGTCTGACTGCAGAGGACACAGGAAAGGACACATTATGACACTATACCATTTTAAAGTAAACTGTAAAAAGCAAGCCACAAAACAGCACAGAAGCAGGTCCAGTTGCCATACATTCACATCTCATAGCAGATAACACCAACAGCTGACAAACAGGGTAAAGCACTGAATTTATGAAAATGGTTGCGAATTCTGCAGACCAGCTGTGCATTACTAGTTCTTCACTAACCACAACCAGATAAAACGTTCTGGAGTTCTGCTATAAACTGTCAAAAGGTCCTCAATGTTGGTTTCAACTAAGATCTCTTGGATATTTAGTCTTAGTCACAGTGCTCTGGAGCAAAGTTCAGGCAACAAAGTGCTGTTGCTATTTAGCACCTCTGTCCGAGTTCATTTTATAACAAACCCTACGTACACACTGCCTGGCTACACAACACACTACAGACTTCATAAGTAACACTGTTTTGGCCTATCCATCGTCTTCCTTGATGTCTTTACACAATCTGCCTATGAAAAGAACAAGAGCATGCTGCCCACACTGTTATAGCCGCCATGCAGTGAGTAGTTGTGCAATACAAGGTTGTTTTTGTTGGATAGGCCAATAACCCCATCATATTATGCTACCCCTGCAAAAAGGACCTCGTATTGCACACCTACTCACTCCACAGGTACTCCAACACCATGGGGGACATACTTTTGCACTTTTCATAGGAATGTTGGGAAAAAGACAAAAGGTAGCGATTTTGGATTCTCTTTCTATTAATAAAATATACTTAATCCCAAAGTTCTTTGCTATTTTCGCCACCATCTCTGCTTACAAGTGGAGCATTGAATGAAAGACACAACCAATTTGCAATGAACTGGTCTCATCCTTTTGTGGTCAATCAGGAAAAGTACAAAAATACTCCAACTGCAAATGACACAGGAAAGGACAAGTTCTGACACTACCATTTTAACGTAAACTGTAAAAAGCAAGCCACAAAACAGCACAGAAGCAGGTCCAGTTGCCATACATTCACATCTTGTAGCAGATAACACAAACAACTGACAAACAGGGTAAACCAACACTGCAGAATTAGCAGCCATTTTGATTAATTCATAAACTGTGCATTAGTGTTTCAAGGTTCTTCACTAATCACAACCACATAAACAGACTGAATGCCCGGCGGCAGAAGCAAAGAATAAAAAAAACCCAGAGCTCTTACCTTATGAAGACTTTGGCTGCCCAAATGTGGTCTTCTTTTCTCGAGTTCTGCTATAAACTGTCAAAAAGTCCTCAAATGTTGGCATCACTCCCCTCCAGAAAACACGCAAGACAAGTTCTTCAATAATACTGATGGATTTATTTTCTTCTTTAATCCACCATCAAACTGTTTTGTCTAAAAGCAGAAAATTAACACAATAACTATTCAATCACACAAAGAAAGGACCAAATAAATCGAATAAATGAAACATAAAACACACATACCTCGCTGGCTGCATATCAGAGAGGAATGAGTACAAAAGGAGCAAACAAACTTCGCACTCAGCGGCAGGCCGGCATTACCGCCACGAGTCGGCTTCTCAGATTCAACTCGGTCAGGTGAAGCGTGCCAAAGTTCAGGCAATGAAGTGCTGTTGCCATTTGCATACACACTGTCTGGCTATACAACACACTGAAGACTTAAGTAACATTTTGTATGTTTTAGCCTATCCATAATAGACTTCCTTGATGTCCTTTCCATTTTTGGCACCCTTTCTGCTTACAAGTGAAGCATTCATTAAAACCAATTTGCAATAAACTAGCCTTGTCCTCTTGTACTCATTTAGCCAACAAGGTCTAACTGCAGATGACACAGGAAAGCAGAAATTGAGAATTACATTTAAAAAAAATCTGGAAACAGCAAGCCACAAAACAGGGCAGAAGCAGGTCCAGCTGCCACACATTCACATCTCATGGCAGATAACACCAACAACTGACAAACAGGGTAAACCAACACTGAATTCATCAAAATGGCTGCCAGTTCTGCAGACTATCTGTGCATTATTAGTGATTCAAGGTCCTTCACCACCAGATCACCAGATAAACAGACTGGACGCCCGGCCGCAGAAGTAAAGAAAAAAAAACACAGTTCTTCCCTTATGAAGACTTTGGCTGTCCAAATGTGGTCTTCTGTTCTTGAATTCTGCTATAAACTGTCAAAAGGACCTCAATGTTGGTTTCAACCAACATCTCTTGGACATTTAGCAATGCCATGTATGCAAGTCTGAGTCACAGTGGTCCGGACCAAATTTCAGGCAACGAAGTGCTGTTGCCATTCGCAATTGACACCTTTGCCAGAGTTTGGCATGTCGGACCCTACGTACACACACTGCCTGGCTACACAACAGACTTCATAAACAACATCTTGTGGATTTTGGCCCATCCATAATCACCTCCCTTGATATCTTTACACAACCTGCCTATGAAAAGAACAAAAGCATATTCTCCATGCTGTTACAATACCTGTGGATTGGGCAGCTGTGCAATACGAGATTCTTTTTGCAGGGGTAGCATATTATGACAGGGGATATTGGCCTATCCAACAAAAGGGACCTCGTACGACATAGCTACGCACTGCATGGACACTGTAACATCATGGGGAGCATGCTCGTTCTTTTCATAGGAAGGTTGGGAAAAGACAAGAAGGTAGCGATTTTGGATAGTCCAACAGCACGTCAGATTAGCTTTTTCTATTCCTAAAATGTTCCTTTCCTTTCCCAAGGTTCCTTTCTATTTTCGGCACTCTCTCTCTGCTTACAAGTGGAGCATTGAATAAAATCATACACAACCAATTGGCAATGAACTGGCCTCATCCTCTTGCACTTCTTCCCAACACTACCAAAACAAATACGCCAATTAGCCAAAAAGGTTTGACTGCAGATAAAACAAACACAGAAATTCTGACAATACACCATTTTAAAATAATCTGTAAACAGAAAGCCACGAAAGACGGCAGAAGCAGCTCCACCTGCCATAAATTTACACCTCGTAGCAGATAACGCCAACAGCTGACAAACAGGGTAAACCAACACTGCAGGTCTGACTGCAGAAGAGACGAGAAAAAATTCTGACAAGACATGATTTTAAAGTAATCTGGAAACAGCAAGCTACAAAACAGAACAGATGCAGCTCCACCTGCCATACATTTATATCTCATAGCAGATAATGCCAACAGCTGACCGAGTAAAACAAGACTGTAGAATTAGCAGCAATTCCATTTTGATCCTTCACAAATTACAACCACATAAGCAGACAGAATGCCGGGCGGCACAAGTAAAGAAAAAAAACGTCAGTTCTTACCTTACGAAGACTTCGGCTGTCCAGATGTGGGCTTCCATTCTAGAATTCTGGTATAATCTGCCAAAAGGTTCTCAATGTTGATTTCAACTCACATCTCTTTGACATTTAGCAATGCCATGTATGCAAGTCACAGTGCTACAGAGCAAAGTTTTCAGGCAACAAAATGCTGTTATTCGCTTTTGGCACCTCTGTCCGAGTTCATTGTTATATCAAGCCCTACATACACACACTGCCTTGCTACACGACACTACACACTTCACAAGTAACATCTCATGTGTTCTGGCCCATCCATAATCAGTTCCCTTGATGCCTTTACACAACCTGCATATGAAAAACACAAAAGCATACTCCCCATGCTGTTACAATACCTGTGGATTGAGCAGTTGTGCAACAAGGTTCTCTCAGAGGGGTAGCATAATGACAGGGGTTATTGGCCTATCCAACTAAAAGGACATCGTATGACACAGCTACTTACTGCACGGGCACTGTAACAGCATGGTGAGCATGCTCTTGCGCTTTCCATAGGAAGGTTGGGAAGAGACAGCAAAGGTAGCGATTTTGGATATTCCAATATCACCTCAGATTATTTTTCTATTCTTAAAATGTATTTAGTCTAACCCATCCCAGAAATTCTGACAATATACCATTTTAAAGTAATCTGGAAACAGCAAGCCGGGAAACGGGGCAGAAGCAGCTCCATCTGCCATACATTTACATCTGGTAGTAGGTAACACCAACAACTGACAAACAGGGTTAATCAACACTGCAGTATTAGCAGCCATTTTGATGGATTAACTGTGCATTAGTAGTATTACGGGTCTTCCCAAATCACAACCAGATAAGCAGACTGAATGCCCAGCAGCAGAAACAAAAAAAACAGTTCTTACCTTATAAAGACTCCGGCTGCCCAAATGTGGTCTTCTAAACATTGATTGAACGAAGATCTTAGATGTTTAGCAATGCCATGTATCCAAGTCACAGTGCTCCGGAACAAAGATTTCAGGCAAGTGCTGTTGCTATTCGCTATTGGCACCGGTCAGTGCGTCGTTATCAAGCTCAAACAGGGTAAACACCAGTGCAGAATTAGCAGCAATTTTGATATAGTTACAGACCAACTGCGCATGATTAGTTTCAGGGTTCTTCACAAATCACAAGCAGACTGAACGCCCAGCGGCAGACAAAAAAAAAAAAAGTTCTTACCTTATGAAGACTTCGGCTTTCAAAATGTGTTCTTCTGTTCTGAAGTTCTCCTATAAACTGTCAAAAGGACCTGAATGTTAATTTCAACTAAGATCTCTTGGACATTTAGCAATGCCATATATGCATTATATTCGCTATTGGAACCTCCGAGTTCATTGTTATATCAAGTCCTACATACCCTCACTGCCTGGCTACACAACACACTACAGAATTATTAACCAACATGGTGTGCATTTTGGTCCATCCGTAATCGCCTCCCTTAATGTCTTCACACAACCTGCCTATGAAAAGAACAAAAGCATGCTCCTCATGCTGTTACAATGGCTATGGTTTGAGTAGCTGTGCAATACAAGGTTCTTTTTGCAGGGGTAGCATAATATGGCAGGGGTTACTGGCCTATCCAACAAAAAAGAACCTCGTATGAGACAGCTACTCATTGCATGAGCACTGTAACAGCATGGGGAGCATGCTCTTGTGCTTTCCATAGGAAGGTTGTGAAGACACCAAAGGTAGCAATTTTGGATATTCCAATACCACTTGTCAGATTCTCTTTTTCTATTCTAAAATGTACCTAGTCGAACCCATCCCAGGGTTCCTTTCCAGTTTTAGCACCCTCTCTGCTTACAAGTGGAACATTGAATACACACACACAACCAATTTGCAATGAACTGGCCTCATTCTCATCCGAATAAAAAAAAAACTACAAAACAAATACGCCAATTATCCAAAAAGGGGAAATTCTGGCAATACACCATTTTAAAGTAATCTGGAAACCGCAAGATACAGAACAGAGCAGCAGCAGCTCCACCTGCCATATATGTATATCTCGTAGCAGATAACACATACAGCTGACAAACAGGGTAAACCAACACTACAGAATTAGCAGAAAAAAACCCGCAACTTACCATGTGAAGACTTGTGAAGGCACTCCAAATGTGTTCTTGTGTCCTGGAGTTCTGCTATACACTGTCAAAATGTCCTGAAGGTTGATTTAAACCAAAACAGCCCTCTGGTTTATAGATTAAGCAGAGACTTTTTCATTTCGTAAGGCCACACAGCATCCTTAGTGGTACCTGTGTAGTACGAGGTCTCTTTTGTTGGACAGGCCAATATCCCTTGTCAGATTATTCTACCAAAAAGGACTCTGTATTGCACAACCAGTTATTTCACAGACACGTTTAGTGAGTACTGGAGAAATAAGAAAAATCGGAGAGGCTTATGTATACAAAAAACTCCAACAATTGGAAAATTAGACAAGGGCTTTATTGGATGATGGAGAGAGAGCCTCATTAACTGCTCCCTAGACCTCATGCTGCTCATCATTGAGCAAGGAACCTTAAATTTGCCTGCATAAACCGGCTGGGACAAGACATCAAGGGTAGCAATTTTGGATAGGCCAATACAAGACTATGCTACTGAAGTGGTGTTTGAAGACAGTACTAGCATCTTTTGCAATCTTTCAGAATAAATATAACTTGTACCTTTTTTAGAAGGATGCATACGGATAGATAGAGGTTCATCTCCAGCAAGACAAGCAGGTGTCTGCATGGACAAATGAAAAGCTCTAAAAAAAATCCAGTTTCACAAGATGGTTAATCAGCATATGGTTAAGAAGGCACAAAGTATGTCCAAGAAAATCAAACTAAATATTTTCAACCTCCAAAGCTTGTAAAGTACAATATGCCACTACAGTCTCCAAACACAATTCCTTTGTTCTTCTAATCATCAGGTGAGCATCAGCCATTTTAGGTGTAAGGCCATCTCACTGGATACCACAGCAAAGGTCATGTCCAAAGAGTCACAGCTACCAAATATGGGCCACTTTGAGCACATTAAGCATTTTACCATTTACCTAAAATGGCTCACACAGCTACTCTTACAAAAGGACCTAATATTACAGACCTACACACTCCACAGGCACAGTATGAATACAGAGCACATGCTCTCGTGGTTCTCATACACAGGTTGGGAAAAGACATTAACTAGCATCTTTGGAAATCTTTGAAAATAAATGTAACTTGTACCTTTTTGAGAAGAGTGGATATGGATGAATGGATATCCAGCCAGGCAGGTCGACTAGCAGGCAGGAAAAGCAGAGAAGTAGGTAGGCAGGCAGGCAGCCAAGCAGATGGGTGCATTGACAAACAATCTCTAAAAAAAAATTCAGTTCCACAAGATGGTTAAGAAGGCACACATATCTAAGAAAATCAAAGTAAACATTTTTAAACTCCAAAGTTTATAAACAACTATATTACTACACTTTAGGGTTAGGGTTTTTTTTTTTCAAACTCCAGAACTATATGCCACTACAGTCTCCAAACACAATTCCTTTGTGATGTTACCTCCAACTCTGCTTCAATGCTTGTGTCGGAAAATGGAACTAGCGCAAGTTAAAGCAGTGTATTGGAGCTTGATTCGCTGGCTGGCGATCACATGATCAGTGATGGCTGAAGCTTTAATTGAGCGCACCTACAATAACAATTTGATGTTTAAGTAACTTAATTGAATGCACTTGTGGGTTTGTAGTAAAGGTGTGAGTTATCACTGTGTTAAGAGTATAGTGGCGTATAATAATTAGCAAATAATGGAACCTGTGCCAAAGTGCAGACGCTCCAAAATGCGGCAGCACTTCAATTTGATTTTCCCCAATAAAGTGTTGGATACGGCATGCATTATTTTATTGGTGTTAGATTTTTAATTTTATCTGCATGTGTATTTGTGTGTGTGTGTGTGTGTAGAGGGGGTGGGGTTCAATTTGATTTGCCTAATTAGGTGTGGGATAGGGTTCAATTTGATTTGCCTAATTAGGTGTGGGATGGGGCATGCATTATTTTATTGGTTTCAGATTCATATGTATTTGTGTGTGTGAAGGGGGTGGGGGTTATGCTTTGTGAATACAGCTTTCCACAGTATGGGAAGTTATCAAACATATGGGTTAGTCTGCACTCATAGTAGTGGTAAACTGTGACTAAGCAAGGGTTTTTAAATCCGCATGTCAGCCACCTACAACATCTCGTGTTTGCATCTAAGCACAATGATGGCTTTTGAATGATTATAAGCCAATTAGCACCAGAAACATCTTCTGATGCCCCTACCACTACTGAGCCATCAGGTATGTTACTTTGGTCAATAGTTTCATGCTTTTTTACAATACATGAAGAATGTTGTTCAAATGTGATAAGGTAAGCACCAGACACATCACAGCCATCAACATCTTCTGATGCCACTACTGCTACTGAGTTCTCAGGTGTGTTGGTTAATAGTTTTCCTGTTTTGTACAATACATATTTTAATGCATTTTCATATCATTACCATTTTAGGATTGTGGGACCTGTTGGACAGTGAGGTCTCAGAAAAGGAACACAAGAAGTGTGTCTGCAAGTGCTACTGTGGAGACAACTAGATACTTGTCTGAACCAAACATCCTCTGCAGTATTGGGCCAAAAATAAGGCCCTATATCCAAACTTGTACATCTTGGCACACAATGTTCTTTGCATTCCTGCATCTTCCGTTCCATGTAAACAAGTTTTTCCTAAATCTGGGGAAGTGGTTTAAAAACAAATGAACACATTAAATCCAAACACAGTGGAGCAAATATTTTTTTAAGTAAAAACTTGTTACTTCATACACAATTGCACTCTCTTTTCTAAAAGCAGTCATATTCTACAGCAATAGGAGTCCTGTGGAAAAAATACAACATACCTTTTGTAGCAACCCTTGGATCCCCAAAGAGAGTCTCGACTGATGCATAAGGTGTCTTTTATTTTAGTTGCAGCAGAATCATCATGTTCACCATAGCACCGTGAAAATTCTGTGTCAGGGTATACAAACATAAACAAACAACAAGTCACCATACAGTCTTCACAGTACAATATTCCGAATTTGTGCATCACTACTACCATCAATACTAAAACATTAAAGAAGCATTCATATGCTCAAAGAGCTCCAGAGTACACATTGATACAAAGGTTACCAATACAGATACAATGTTTCAAACAAAAGAAATAAACAAACATACCTCACTGCGCTCACCAAGGATGCTTAAAATGTTTTGTAATTGTCTTTTCTGTTGTTTAAAACAGGCGTCATAGAGTCCTTTTTGTGCAAATAAGCAATGGAGTTAAGCTGGAGCCTGGAGAGCAAACTTTTGGGCTCAGTCTCAAACAAAGCAGCTCCTCTAATTACTAACATCTGTCTCTCTACCTTTACAGGTCTCCCTCTTGTGGAGCTACGGTGTCACTTGAGGGAAAAACGTCAATCACCATACACAGATGAAAATAATTTGATCAAATGTTAGGCCTATATTTGTAGAAAAAAAGCAATGTAAACAAGACACATTTCAGTTGTTTAGTCCTTGTATGTGTTTTTGTTTGTCTGGATAGTGTGGTCCTTTACACCTTTTATAAATCACAGACACGTGGGGAAGGCAATGTTTTTATTCATACAGGAATCCATTATGTAACGACTTTTTAGTTCACAATGCAACTCAACTTTACCAGCAGAGGTCATCATGCAGCTTTAAAGTTTCAAAACAATACAATTGTGAAAGCTTCTAGGCCTCAAAAAGCTCCACTTTGTCGTCACTACTGGTAATTAAAGTAAAAGTCATGTCCAAAGTAAGAGTCACAACTAACAAATATGGCCAGCCTTGTAGTGCACATTTACTATTTTACCATTTACCCAAAATGGCTCTTACAGCTACAACTACAAAAGAACCTCATATTACAGACCTACACTCCACGGGCACAGTAACAGCACAGGGAGCATGCCCTAGGTTGGGAAAAGACATCAAGGGGAGCAATTTTGAATAGGTCAATATCCCCCATAAGACTATGCTACTGAAGTTGTGTTCAACATATGTTTGAAGACAGTACTTGCATCTTTGACAATCTCTCAAATTTAACTTGTACCTTTTTGGAAAGGATGGATATGGATGCATGTCCAGCCAGGCAGGCAGAGTCCGGTTGCCCGGACTCTTATGTTATGAGGTCCTGCAAGTATTTTATTTAAGGTTGGACTTCGTAACATGCTTAATAGGTCTTGAACCTGGGTTAGGGTTAGGGTTAGTTGGGACCTGTGACAATCCCCCAGACCATCTCAGTGTATGTTTCACAAAGACAAATAAGTAAAACATTCTCTTAATGTCACAGAAATCCTATTAAGCCAATACATACTTTCAGATGAATCTTGTATTCAAATTACATTACATTAAATTACATTACACTGAGCTGACACTCTTATCCAGAGTATTTACAGGGTTTCAGTTACAAGAGCAGTGTGGGGTTAGATGCCTTGCTCAAGGGCACTTCAACCATGGATTTGAACCTGCAACCCTCCAATCCAAAGACCAACTCCCTAACCACTAGGCCACAGCTGCCACTACATAGGTGGGGGATATACATCAATGCTTTGTTTGTCCAGGCAAATACAAGGATCCAAATCCAATAGTAGGGGAAACGCAAGGCTAATCAGGCAGGAAACCACCACTGCAGAGAGACTGCAAAGTCACCAGTGAATTTAAAAAAATACAAAAGATGTTGCACTACAAAATGTTCCAAAAAGATTCACTCTAATGTGCTTCAAAAAACAGCAAATAGCAAAAAAGAAGCCATTACCGAAGTGTTACAGGGCAAGGATCTCTTGGGATGTAGACAGCCATGTGCTAGCCGTGTGCTTGGCAAACAATTCAAATCAGTCCACCAGATGCAGAGCTTGACAATCCACTGAGGACTTAAAAATCCACTGAGGACTTGTGTGAGAGTAAAAAAACCTCCAATTTGTTTAAAGTCTGAGTAAAAGAAGTTCAGCAAAGGCCTGACGTGTTGTGCCTATTGACATTTCTTCAGAGGCAACAAAGGGGCTGCTATTAGCTAAAATGTCCATTTTTACTCAGAGGAAGGAAGTGGAAACTAAGAGGAAGTGTTCCATAAGGTGGGGCCAGTTCTACCAAAATAAAAGTTAATACGAAGAATACACTTAAAAACATAAAGTGTCAACAAGGTGCTATTTTAAAGAAATAAATTAGGAAAGAGATAAAGAGCTGAGATTTTGAGCATGAAAAATAAGGAGAAAGACAGTCTCACCAGTCCAATGCCTAGCCATATCAGATATCTTTTTTTTGTTATGAAGCCCATATCTACTATGTATCTTTATTAAGGTATTAATTTTCGATCAATCCCCACACCAAGGACAGACTAGGTTGGGGGAAGTGTACTGGCTACATGCACAGGGAAGATGGAGTAAGACTAAATTTTTTGCACATGACAGGAATTGAACTCCAGCTATCTGCTTGGCAGGTTGGTAACATACCACAAGGCTATCACCTCCACAGAGGACTCAAGACTTCTTAGACAAGGCATCAGACCAGTAGTCCAAACACTGAGCCAACAGTCCTTAAATAGAATACAGACCAGGGTAAGAGTTCAATTACAGAGCATAATTGAGAGCTTTTTGGGGGGGGAGAACACATATTTCCTTAACTTTGTCTGAGATTGAACCCCAGTCTCTCCTATACCAATCCAGTGATAATCCCCTGAGCCATTGGCCAGGGTTAAAGGAAAGGATTAGGTTTGGGGGTTGGGGGTGAAATGGAAATAAAAAGAGAAAAGAGTTGACCAAATTAATTAATTCTTGACAAAGCCAGTCCTTTACTAAGGGTCAAGGTAAGGAAAGCATTCGGGTCCAGGTTCACACTCAGGGATTGAACCCAGGTCTCCCGCATAACAGGATAGCGTTAATCCCTTTTGCCACTTCCTGTGTAAACTGAGGGTTAGGGTTAAGAAGATGACTAAAACCGAGTTAAATTATGATAAAATATGAAAAGAGGGAGGGCACCCTTAACCGCATGAGATAATTCTGGACAAAAAACCCTTCACTAAAGGTTAGGAAAGGGTTCAGGTCCAGGCTCACATTGAGAGAGGGTACGTGACTGGAATTTTGTCTTTAGGCTCAATGGGTCTTAAACCCGGATCACCTTAGTGGGAGACCATCTCCCTAACTTAACAAAGAAAGACAGGTAATGTGTTCGGTTAATGTCACATCAGTAAAATCCTAACAAGGCAAGATGTATTTTTCTTTTTTAGATCATGTGTTAAAATGACATAGGTGGAGGCTATACAAGGTTTTTTTGTATGAGTTATTTAAAAAATCTCAACAAAAAAAATTAAACACATTTTAAGACAAAATATTTTTAACCCAAGTTATATTATACCTTTTATAAGTATACCCCTCTGAGCAAAATATTTATATACCTGTACTTTGTTAACTATAAAGTGAAATGCAGTATAAGAGTTTGCATGGTATCAACATTCCCGTATTGTCACAAGGCAGGGACCAGGAGACAGACAGAATTACGGACCTGATGCGTAAAGTGCCAAACAGAATAGTTTTTATTGAGGGATAGGGGAATGGGAGTAAAGTCCGGACCCCCAGAGGAGACTTGGTGAAGTTTGGCTGAGTGGGGCTCGAACCCACAACTCCAGGGGTTGTAGGCTGCTGCTCTACTGCCTGCGCTGGCGGCCATGGAGGTTATCTGGAGCCCCGGAGGGGACTCGGTGTTGCTGGGCTGAGCGGGGATCGAAACCACGACTCCAGGGGTGGTAGGCAGCTGCTCTACCGCCTGAGCTGGTGATGGCGGCGTCGTCGGTGGCGAAACAGATCGGGGATCGAGGGCAGCAGACGAAGTCAGAGAGCAGGTCCTAGGTCAAAGCCATGGGCAGAAGACAAAGCGTTGTAGAAGAGCAGGTCCGAGTCAAAGCCGTGGGGAGGTCCGGAAGAGTACAGGGGAAACTGGGGACACACGAGCAGACAAGCAAACACGTACAGAAAAGCAAAACACGAGCAGGACACGAAAACGAGACTGACACGAAAAAACAAGAAGATAATATGGACAGGAAAACTGGGAACTGGGAGGTCAAAGCAAACACGAGCAAGAGACAAACCGAACAAGGTAACTAGAACTAGACATGAACAAGGAAACTAGGAGACAAGAGAGTCAGGAGTCAAAAACTTACCGCAGCAATGAACCTTGATAAGAAGACGAACCGACAAAGGAGAACTGAAACAAGGGAGTATAAATAGCAGTGCCATGCAGGTGACCGTAATAATTGAGTGAGGGTTTAAACAAGGAAGTGCAGGTGAGGTGCGTTACACTTAGACACGGACAAGGGTAACACAGGTGAGGAGGATAATTGAGTGAGTGCAGAGAAACAAGGAAACAAGTGTGTGATTAGATTTAATATTTTAATAAAGAACAGGTCGGGGGAAGCGGTGGAAAGCAGGAATATAGCGTGATCAAAACAAGGCTCAGACAGAGAATCATGACACGTATGATGAAAAAAAAATAGAAGGGGGTTTGTTTTTTCATAATCATGGAAATGAACATTGCATTTTTAAAACAACAATAGGTAGTGTTCTTCCTCTTCGGTCACCCTAGCAGCATAGACTTATCTCTCCCACGAGCTCCACCCATCAGGCCAACATCATCCTGTTAAACTGAACGAGACGGTTGAAAACCTCAAAACACTAGGAAAGGTCATCTCCTCCCCCACATCTGAAGCTCACTGGGCTTAACTGAGGGTCATCTGTGGACAGTGACAAACAATTCCTAACTGAGATCAATAGACAGTGCTTACTTCAAACAGCTGGTGATGTGAAGCCTGTCCAGAGAGACATTCTTAAGAAATGGCATCCATCTTGCATATTTTCACCATGCTCAACAGCGCTACAACCCACAATGTAGTGGCCAAAAATATATTGCATCCGTAGTGGTTCAGGACTTCCATTGAGAATGAATGGGAAATGGTTTAGGGCTGTATAAAAAGCCGATTCACTCCAGATTTTGCATTTACCATGGTGTGTGTGTGTGTGTGAGTGTGAGTGTTTGGTGTGTGTGTGTTTCTGAGTTTCTGAGTTTTAGTTCATACCACAACAATTGATGTGTGGTGGGTGAGTAGAGAAACTACAGATTATGAAATTAGATATGAAATATCCTAAAGGTTAAATGAAGAGCGACACAGAATTCACCCCGCCTGAAAAAGGGAAGGCCAGGGTTATGCTACCCCTACAAAAAGCACCTCATATTACACAGTTACTCACTCCACGGCCTCTGTAAAAGCATGGGAAGCATGCTCTCGTGATTTTTATAGGAAGGTTGTAAGAAAACTTCAAGCATAACAAAATTGGATAGGCCAAAACCTCCTATCAGATTATGCTGCCCCTGCAAAAAGCATCTCATATTACACAGTTACTCACTCCATGGTCACTGTAACAGCATAGGAAGCCTGCCATCATGCTTTTCATCATTGTAAAGAGACATCAATGGTATTGATTTTAGATCGGCCAAAATCCCCCTTCAGATTATTATACCCCTTTACAAATACTGCATCTCCAGGATCCTGTTTTGTACAGCATAAAGGTGATAACACTCAAGCATGAGTGGCATACTGTTGTCACGACTACTGGAACCAGGGAAACAAGACAGAACGGGAGAGAGGACCCAATTGGGTTAGCATAGCCCCAAAGGCCTTTATTGACAGACACATAGACAGGGTAACAGGAATGGAGTCAGGAATACAAATAACAGGACTGGGCACACAGGAACACGGTCAGGAACTGGGCGGACAGGACTGGAACAGAGACAGGGACACGGTGGTGCTCGCTTGAGCACGTAGGCATGGATGACGTGGGACTCAAACCCACGACTCTGGGGGTCAAAGTACATGCTCGGTGCATCTGGGTAATGAACCCATGACTCTGGGGATCAGAGTACATGCTCGGCGCATCTGGGTAGCGTGGGGATCGAACCCATGACTCTGGGGGTCCGAGTCTGACGCTCTACTGCCTGAGCCAACAGTAGTCGAATCGTCGCCGGCGAACCGGATAGGTAGCCTTGTCTGGAGGCCAGAGCGTAGTCGGGGACGTGGTCCGGGTTGGGCCGTAGGCAGTCCAGACAGACACGGAAACACTGGAGGCAAGACTGACAGAAAACAGGACAAGAAACAAGGCACAGGAACGACAGAATCCGTGGAACAGGAACACGACACGAGACTAGGAACACCGGAACTAGACTAGAAAACAAACTGATAACAGGCAGGATAACTGAAAACAAGACTGACAAGAACAGAGTCGGGAGTCAGAGTGCTAGTGAAACATACTGTGGGTAGCAAACGAACCGACAGGGAGGGAATGAAAAACCAGGGCTTAAGTAGTGCTGAAACTAAGGAGCTAAACGAGCGAGTGCAGGTGAATCCGATTACAAGGGAACAAGGAGACACAACAAGGAAAAACACAGCACTGCCAGAAAAACCCCGTGACAACTGTGCTTTTACTAAAATTCATAATCTTGTTTTTATTGTTTCAAATACTTGTCATATTTATACAGATGAAACCAGTTAAATCAGTTAAATCATGCTTAGCAATCAAGAACCCCCCATGCCTAGCTCTCAGTGTGTGTGCATGACATAAACTGCTGCACCCAACATACTCTGGCAGCTGTCTAGGCATGGGTGTGGCCTTCTGAGCATGGGTGTGGCCTTCTAGGCATGGGTGTGGTCTTCTAGGCATGGGTGTGGCCTTCTATGTATGGGTGTGCCCTTATGTAAATGGGTGTGGTCTTCTATGTGTGGGTGTGACCTTCTAGGTATGGGTGTGGCCTTCTGAGCACCGCCACCCCCCGAACCCTTCAGCTGCTCTTGCCTCTGGGTTCTCGAGACTCCTTCCTCTTAGGAATGCGAAACCGCCCCTTCTAAGAGTACAGTAGGTTCCTACTGAAGAGCTTTGGGTGTGACCCATGTAGACGAACACAGCTAGAGCTATACCTGTGGATCGACAGAATATGCCGGTGTTTAAAATGAAGCATAAAGTCGTTACTTTGCACATGAATATTTAAAAAACGTTCTTGTTTAGCATGAATATGGACGTGATTATGGATATGTGTCTTCAAGTCCATCACTAAAGGTTCCCCACCATCACCACTTAAACTCCAGCTTGCCCTCTTCCTACTGTTCTCCCACACACACACACACACACACACACACACACACACACACACACACATCATTACACACACACTATTATCACATATACATCTGACATTTACCCCGAATACACACATACAGTAATCACACACAAACACACACACACACACATCATCATCATCATCATCATCACACACACACACTATCACCACATATACATCAGACATTTACCCGGAATACACACATACAGTAATCACACACACACACACGCATTATCACACACACACACTATCAACACATATACATCTGAACCTAACCCTAACCCTAAACCCAGGTTGATAATGTAATTGATAAATAATCATCTTTTTACCAAATAATTATCACAGTAATAATTGGCATTTTTACACTTACTTACTCGTTTGTGTATAGTATTTTGAATATAGAATTTATTTATTTTGTTATAGCTTGTTACCAGGTATACGAAGAGGTTACATTTGCATGTTTATAGGCAAAATATTACCATATAGAAAGCTGATATTGGAGTTGCTGTGTATTGCATTACCAGTATGTACTGTAAGCCATGGCCTATCCAAAATATAGCAGCACCATAGATCAGCATTACAATATGTAGGGCCACAACCGACCAACCAGACGACAACTTTTACAACATATATTGCATGTAATCCATTTGTAGTGGGACATACTGTAACTTCAGAAGTAATGCAGGTAATGGGCGTTGACCTTTTCTTCAGTGGAACACAACGTAATACATGTAAGCACAGGGTGAAGGTAATACATGGTCGTTTGTCAAGGTGTGTTTTTGGAGTGATCTCTTTTTTGCATGATTGTGCATACCATATGTGCTGTTCACACACACACACACACACACACACACACACACACACACACACACACACACACACACACACACAGGAAGCTTGTGAACACCTCCCCTTGCCTAGATGGCAGACATGTGTGTGTGTGCTAATTGTTGGCATGTCGGACCGTCTGGTAGATGGCAGACGTGTGTGTGTGTGTGTGTGTGTGTGTGTGTGTGTGTGTGTGTGCGTGCTAATTGTTGGCATGTCAGACCGTCTGGTAGATGGCAGACATGTGTATGTGTGCTAATTGTTGGCATGTCAGACCGTCTGGTAGATGGCAGACGTGTGTGTGTGTGCTTACTGTTGTCATCTTTCTGGTAAATGGCAGGTGTGTGTGTGTGTGTGCTGACTGTTGCCATGTCAGAGCTTCTGGTAGATGGCAGATATGTGTGTGTGTGCGTGCTAACTGTTGGCATGTCAGATCATCTGGTAGATGGCAAACGTGTGTGTGTGTGTGTGTGTGTGTGCGTGCTAACTGTTGGCATGTTGGACTGTCTGGTAGATGGCAGGTATGTGTGTGTGCATGTGTGCTTACTGTTGTCATCTTTCTGGTAGATGGCAGGTGTGTGTGTGTGTGTGCTTACTGTTGTCATCTTTCTGGTAGATGGCAGGTGTGTGTGTGTGTGTGTGTGTGTGTGTGTGTGTGTGTGTGTGTGTGTGTGCCGACTGTTGCCAGGTCGGGCCTTCTGGTAGATGGCAGGCGTATGTGTGTGTGTGTGTGTGTACTTACTGTTGCCATCTTTCTGGTAGATGGCAGACGTGTCAGTGCTCAATGGCGTCCATATCATGTGACTCAGGCGCTCCATCCAGTGTAGGATACATCATCTACATGAGACCCATCAGGAACCCCTTTTTCTTCCGGGTTTATTTCACCTTCATCTTATGTGGATATACATAAATCCTGTTCATTACCGGTGGGAAATACCCACATGCTCAAAACCATCCACGTCATGAGACCTATACTGCCTGTCCAATGCAGGAGAACACCTCTACCTGAGACACATCAGACAGACCTTTGCCTTTTTATGTTTATGTCAATGTTTATTTTGTGTGAATATTCTTAGAATTCCTATTTAGCACAAGAAGAGTGTTGTAGTCTGATGTGTCCCAACCTGGG